>JAPMOR010025455.1:365412-426641 GCA_026543865.1 Argiope aurantia
ATATATAATTTTAGAAGCGTCCCTTTATAGATTGAATTCCAGGAAAAACAGTCCTCACGTTTTGGTGGCTTTTAGTTTTCCGATAAAGCTGACGGAACGCATACGGTCCACTTTCTTCAGTTGGAACAATTGCCATTTGCTGTGTTTACTACGTTTTGGGCAAACGGTAGCTCGTTAACGAAAAGGAAAGAAATCGCGTAAAGCAATAAACGTAAAGCCGCCAATGCGCACGGCCACCTCTTTCAATCGATGTAGACTTACGTAAGTTAAAAGATTGCCCCTGAGCTCAATCACTCCTGCATTTAAAGGAAAGAACTTTTTCTGAATTCAAAAAGCGTAAGAAAAAGAAAATGGCCAAGAGGATACTTTTTTCATGGATTTCAAATGTTACTGCAGAGATAAAACGGATTATTATTTCAAATTTGAATAGTGCGTTAAATTTCTTTAAAGTATTTTGATATAATTTGTAAGCAATTCTTTTCACATTTTTTGGTGTGGGCAATATCTTTCTTTTATTATTGATATTGCGATAAAAATCTAAAATGAAACTTTAATATGCAGGATCATTTTAATGTTGCAGTACTTTTATAAAGTCTTCATATAAAATAGGTTCAATACACTTTCGAATGTTTGACACATCACAATATATTCATCTTACAATTCATGAGAATTATAAAGGAATTCTGCTTATAAGCTGAGATTTCTGCCATTTGCCATTTAATTGTTGTCTGACAATGGAAATATAGCTTGCTAATTAAAATGCTAATGAAAATAATATTTCTATTTGTACTTATATTTTTTCGTTTTACTTTTATATATTTCAGTCCCTACTTTTAACATTCAATATTAAGATAAATGTGCAACAGCAACAATTTCAATAAGGAAAAGATAATTTTTAACACAATCCACAATCTAGTGGAAAATAACATTAATATAATATACCAAAGTAAGTACAAAGACCTATTAATGCTTGTTTGTGTCATAGCATTTAACAAGGTTCTGCATTTCGAGTCTCGAAAATAATATAGACTCTAGGAAAGGATTCAAAAACAAGAGAGGATTCCAAATTGAATAGTAATGCATTGATTTAATTTTCGAGTTAATATTCTTCTTTGCTATAGAATAATTTCGCCCCTGTTTCAATCCTCTTATAAATACAGAGTATTAGTAGGATTATGTATTTCTATAGTTGAAAATAATTTTCAGAGTATCATGGAAGTAAATAGTATTTCATATCAATTGATGTTCGACCGACACATTTAGAGAGGTGATAGTAGGCATCAAGAGAATAAAAAATCACTTAAGGTACCGAATAACGTTCAGAAGGTGAAAATATAGGAAGTCCGAGAATTGTTGGAAGCTGTAAAAAATTAATTAAAAGAATAACAAATGATGTTTCAACTCTGAATTTTTTAAGTGAAAGCCCATTCTAAAAGGTATTTTTTTTCAAGAAGATAACATGCCGATTTGTTGATCCAGGGGGTCGTAAATTACTGAAAATGAAAAAGAAGCTTAGAATTTTTATCTGCAAAAATATTAAAACTTGAACGAAAATCTAAAAATCTAACGAAATTTATCTATTCTGCAATGCTCATTAATAAATACTTTCTCGGTGCTTTTATTTTCCTCGAACACAAGGAAATTTTACAAACGAGAAGGCTTCTTTTTCTCGATTACTGTGTTCCTAATACTCGCATTCATGGGGCCTTTCTCTTCGCCAGGTTCATTGTCTTTTCGACGTCTGGTTTTGATATTTTCACTGAATAAACGTTACCTGCAATAATATGTTTTATGGAATTTTTCATCTCATTAATGCCTACTATCATCTTTCTGAATTTATTTTCCGAATTTGGCAAATCCCTTTGCAAACATCGGTAGCGATGTTTTATTGCAGCGATGTTTCCTGGTTTTATTTATATCTTAAAATTTCCTCAGTTTTCACACTACGTGCTTATATCAAATTAAAGAGTATAAAATTTCTTACATTTTCAAGATTTCATTTTCCTTCAAGTTTTAATATTTTTGAAGATAAGGGTTCTAAACTACTTTTTCATTTCCAGTCATTTACGACCTCCTGGATCATCAAATCACTTTATATTACTTGCATGATATTTCTTTTTTAAAATGCGCTTTCATTCAAAAGAATTCAGAGTTGAAACATTATTTGTTATTTTTTATTAATTTTTATACTTCCTATATTTTTGGGATTTTCACCTACTAAACGTCGTTAAGGACCCTTTGTTGAACGCTGATTTTTTATGCTCTTGTACCCTACTATCCCCTCTCTGAATTTGTCTGTCGATTTCGGCAACACCCTGCATATGCAGTTTTATTATATTGAACAATTTTTTAATAATCAGCGATTCTCACATAAAAGGGTTTTACTAGCAAATAATGTCTGAAATGGCATCATTTCGAATCTACCTATACTTAAAAGTAATGATGAAAAGGTTAAAAAAAAAAACTTAGTTCTATGAGTGTTTAACTTTTTCAACTATTCAATTTCATAGCACAAGTTTCATTTCATTTTCCCACTATTAAATAGATGTTTTATGTATATACTGTCACTTTGGTTCAATAAATGGCCCACACTTTTTTTTGGAAATTTTTATGAATTCATTAAATTTTAATGCCTTAAGTTGACAAGTATATACCTACTCAAATTTGAATTTGAAGTAGGATACACAGTCAACCTTCTAACAAACCTTAAATAGAATTGTTCTAACAAAATGGGAGTTTAAGTTTTCGTTTTTAATTCATAACATTATTTACTTTTTTAATTACTTATCGATAATTCTGTGTGATTATTCTACCATTTTTTGAGCCCAAACTAAGAATAAAATTATAAAATTGTAAATGGGAGCTCCATTATAAAGAGTCATAAAAAATTGTATTGTAAAAATTGACTTTCATTTATTTTTTATCATAATTAGTCTAAAGGTATTGGTGAATCTGTGCATTGTTTTTATTATCGTTCTAACATGATTGTTTCATTTTAATTTATTTAAAAATATAATAATTTATAACAATTATCCTATAATTAACCTCTGATTTTGAGATTAATTTGACAATAAGCCATTTATAGATTTTCACCAATTCTCTAATTAAAATTTCATTGACCATTATTCGAAAAAAATTTCACTGCCATAACTATGTTTAATGTCTTTTAAAGCTAATAAAATTTCCGAAAATTTATAGAGATTTGTAGAAAAATTGACACCTAAAAAGCCATAACTGTAAGAAGTAATAACAAATTCCCTATATCTATCTGTACTTATATGAAGTTCAATGTGTGTGTGTGTGTGTGTTGGCGCTCTACAGACTAGACCGTTTGACCTACAGCTACCAAATTTGGTACATGTATACCTTGGAGGTCGGGAATGTGCACCTGGGGCCCCTTTTTTGAATTTTTAATTAGAATTTTCATTATTAATTAAAAACTAACTTTCCCGTCAAAAAAATCTTTTCATTTTCCCCACCGCCAAATGAGTAAGGTTTCAGTTTTTTTTTTTTTTCCAACACTAATAAGGCTAGGGTTAACATTTTTCGGTCGATTATTTCAAACGATTCTGTTTATTTTCTTAATGTTTGATGCATTTAAAATTAAACATTATTAATTAATTGAACTTACAGATTCATTCTGAAGTACTTTTGAATTAAAATAAAACAGATTAAAGGAAATTTTAAATTTCTAATCTGCGTAGCGTTACCCCAATTGGCGTAAAAAAATTCATGCATTTGCGTTACCGTAACTGGCGTTGAAAATTCACGTATGCGCATTGTGTTCTGATTGTTGACAACGGATTCAAGGATTTTCAAAAGATTCGATTTAAATTATTTTTAGGTTAGTTGTATGCTTTTGTAATTAAATTTTATTTATGCTAGTTATATATTTTTCGTATATGCTTATAGTTTTAAGTATATCGCTTTTTAAGTATATATTTTTCGTATATGCTTATAGTTTTAAGTATATCGCTTTTTAAGTAGTTTATATTAACCTGTTTTCGACCGAATATTTTAAACAATTCTGTTTATTTTCTTAGTGTTTGATGCATTTCAAATTAAATATTGTTAATTAATTGATCTGTTCATGATGAATCTGAGAAAATTTTGTTGACAAATTCTTGAGATATTACATAAATTAAGAAAGATATTCTTTAGTGCCCATAAAGTTTAAACGCTCAGTGACTCTGTTTTCAGTAATCATATTATAAAAAAATGCTTTGGTTCAGTAAAAAATATTATTATAATAATTGCAGATTAATCCTTTCCACTTTCATTTAAAGCATAAATTCTACTGGAGCTAACAGAAAATTAGAGAGATACATATTAAGTTATGACAGAAGGCCTTTATAATATTATGAGTGAATTATATGACTATCAAAATTTGAAGTTTTAAAATATTTTGATGAAAAATCTATTAAAGTAGGAATTGCGTAAAATATTTAATTATTAAAATTTAAACGAACATAAAGATTGGCGAACAGGCTAGTCGCCAAAGGCGGCTATTACTTATAATAAAGCTCAATGTGTCTGTTTGTGTGTGTGTGTCTTCAACTTACAGCTACCAAATATGGTACGTGTATACCTTGGAGGCCGGGAATCTGCACCTGGTGTTATTATTAATTATAATTTTATTTATTTAAAAATTAAGTGAAATTTTGGCGTGTTTCTGCTATAACTTCCGAAGATATTACAGCACAAAAAGGATTTTTACATGAAGTTAAAGTTAAAAATTTATCTTTTAAATGATATCAATGTTTTAACCTTAAATTTAAATTTATATTTTTAATGAATTTTTAAATAAATATTTTAACTATATTTTTCAATAATTTTTTTCGTGCAAAATAAAAATAAGATTTAATCTGCACGAGCATGTTTCGCATTCATGGGAAAAAATTAGCTTCTTTTAAAGTGTTGCCATCACATTGATTAAAGCTCCAATTAAAAATAAATTAAATCTTTTTGGAAATGAAATCTGCAAAAATATAATTTTCGGCACGTGTCTGTAGGAAATGAAACAAATATGAAATATTATTTTTTCTAAAAAATTATTTCAAGAAAAATTATTTTATGATCTTTTACACTCTGTATATTATTAATCCAATAAATCAGTTTTATTTTAAGGCAAGTTTTGTTTAATATGAACAGGATATCCATTCAATTCAGGGCCACAGATCTGCTAAAATGGTCTAAATGGAAAATGATTACATTTTATGTAACTTGATTCAACAAATGCTCTAATAAATAACGAATTTTTGATTTTTCATAAAGCATCTGCTGTGGAAATCACGATCAACAAAATGTCCTTGAAGCACTAATATTTTAAATAAAAAGAGTTAATTTCCAATCAACTAAATCAATCACTTAAACCGACTGATTAATGAAAATTTGAATATCACTATTCAATAAAAAAAAGAATAATTTTAGATTTTCCATCGATTGTTTCAAAGAAAATACGCCAATCAGCGCGCAGGTTTCTCAAGATTAATTGGCCTAAGATTATGAAAATGTTGAGTTTTTCTAAATTTTTAACATTCAAAACTTCATAAATAAGTCTTAGTTGATCGTGGAAAATAGAAAAATTCATTCATTTATTTAAAATTTGGTGTGTCCAGAATATTTCTTAGAATATGATACCTTACTGCATTAAATTTAGTCTTCATAATTTTTGAAATATATTTACAGGCCGGAAAAAAATATTATTATTGATTTCATTTCAATCCTTTTGAAAGCAAAGCTAAAAACTGTATTTTATGCTGAATTCAAGAAGTTTTTGTTGAATTATTCTTTGAGATATTACATAAATTATGAAAAATATTTTGTAGTTCACATAAGACTTAAATCCCGAGCGATTCTGTTTGCAATACTCATATTCAATAATAATTATAATAAATAAATAACAATAAAGATGATAAATAAAATAAAACGCTTGGTTTTATTAAAAAAAATCTTAATATTAATTGCAATTTCATCATTTCCACTTTAAATTAAGGTTTAAGTTTTACCGGAAATGACAACAAATTAGCAAAATATATATAGTAAATTGAACGAAACGATCTAAAGAACAGTATAAGTTTGGTATGACTATCAAAATTTGAAGATTAAAAATGTTTTGTTTGAGGATCTATTAAGAAACCAGTTACTTAAAATATTTAATTGAAAATTGTAGAGAGCGGTAATACTGGCGAACCGGCTGGTCGCCAAAGGCGACTAGTATTGATATAATTTGCAAATTATTTACAATCATTTTAATAACTTCAAATTTTCAATTATAATTTTTTTAAATATCACAACTTTACTCGACAATATAAATCCCAGTCATATTTAGGCGACTAAAAATAAATATGTAATAATAAAATAAAGTTGAATTCTCAGGTGCAATAGGATATCAACCATTTTAATATCAAGACATTGATGTTTTATTTATTATTTCCATCCTAGATCCTTGATAGCATTAGAAGCGACAAATAGATATCTGAAAGAAAAAAAAAACCCATAACAATCGGAGATGGAAAGATATTCCCCATGTGTTTGAACAATTTGGCGATTATCGTTTTTATTACTCCTTCAATTACACGGTACCCTTCCCTTAAACGATTTAAGAGTTGGAAACCTGTTTCATATATATATCTATATAAAATCTAATTGCCCGGTGTTGTTTTTATTTCTTTATTTTGCCTCTCTATTTTCTAGCAGCCGATGCCGTTTTGAAGTTCCACCAACACTGTAAATAATGTTGTTGGAATCGAACGAAATTGGGCAGCAGCTGGGAGTTCATAACTCGGAATCTTGCACTGGACGGTATGACGTCGGAAGATTAATAGTTTTCCAGCTAGCACTTGCTCCGGGCAGTAATATGGCAGGAGTAGACGGGTTGGGAAAACTAAACGGACGCCAGTTAAAGGTTACCCTCTGTCCATCATGGAAGAGAAAAATAATAACCCCAAATTGGTCGCGTAAAAGTCGTTTGTGAGATACTAGACTCGTATTATTGCTAAGACGGATGCTACTGGAGAATAGTAAGGAATATAGATGAAGAAATTATCTCTTTATGGGAAAGTTAGTATTTCTCTAAGTCATTAATGTTACTTTGAATTTATTTGGGTTGTTATTTTTTTAATTTGAATTAAAAAATTGTGGATATGAATTATTAATGAAATATTAGGAAGTATAAATGAAAGAGTTATCAAGTTATTGAAGAATGTTAATTGATTCGCGTAACCGTTGTTAAATTAGAAAATTTACATTATTTTAAATTTTTTTTTTAAAGTTAAAAAAATGGTGATATTTTCAGTAAGAGAGCAAGATGTTTGATATTTCTAGTAATAGAATATGGTTTATTACTGGATTTTAATTATTGTTGAGGTGGATGCTTCTGGGAAATATTACCGGAAAAAAAAAAGTTTTTTTTTTTGTTTTTGTTTAAAAGGGATATTAGATAAAAGACTCTTCCCATCCAATAAGTATTATTAATAATCAGTTTTAATAATTCAACAGCATTGTTGTCTTCGAAAGCGAGGTAGACTGGTTTGCTGAAGACCTCAAAGAGTCAACGGATGCACAGAATCAAATAATGACTCCAAATAATAGGCCATTATTCACCGAGTCTATCTTTACAAATATTTTATCAGAGAAAGGCTAAAGAGAAATATTTTGATTTCGGTTGGTAAACATGGCATTTATGCACTCCTAACTCCGTTTCCTTGCATTATCATTTCGTCACTGAATTCTTCTTTCCGCATTTGCAATTTTCGGGAGATAGGATTCACAAAGCTGCAGCAGCGTCCCGCTCAACCGATCAAATTTCTATGCCGTCGCTCTTTAGGATTGTTTCAATCTAACCAGAGACTAGAAATTTTTAGATCTCGCTGGAATTTAGTAGAGACCCGAGATCAAAGGAATATGCATGGTAAACTCATTTATATCGGCTATTGCTAATTTTGGAACAGACTGAGAACTTCATTTGAACCGACTTTATCGGAAGAATTCGAGTGAAAAATCTTCTAGTCAAACAAATACGGTTCAGCGGTATAATCAAATGTATTGTTTTCTCTTAAAACATGTCAGATTTTCTGTAATTTATTCCATATAGATTTAATTTAATATTTATATTAGTAATGTCAAAAGTAAATATTTTTAATATGGAAAGTACAGAGGTGAATGTATGCAGTGAAAAATTTCGAAACATAACAATAAGTAAAGTGAAAGCGCAAATTATGTGCATGGAAATAGGAATCTTTTTGTTTCTAATTTTGTAGTGAAATTTCTCAACGTACGGGTCTGATAACATGAATTATAATGAATCTAAACACTGAGTGCCTGTAAATAATATAACCGGTCATTTTAAGTTTTTGCTTCTAGTCATTTTTTTTATCAGAATCTCAGTTTGAGAAAGAAAGCATTATGATATAAACATTGGCTCATTTAAATGATAAATTAGAGCATCATGGATTACAAGGCTGCCCCAGAATGTTAGTAAGTTTAGTCATTCTTAGTCCGTTTAATACCTAATATAATATATTTACATATTTCCCGATTCTTCAAAGCTCAACAAGGAACCGTATTTCTAAAAGATGTTAAACTTATTTCTTAGTTCGAAACCATGAAGAATCATATCGATAAGTGTGCCACTTTCTGAAATAATCCTCGAATAATAAAAAAAAATTCCACCTGGAAGATATTAAGGAAAATATTTTTAAAACATAAACGTTTCACTAAAAAAAATATAAAAAATTTTATATTTCCGAAATTAATTCCATCATGTCATGAAAACCTAAATAATATCTTATTGAATAGTTCAAAAATTAAAAAAAAATAATATCCAGAAAGTATTTCGCACAAACAAGTTTTAAAATGGGCATTATAGAAAAAAGGAAGAACTGACACTGCTAATTAAAAGATGGATTCGTTTTATTGTCATATTTTCGGTAAAAACAGAAAATATTTCTAATGCACGATGCTTTAAAGTAAGAAAATATCATTTTTGTAAAGAAACTTTTCTACGATAACTTTGAGAGATTAAAGTTATCATTACAAACGATACTCTTGTTACCAGATGTTGTTAATGGTTTCGAAAATGAGATTTTTTAGCCTTGCCGCACTACACACAGATTGCTTTGTAAAGCGAATTTTATTATTCATGAGTAGCTTTATAAATATTTCTTTTTCTTATCTTTTAGAAGAAAAACAACATAAAAAATCCTTGTTTTAAAAAATTAATGTTTTCAGAAATTTCTCGGAAGTTGGAAGCATTATATATATATATATATATATATATGTATAAGTCAACTTTGTATTAAGAAATATATATCAAAAGCAATATATTTAAGAAATAACTTTTAAATCAAATATACTCCATATAAGAAATATGTAATTTTAGAAATTTTAGTAAACTTGTTTTGGAATCAATGCATCTTAATTTCATAGAAAAAAATATGCTGGCATTTCCGAATATTAATTTGTTTCATGGCAGTATATTCAATGTTTTAACTTTAGTGTGCAAGTGTTGTTTTATCAATAAAAATAATATTACTAAAATGGTTATTAATGCTTGATTTGTAATGCTTGATATGGGTGTTATACATCTTGTCTGTTCATGCCATTTTTTTCTGCTCACAAAGCATCCTGTGTGTTCTCCAATACCTATTTCCATTTATAAATAATATGTAACACATAATTGTTACAACTTGAGCATAAAAATCAAACATTCTTTTGATTCTAGAAAATTATTTAGAAATAAAAAGATTTTAATATTAAGTTTCCGTTAGTATATTAATAAATAAAAAAGTTATTTTTAATTAAGAATTTGGAGATCAAAACAGGACTATAAAAGCGTGAAGTGTTGATAGAAATACTTTAACAATTTGTAATATTGATCACATTTATTATGTACGTTAATTTTTGTTTAATGTTTAGGAATTTTCTTGCTTATGAATTCCAAAGAAGCATTATTTCTTTCTAAAGTTGTTTTTAGCTGCTTAATGATTTACGATTTTTTTAATGTTCTTATTTTTGATTAAAAATTATTTCTTGTTTCATAGCGTGTATAAAATAATAATATCAATAATAATAAAAAGCGAGTTTTTAAAAATTTATTTTCTTTTATTATTTTCTACTTTTGATTTTTAATGTAATTTACAATTCATAAATATGTATAATATAGAATCTGAAAGCATTTAAAAAAATAGCTACCAGAAGATTATCCTTATGGAATTGAATTTCATCGATAAGCTTATAATTAAATTCTTAAAATATTATATAGACATGCGAAATATGGAATTACACATTATTTCAGAAATATAATAAAGCTTAGCATATCATAAAGTGAGGGAAAAGTCGATTACGAAATTCTATTTTCTCAAATATGATATACTACAAGTTAAATAAAATAAGATAATTAGGTATTTTACTGCTAAAAAGGGCTGAAAGAAGCTTGCGAAAACAACATCTTAATACAAATTTATTTAGAAATAATTTAGACTGTTTATTGTGTCGTTTGTATTTAGAAAGTAACTGTGAGTTAAATGAAGTATTCAAATAATGTGTTCTAAATAAAGAATTCAAGGCTCTCGATGCCTGCGGACATGGCATTTGAATTATGAAGATCACACATATTGCATTACAAGTAATTGCACTTTGTGGATTGTACGAATTTATTAATTTGATAAAACATTCCAAATGATAGAAAAGTTATAATCTATCAGCCATCCTATCAATCAAATCAATGCAACTACAAGAAAAATAATTGATAGTTCATTGCGAACTGCATTCGCTTGTGCTTTCGAAAATTTCATTGTTTGCTCTGATTAGAGGCAATACAAGATAAAATGATAAATACAGATATATGAAAGATGCTAGAATATTTGTTTCCTTTGAGAGATATGTATCAATTTAAGCAATGTTTTCATTGAAATAGCATCAGTGAAATTAGGCTGTTAGGTCGCCTAACTTTAATATCAGTAAGAGATTTTATATATATTCATTAGATTCAAATATAATGTTTACCTAGTTCTTAATTAATTTTACAATTAATAAAATAAAAGCAATTAGAAAATAGAATAAATGTTATATTTTGAATTAGGAAGAAAACAATTATTCTATTTTTTAACAGAAATAGGAAACACACTCTCTTACTTTTTTCTAGTTGAACTTTTCATTTCTTATTGGCAGAAAAATATTTTTAATTTTTGTTGATGCATTTCATCAAAAGGAATGCATGAAAAGTACTTTGGACAGAAATCAACTGCAGTAGCATATTAATAAAAATTTCCGCATTCAACTGTATATTAAGAAAAATATTGTTTGTCTTAAATCTCTTATTTGTAATGTAAATATTCTCAAATTTAGTGCATTAGAACCATATTTATTAGAATTGCTCGTTTTATAGCAAAATTTCAAAGAAAGAATTTCTTGAATAATTTACTTTATAGCATAGTTCAAAAATTCAGAATTTTGAAACTAGGAAATTAAACAGGTTTATCATCTCCAAACAGGATGATTTTGCCTTCACTTGTGCATTATATCTCTGAAAAGATTTAATAGTTTTATAAAAAATATGTTTCAAAGGAAGGGTAATGAGGCCAAAAATGTCCTTGGTATATTACAGATTTCTGGCATCCACTGTTTTTAGAGCTATTGCATAATAGTTAGGTTTTATTACAAATATAATTTTTTAAACATACATTTTGTTTGTACAGAGTATATATATATATATATATATATATAAACGCGATTCAGACTTATTTTACATACTCTCAGTTAATCATTTAATTTTGAAAAATTTAATAGTTGATTAACAAAATTATTTATTTACTTAATTTATGATTTATAAAAAGAACATTCATTTATTTTATTAAAGAATTTGATTAATTTTAATTAATTAATTAATTTTAATAAATAATTAATAAAAACCACGCTTTATGTTATTTTTCTTGTATATTTTTTACTCACATTCATATAAATACAATACACTTCTGCTGAAAAATAATAAAATGTGTAGGGAAATTTAAAATATTGATAAATATGTATGCATACTCTATAAACCCAAATGCTGCGAGAATCTTTTTTTTTTTTGTTATTTGAAAAAAAAAAAACTTATAGTCTGCTTATCTAGTCTAGTTACAACTTTCTATTTTAAAAGATGAAATACATAAATATAAACTGTTTCAAGAGAAAGAGAACATTTCATTACATTTGCGAAAAAGAAGTTTATGTCCATTCGAATTAAATGAGGTAACTTTGGTTTCCTCAAGTCCAGAAACTACTTTGTTGCAACCTATTTTAATTTTATTTTATCCTTTCTAAATCAAATGCGCAATGATTAAACAGCAAAAAAAAATTAGCTTTTCTCATCCCCAGAATTTGTTAAACAGGCCATTCTTTAAAAAAAAATCTCGTTGTAAAAGATTCGAAAAAGACCACACTTGAGAAAATCGAAGTTGTCGAGTAATAGCTCGCTCTGTGTTGTTCAATCTGTTCCATTGATTAAGCCATTACTCAAAGAAAAAAAACATTTCAAGAAGAGAAAGAAACGGAACACAAAGAAGAGAGAGAGTGCTGAAATTCCTCAAAATTGAGAAAAAGCAAATAATTTTTTTAAAAAAAAAAAGAAAGAAAAAACTAGAAAGAAAAAGAAAGTTTTTTTCCCCGCTTTTAACAATGGCTGTAATAAGTACTTCGTGACGTTATTGTGCAGGGAAGGGAAGGCATCTTTAGCAGTTTCGTCACAAACGTAGAAATTGAATTATGCGCTTGGTAGAATGACGATTGAGAATGATTGATGGGTTCGAGAACTCTCGCTCCAAAGGTCATAAATGCAAATTGGACTTAGACTCCACCTCATATTATAAGAATAATGTCACTAAAATCTAACAAAGTCAAAGTTGGCTCTGAAGCGTGAATTTTACTTGGAGCGTGTTCCGGATGCCGATATAGAGGAAAGAGAAATGGCCCGTGTTATACATCTTGCACATTCAGTGGACGACGTGTTGCACAGTCATTTGCACAATTTAAACTTTGAAGGCATTTTTAAAAAATCATCGTCTAGAATTGAGATATATTTTCTTCAGAATTTCGGAGGGAGATGATTCATCCATTGTGTTTCATTATCTGACATTTTTAATCGAATTTATTCTTTACAAACCTATTGATCATTCATTATTTTAAAATAACATTTGCTTGATTGTTTACATATTGGAATAAAGTTTAATTATAAAATTAATTTCAAGTTATAGGGCTTGTTTGCAATCATCGGAAGAAAACAATTTTGAAAGTGTATTTTTTAAAGCTATTGATGGTATCTTTTAATTGAAAATTCATTTAAAGGATATCAATTAAAAATAGATTTCTTAGAATTTTGTTCATTATTTAAGTGTGTTTACAAGTAAGATAACAATAACTGTCCATTAGAAACCTCTTTTATCTCAATTTATGTGGTTTAACTCACACGAAAATTATTATCATTCTGTAACAGAAATAAAGTTTTCATCAAGAATATATTTTGAAGACGTTTAAATGAAATATTTCGACATTAAGCTGGATAAATTCTAAATGATCATAATGATCTTCGGCAATATCCCGTGTTATGGAAATAACATATAAAAATCCTGCTGAAAATGTTTTTCATGAAGACGAATTTCATCATGGTCGGAAATCATGAAGTGTTTGTGCGATGTAACAATCCATACCTTTTTTTGTCTATTTATACAATATTTTATGACATACAATTATTTTTGTTGAAATGAATAAACTGTTCTAACTGTATTTATTTTCTGTCAATTACAATGAATTATTTTCTGGTCTTTTCGACCATGTAACCAAATAACCAATAAAAACAAAGAAAATTCTATTAAAATGAGAGTCTGGAAAAATATCCCTTTCATTATGCATGCATAAACTCGAAAGGTTTTAAGAAATTCGACCCGTCGGGGGCGAGAAAAGATAAATTATGTATTTTCGGATACCATCCATATCTCTTTCCAATGAATTATCGATTTACACTCTAATTCTAAAAGTAACCGATGCAGAGGTTTGAAAACTTAATTCAAATTTATGCTTTAATAAATGCCCAGAAGCACGACTTGAAAGCCAAACTGAATATTTTGCATGTTTTGTTTGACCAATCATTATATTTTCGACACAAAACATAATAGATTTATGGTTGCTTTTAATGGCTATAGAGCCAAAATGCACAAAAGCTTGAATAAAAATATTCCGTGAAACTTCCTTCCTCCATTTGCTGAAGAGATTAAAAATGTTAGTTCAAAACAAGATAAACAGTGCCAAAAATTAATCTAAGTACAATAATGAAATTATAATTTTGTTGAAAATCGGTATATTCAGTTAAAAACATGAATAAAATCAATCTAAGAAATGCTATCAGATGTAAATGAGGAAAATTAGGCGAATAGAATTTACATGACTTTAACAAATCAGAAAAAAAAAAATTACTATACATCTTTCAAGAATATACTTAACTTGCCATCGAAAAACTGGGTTTCTTATTATAGCAATTATCTGAATGTAAATAAAGAGGAATTAATATAGCTTAAACATAAGTATGAAGTTAAAATATCAATACTATTTTAGAATTTAGGAATAAATAAATTTAAAATCAGTAACGATACTTGAAATTTAATTTTTCTGCAAGAGATTAACTAATTTTTCTAAATCCTTTCATTCCGGTATTTGCTCATTTTATTCCAAACACTTTCGTTTAATTATTATTATTTATCATGCACGCACAATTATTTGATACATTTTCTGAAACCAAAAATTTTCACCCTGGAGAAACCGCCTCTAGCCAAGTTAAAAATCAAATATTGAGTTCCTATGTAAAGGTTTTTGTTCCTTCAGAAATATTAATGTCTTTTTAGCTGTGTAAAATCCCACTGCCGCCTTCGGGGGACATAATCAGTTTCCAAAAATGATTTTATAAATTTCTCTTCACAGTGTTTTGCAAGGATTCTGGCTTCAGGTTGTTCACAAATCGAGGATTACTCCGGTCCAAAATATATTTCCCTAAGAATGAGCCGAGAAAGTTACAGAACGAGATGCTTTATATTCTGGTTTCATGCCTCTCTAAGGTTTGACGATTTTAGAAAGATAAATAATACTGGTTACAGCATTTTTAATGCCAAAAAAGCAGTATCATTCTTATAATTGTCAAGTATGAAATGGAGTCATTATGAAGTGACATGCGCCTTTTTGGAGTAAATATAACTTATAACGTCTTTTGGTGTCTGAGGTGATTACTTATTTTCTTATTTACATTTTTCTTTTTCTATTAATAAAATTATCGGTAAAGATAAATTTAGTTCTTATAAAAAAAGTATAATTGAATTTCTTTTGGGTTTATTTAGCTCCTCAAGAAACCTCATTTTGTCATTAGCCATGTTTCACCTAAATTAAGAGTTGGTTTAAAATTAATTATATTGATTTATTTTTGCTTTATAATACCATTCATCAGTTTTACAAGAATTGTTTATTATATTGATTTCTATTTTGATGAATTAATCATTAAAAGTACATTTCAGAGTTTTGGAAAAATCTTTTTGCCCGTAAGATTTTATATCTATATCATTTTGTACATTATCTTCCTAAATTCATGCTGTTAATAAATCGAGATTATTATACGAAAGTTTAAAAAGGAGTGTACCACAAACGTCTTCTCTCTTTCGCAAATGTGTTCTCCTTTGAATTACAACACCCATACGTGAAAAAGTAACATTTTTTTTGTAGGCAAAAAGTTTTTTCAAAGTGTTAAAATAAAGCTATATATCTTATTACAACATGCTTTATGAAAGCTGTATCATAGTATGTTTCATAGTGCAACGAGTAGTGACATTAAACATTTTCTATGCGAGAGTAACGTCGCATGAATTAATTCCATTTTTAAAAATTGGATTTCATTTTTTATTGTTTTAACTATGTTTCAATTTCAAAAGCTTCAGCTCTACTTTACTTTCTCCTTACTTTAATGCAAATTTAATGTAAAAATAATGCATGATGTCTGTTAGTTAAGAACTACGCTCTGTTTTTTGTGGTTTAGAAACAATTTTCTTTCTTTATTGGTTTGAAATTTTAATTCAACAAAAGTGGTTCTGAAGACCTGATGAGTAAGGCTTTTTATATGACTCCACCTAGTGTTAAAAACATTTGATTAACGAACTTCCGCGCAAAAGTCAGTCAAATCACTATATACTGTGTAGAACTTTAATCAATGTCATTGATTTTTAAATTTCATTTATTCTATATGCATTGTGTAATGTCGTCGTTTTGGTAGGAATATTGAAATAGTTGGAAATATGACATAATTTTAGAGACTAATTATATCTGAATGATTTTTTTTATCTGTGATAGTACATGATTAATCTACTTTTGTATAGCCTGCTAATTTCCAAAGAAAAGAAGGCATTAGTAAGGTTTTCCTAGATATTGGATATTATATAAGCTTTCGCACAACAAAATTATCTAATTTTGCGTCTAAATAATGTACTTTCTCTTTCAGTTTTTTATTAAACTTTTTTGCTACTTTTTATACTTAAAAGTGTTATTCAGTCATTTCTAATTGCCATGGGATTTCTGCATTACTTTCAGAGGATGCTTTCTTGCTTCTTAATATTTTATCATTCCTTTTAATAAATTTCCTCGATTTGATGTCTTTAGCAAACAAAAAGAAATCTTGAGTAAACTTGCAGAATAATCAGTGCATCTGAATTTCAATGAAACATTTTCTACTTTGCCCTTATAGTTTCCCTCGTTTGATATTGATGTGCCGGTATACATTGCTTTTTATGATGTGGGCACACAAGTGTTTAAACGGAAAGAGACATGCATATATTTCCAATTCGAAATTTTTTTTAAAGGATGCAGTGAATTATGTTTTATGTTGTATAAGTCGATGAATGCACAGCTGAAAAAACTGCGAAATCTAAATTTTTTTTAAGTTCTTCAGTTCTGTTATTCATACTTTGTAAAGTAATCTTGATACACTAACATTTTTCAAAAACAGTTTCAATCTATTACAAAAATTGACAGAATTATGAAGCTCAGTTCATAATATCACTATTTTAGACATCGGTCTTTTGCCATTTCAATGACCGCTTCCAAGTACTAGCATGCGGTGCTTGTTTAAGGCAGTGGCTGATTAGCTTAAAATAATGAAACGAGCTTTATTCGCTGAAGAATCGAATTTTTTCTTTGAAATATTAGAGTATCACATATAAATTAGATTAATAGGACAGGTAAGCTGAATAAAAATTTATTCATTATATTTATTGATTAAAATGTTATAAATCAGTTATTTCTTATGTCATTTAAATGATTTTTCCATTTGAAAGTATCATCTCATCTCTGGTGATTTAAAATTTGGCACCAGATCCTATTACATTGGACACCATGTAAAAGCAGACATTCATATACGTTGAAAAGAGCTCTACAACAATAGCTGATAGCTAAAATATATGGGGGTATAGCATGAATATATTACAAAGAAAAAATTTGAACCTTCGAAAAATTACCTGATTAATTAAAAATTGAATGAGTGAATCAATCTTAACATTTCACAATATATGTATATATATTTTATTTTCTTAAAAATTCAACTGAAAGCGAAATGAACTGAAGTTGAAAACAGATGTGCTTCTGGTACTTAAAAAATTGAAAATTAGCTTAGCTTGTATTGTATGTAACGTGATAAAAACAAGTACCTCATTTATTACAAAATAAAATATTATTTAATATAAGGTAATAATCAACACTCTGATGTATTTAAGAACTCTTTTATATATGTTAATATTTGCTCTAAATGATTTCCTTCCTCTAAACGATTGTTTAGCTTTCGTAAAGGTAAGTTATTCAACTATGGTGAGAGTGGATATTAAATATTTTGAGACTTTTGACTTTTTCTGTATTATTTCACGATATCCGTTAACAACTTGGGCTAGAAAGATGCACCCTCCCCCCACGTCAAAATACGTTTGTTCCAAAATCGCAATTGACGTGTTGTATACATGAGCAGACAATTATCTCAAAAGTGAAAATGATATTCGCGAACTGCCGACTGCCTTAGATGGAAAATTAATTCATTTAGAAGATATAAATATTTTTGGGATTTCTTTAAGGTATAGGATATATTTTGTTGACGCACTGCGAGTTACAGTGAACTGTTTTGACACGATCATTTGTGAATCTTTTGCCACTAAGGATTTAATTTACAAACCTGCACATTTATTCTGCATTTTTCACATGGCTATTTTTCCCTTTACCTTGAGATATTTTTAAATAGTGGGATCGATTAAAGATTACTTGACACTTGAGTAAAGTATTTGTCATCCAAATTTGAATGCGATAGTCTTTTCTCTCATAATGCATCTTTGTTTTCAATGTTTCAAAATTTCAGATAGTTTACCTTTTGTTACGATTTTCAGTTATCCATATAAAAGTTTGCTAATGAAATTTTTGAATCTGAAATATAAACGTATAGACGCTTTTATCTCTTAATAAAATAATTTATAGAAAAAAAAAATATGATTATATATCATATTTTCAATGACACATGTATTTTTGTTAATTTTAAAAAACAAGAATTCTTTATGATTATTGTATTAAAAGTCCTTTAGAAAATAACCGAATAAATTACAATAATTATAGCTACTTTAAAATGAGGATTCAAGGAAAAGGGCCTTATGTTTATGATTTAAATTCATTACTTGAAAAATATGAAATTTTAAACCATTTATAGCTAAATAAAAAGAAATGACATGTTAATGGGTGGATGTGTCGAAAGCACTTAGTACTGCTTTTTTTATTTTGTTTTCAAATATTTCAAATTCCTTTTTTTGGTATTCTGAATGAGATCTAGAAAGCTTTGAATACATTTACTTTGCGTGGAGGATCATTTAATTATATTAAGCAGAAATTTATTAAATTAATAAATAAGTTTAATAGGGATTTTGAAACTGCATAAAAAATAATTTATTTACACTGAACTTAGGAATATTTTATATTCTGCAGACATTATCTATTATATAGATTGCCTCTCTAACATAGAAAAAAATCTGTAAAAATAAAAGTCCAAAGCTTAAATGAGAACCATTTTACATATTGACAGATGAAACTGTTTTTTTTATTATTATTATTATTTTATTCAATTCTATTTTTCTGCTCTCAACTGCCCCTCATGCTCTCTTTCTACGTATTCTCAAGATACGTAAACTAAAAGTCAAGCACAAAAGTGTAAATAATCGTCTAGACTACTAACAAGATTAAATATAAACAAAAACGAGCGCAAGTTGTTTTTTAAGAATTGAGAGCGTAGAATTGCTTTCTAAGATTCGAAAGCATTTTCTAAGCAATAATTACTAATTAACTTATTCCCATCCTAACAAATAACTAAAAACATTTTTGCGAAACGAAAGATTAAATCGTATATCAGTGTATCGTTCGCTAGTTGCTGCAATCAACGTGCTAGTTAATTAATTCTCCCAGTAAAATAAAAAAGTACGGCTTTTATTCTTCTAGAAGTCAAGGAAAAACACAGGATTGCAAAAATAATGTTTTTCTGAATACTTCATTAGTGCACTTCACTTCACACGGGGATCTGAAGATAAAGTATGTTATTTCACCGACCGTAAGAGGAAATTGGGACTTAAAAAATATGGATTTACTTTACGGTTACGATCAAAAGTTTTACCTAAGCGTAAATTTAGTAATGATGAAGAAGAACCTGATTTTATGGACACCTTATAAAGTTTATTTATCAAAATAACAGCATGAGCTTTGGGCATTCTATTAACTTGAAATTTGAAGTTGCAAAGTCTTTCTGGTTTCCATAACTTACGTAAATCTCAGTTGTTAACTTATTAATTAAATACGTGTAATTTTTGATTCACTGAGTTTTAATTCCCATAGAGCTGCTTTTTATTTATATTGCAAAAACTGTTTAAATAAATGAAATATCTTAGAGTAAGCTTATTAATCAAATTCTTTCAAGTTGTCAAATGTATGTTTATATTTAAAATTTCGATGCCCTTTGACGTATAGAACAAAACTCGAAAATGTTGAAAAATCCAATGTAATATTTGGAAACTAGAACCTATCTTTAATTAAATAAAATTTTTATATGTTTAAATCCAATATGAAAAAAATTCTCACGCATTTTTACTTTCAAAGTAAAATTTGAATCTTTATATTTTGTAATTTTTTGGGCTTCAGTTGTGAATAACCTTCATTTTGTTTCTATAATTTTCAATATTCAAAATAATTAATTTAAAAACCAAATGACTTAAAAATACATATTTCCATGTAAAATTTTAATAAAATGCAATTTTGAAATTTCTTCAATATTAGCAACTCCGACTGTATTTAAAATGAAGTAGTTCTGACATTCGATGGCATTGTATATTTTTTTAATTATTAAATTATTAACTGGCAATAAGTTATACAAACAATGCATTGAATTGATATGACATATTGTAAAAATATTCTTATATGTAAAGTTTAATTTTTTGTAAACTCCTTTTATTATGTCAGTAAATTAAGTGAATAATACTGAAAAGTTAATTTAAAAGCAAGTTGCTTCATAAAGTAGTTACCCTTTTTTATTGCAAATATATTAGGCTATTTTCTGAATTCCTCAGCTCCAAAACAACTGCAATCAGGGCAGAAATATCTGCAAACAAAAGAAGCTAACCCATTCACAGCGCCTCTCTTTCAGGTACTCCTTTAAAGCCCATATTCAAATAAAGAATCAACTCGTTCAAAAAATTCAATTAGATTTTTAGTTACCATTAAAAAATGTCTTGCTTCTGGGAATCCTAAGGGAGAAATATTGCTGGAAAGTTAATGAAGGGAGGATCTCAAAGGAGAAAAAGAAATGGCAGCGACCCAACGAGGAGAAAGTAAAGCTTCAATAAAAATGAGTTGAACGACAAAATATTTCAACAAGCTCATACCAAAAAAACCAGAGGGACAGGAAGAATCAGTAAATTGAGCTTCATACTTGGAATCATTTATTTTGAGAAACTACCAATAAAAAACTCTCTTAAGAACGAAAAGTAACAGCTTGTGCTGATTTCGAGCGAGCGCAAAACAAGTCAGTCGATGTCGAGTTGACCTTCTGACGTTTCGCGCCGAAAACAAAATGTAATATTTGTTTCAAATTAATTAAGAAATGGAAAGTTTTCCAGATGGATTTTATATTTAAATAAATAAAGGTCTTGGATTATGTATGGAAATGTTTATTTAATTGCCAAAACATTTCTCATTTCAGGTTTACTTTTTTATCCCGGTTTTACTTGTAGTATGTGAGCAATTATGGAAATTACTAAGTATTCTGTTTTTATTGAAAAGATTATTTTTTATTGTACCGTGTCTTATACCCGTGCTTTTTATATGCGCCAAAAATTAACCTTGGAGAAATGTTTATTATGATTAGGATTTACTATCAACGTTATTTCTTTCAAATTATAATAAAATCTCGAACAATTTTTACTTCTAAGATCAGTATTTTAATGTATAATCCAAAAAAGACAGTTGAAGTTGATTAAAGAACAACTTTGATTTCAATTCTTTCATTTAGTAGAATTATTTAAAAGGGTATTTTAATTCTTTTAAAATTCCAAACATCAATAACAGTTGATGACGTTTATATAATCGAGATAAAGACCATTAATACGAATTGCATGTCGAAATGACAAGATGGAGGCTGATTATTCCGCTTTATTGTGCTCACAATAAAGCAGAATACATATTTTAATTTTATTAAAATTGATCCAAAAAGAAATTTCTGACAGGCTTCAGTTTCTGGATGAAACAATTCGTTTTTCTTGAAATAATCCTTAAATGAACTAGCAGCAGTTGTTGAAATCAGTTAGAAGATATTTTGTAGAAACTTTGTTGCAACGAATATCTGCCAAATTATTTTTTTATGGACCAAAGAAAAAAAAAAGTCTAAAACATTCTAAGGATGATTAAATTCCTCCAAAATATTCTTTCGATTTTATCATTTTTATGAGTTTTTATTTATATAATAATTTACTATACTGGAGACGAATCAATTGCTCAAAATCATTGGCATAGATGGACGAAAGGATAGTTAATGAATAGATATCAGTGAAATGGGGCTCCATGAATGTAAAAGATAAGCTGATTTATTTCACTTCGTCAAACCAAATACTATAAAACGAGCGAACCAAAACGCAGTGTTGTCGGGTTTTCCTCTGTTGAGTACAGTTGGACGCAAATGTTTTTACAAAGCAACAATGATTAGTAACAAGGTTGCTTTGACAGATATTAGATTGGAAGGAATTTAATAATAAAATAAAATACGAGAAATGAGCTCATCTTTAAAAAAATTACATAGAAAGGCAAGGAATTAACAGTTATATGCTGATACAATCATGAATAATGGAACCTTTTGCGATATTATACCGAAATTTTTCAGGTAATATGCATGAAATTAGGGTATTATTGCTGCTGTTTCATTGTGCTGTCAGTTGATATTAAGAAATTGTTGTGCAAAATATGTTGATTGAAATAATTGATTTATTACTGAATTTCTTAATGAGCTAGAATAATAAATCAATAAAGTTTTTCATTTTGCGGAAGGAAAAGAAAAGAAATAAAAACAGAGGAAATTGACAGTAGTTTTTAAATTATTAGAAAAAAAAAGAATGTTTCGCCATTCTTTGTAGCATATAATGCATAAATGCCAACAAAATATTATTCTGACCAAGCAACATTTGAGCAACATATATCGGTTTATTTTAAAATGTTTTAATTTTTTTCTCCCGTAAACATAAAGTGAACATCATCCGCAGAAACTTTTAAAGTATGCTTAGCAGTTTCGTCTCAATCCATTTTTAATACTTCAGAATAGAGCGTCTGTTTGCTTTGCTGGACCTTCGCCAACATCTGTCAATGTATAAAACCATGATTGTTCCTGTTGACTGCAAAGGGTTGCAGAAATTTTTCTTAGAATGCTACTTCTTTATGGCGCCACGAGATGTCGCTAAAGATGTTGAAATATCGATTGTTTCTGAGACTGCTCTCTAAAAAAGGTATTCTCTTCATCTGTTAGAAAGCTGGTAATCCCTATTGTCGAAATATTTCTAGCTTTTCACGTACTTTCTCTTTTCGTTGCTCATTAAGAAAAGTGACTAATCATGAGGACATGACCGCTATTTCTGAATAGAGACATAAAGAAAAAAATATCTTTTTCAGCTTTTTTTATATTTTAAGTTCCTTTTTCTTTACTAAACCGGCGGAAAAGGCTCATTAAAGAAATCATTTTAATGTCACCATTTAGAGGAGATATTAAACAGAATCCTATTCCAAACGACAAAAAAATGTGTATAATTTATGTATGCGTAAATGAACTTCATGGAAACAATCAAGTGTCAGTGATTACTGAAGGAAAATGACAAACTCAAGACATCTTAAAAGTGAAAATAAATTAAAAAACTTAGGGCTTTTATATAATTTGCATTTAAAAGTGAAACTATGAGACGATAATAAATTCAAGTATTATTTTTCCAATAATGAAATTTGGACTCAAAATTTATTGTTTGTCGCAACATAAGAGTTCATTCTTTTAGCAAAGGTCTTTTTATTTCTTTGAAATGCTTCAAAACAAAACAGAAGACATTAAATTCAGCAAATGGATTTTTATCGAATTATAAAGGGTTTAAATACATTATGATTAAAGTAACAAAATTTGTAAAAACATTTTTATTCATTAAAGCATTTGGAATTTGAAATAGGAAAGTACAGATCTAAATATTTCTTTAGCAAATATTTTTCGAATTACTTAATTATGCCATTCTAAATTGAAACATTATGATTTTATCAATGACTTGTGTGATATTTACTGAGTTCGGAGGAATTAGGAAGCATTAAATTTGAGAATATATGGCGATTTTTGAAATATTCTGTAAATTATTTTGAAAATAAATTGTTGGCATTTTTTTTTCCATTTCAAATATAGAAGCAAATTTCTTTCAATTTTGTCTTTACGCCTTTAATAGACATTTCTGCAAAAGCAACAATTTTCTTTAGCATATGAGTGCATTTGTAAAGATAATTATATTTTATGAAATATTAATATTTAAATTAAGACTAAATTTATTCAAAGTTACTAATAATATTGAAATATTTCGATTATTTCCTCAAAAACTCAATTTTCTTATTGAATATAAAAATAATAATCAGGAATTAATGTTATATTGCTTAATTTTGCTTAAAATATGTTGTAAATACTGAAGAATTATCAATATTTCAATTTTGTAATTTTTGATTATTTAATAAAATCTTCTTTATTTTATAAAAATATTTTACGAAAATGAGAACTAAAAATGCATATTATTCAGATCCATAGTCCTTTGTTCATATCAATTTTCGATTAATAAGGTATACTATAAATGCTTAAATTTACGTCAATTAGAAAAAATTTCAGAAATAAAATTTTTTCTTCAACTGTTTTTATTTTCTTGTTGTTAAATAACAGCATAGGTAAAAGTTAAACATTTAATTCGGCTTTCAGGAAAAATAAGTTATACCAAATCTATTTTCTTTCTAGTGGTATTATAAAAATGTGTGGGAGATTCATTTAAATTTAAAGGATAAATAAAAAGATCCTCGAACCCTAATGACACACGTATAAAAAATGTATGAACCCTTTTTAACCTTTTCCAGAAATCATTTTTTTAGGAAATTCTTTTGTATATATACAAAGAAAAATTATATAACTTCAAAGGCACTAATTTATCAAACATTTTTGAAAGCGTAATATTTCTTTTGAATAAAGAAATTTTAGTTGCCCAAATGTCTGAACAAAAATATTAGCTTAATATGTATTTCTGAATTTCTGAACTTTATTCTACAAAAATTTATACTACATACAAAATAAAATCTTTAACATGATTTTCTTTTTCTAATTATGTCAAAGAAAAGAGGTAGCATGAAACTTTTATCGTTTTATATTGGTTTTTGTAAGCTACAGAAAAAAAAGAAGAAGAAGTTAACGGGTTAAAGGAACGTCTGTGCCGTATAGAATATATTCGTGCACAATACAAAATCCCTAAACTATGCTTATCAACATAGAAATATTTTTTGTGAAACTGCTTTTCTAGATATATTATATGAAAAATTAATTAAAATTTAAAACTAACAAATAAGAAAAGGCATTTTCCGACAGATATTTCGAGAAGATCAAAAATTCCTTCGTTTATGTATAAGATTTTTACATGCTGTTTTTGAATAAATAAATTTTAGTATTATCTTTAACCGTTTTCTTCAGTTCTTTAATAGAATAAAGAGCCAGAAAAACTGGTACACCTGCCTAGTATCATCTAGACATATCACGAGCACGCAGAAAAGACGTAACACGACGTGGTCTGGACTCAACTTACGTTTGAAAGTATCCTAAAGGCAATTCAGATCATGAATTCTGCAAGACAATCTACAAATCCATAGTAAAGCGAGATAATAATATATTTGCTAACGAAACTCTTCAGACTAGGCAATGTATTTCCAGTCATCAACTGTCCAATAACGGTATTGGAGGGTATTAGTAAACTTTGTATCGTGTATTCAGCAATGGTATACACAAATGGGCTTTCTGTTCCGAAATCCCCTGTCAATGATTCGCCATTGAACAATTCGCACGTTGACATTAATTGATGCTTCTGGAATAATATACGCTGCAATTTCATTAAACGTCGCATGTCTATCTCATTTAAAAATTTTCATTAATCGCCCATGCCCATTATTTCAAGGTATTTTTCTGACCGCATTGATGTCAAAGATTTGATGTTACTGGTTACGTGGTATCCAGGGTATACTTGTAAAACTTTTTTAGTCGAAAATCCAAATTTCATCGCTACCATGCAGATGCTTTGTGTCATTTCTTATGCTCCGACTTTAATGCCACATTAAATATCACTTAAACCTTGATAAACTACCATTGTACAGCAGAAATAAATCTAACAGCTTTGCTAGAGACCTGTTGTTTTATATAGGTGTTGCTGACCGCATCATGGCTGTTTAGCTCCGTTATTTGAATATGCATGCTTGTATCAGTTTTTTGGCTCTTCAGTGTATTCAGGAATGATATTCATCCCATCAGAGATGTGATAAAGCGTCGAGATGAGTGCGAAAGGCTCTTCAGTGTATAATATCACTGATTATGAATAAAATTTCTTCCCCGACTAATATAAAAGACTACAAGATCATAATGATATTAACATTTGCAAAGTCTGTTTGCAGTTGAAAAAAATTTGAGGTGAGATTTCTGTTTGATTTTAAAATCAAATTCAAGAGAAAAAAGCAATTTTAAATATGATTGTATGCCAGTAAATTATATGACAAAATTCTGCTAAATTTCTTAAATGATGATTCTGAAGAATAAAAAAAAATCTGTATCATATGTTGTAGATAATTACAAAAATTCACATAATCAAAAAAATCTTTAATTGAAATTCTAATTCGAATCTTCGTTGTAAATATATATTAATACGATTTTGCGTAGGCAATTTGTCAAGGACATTTTAATCAACTATTTAACAATTTGCGCAAACAACTATTTCGCAGATACGCGTGATAAAACACATAAGATATTTTAATTCTACCATAACTTGTTCCTAAGAATGCATTCTAACCACTGCAACTCTATGCGATGCGATGCAGTTCGAAAATAAACTCCAATAAGCAATCTAAGATGATATTCTGAGCCCGTCATTTTTATTTCTGTTATAATCATCTACCAGTGTGTACAAAACGTCGCTGGTAATTTTGAACCGATTTATTTTTATCTATACATGTTTTTTAAACGCAAGTAGTTAATTCAAACTAGTAAAGATTTCACCATTTTATTAATTAAATTACGAGCGTTGCTTAAAATGATACTCATTAAACATCCCAATTGATTTCATTTCAAGACAGCCAAGGTTTTACTTTGGATTCACGAATTAATATCGGCTTCTCTTTGCTTATATGTTTCATCATAAAACCTAATATATCATAGTTATCGTACCATAAAGTGAAAGAGAAATTTTAGATCTTCATATGATTGTCTGTCATCTAAACTATCATACCTATCAATTATCGGACAACAAGGTATGCATAAAATTGTTAAGAAAATATGAAACTCCTTTTCAAAAGGCAGCCCCTAGTAAAAAAAAGGCTTCTAAAGTACTAAATCCTGTCTTGAGAGTTTTAAAACGCTCTGGCAGGACATAAATTTGCTTTCTACTGGAATATATAGCTTTCATTGAGCCTCGTTTCAGAAAAGAGTTTTGAGATAAACAATATTTACACCTTCACTTAAGTCTGAGTCGGAAGGGCAAGCCGTATGGCTTTCAACTACGCTACCAAGAAAAACGTAAATAAAAATTTCAAGCAGCCACCTCCTTCTTATTCCATTTTATTTATTTGTATATCATTCCTTTTGCAGCCACGTGACGGGAGCAATATCAGAAATTTATGGAGTGGATGATGGGAGTGATCCGAAAGGAACGCCATGGTCCACTCACTGCTGTCAATTCAAGCGTCTTGCCTGCTTATTTATATCGCTCTTGATTCATATTAAATATCGCCTATCTTAATAGAATCATTCGAATAAATAACACTTCCTCTTAGCTTCAGCGCAGAAATTGAACTGATAAGCTTCTCTGTGAAAAGCTTTTAAAGAAATGTGGTTGCTGATAAAATATTAGAGATATGTTAACATGAAAATTTATTAAATTAAGCGTTATTTGGTTTTCCATTCATTTTTACATTATTCGAATCAATGGAGTAAATTACGATTTTTTAAAACTTCAGATATAGTGGCAAAATTTGTCAAACTGAAATAAAATTAAAAAGTAGAAATTTATATTATTAAAAATTCTATATAACACACAGTAGACACATTAAACATTCTATATAACATGCACAAGGGTTTTTAGAAAAAATCAGGGAAAACGAGTAAGTTTAACGCGATTACAATTTTCAGGTAGATATTTATTACGTATTTTATAATAGGGCATGCATTATAAAATTTTAAGGAAAATAATTACTTATTTTAATATAATTTACAACTCCATTTATTTCTTTTTTTCGTATTTTTTTATCTTTATGTGAGATTATTACCTGTTTAAGAATTTTATGGTTAAAATTTAAAAACTATGCCAGAATTAATATGATTCAGCAAGACTAAATTCATTCATAAATCTTTACTTGAAACAAGGTATGATATAGTGTTTAGTAATAGAATATTCCTTTGAAAAAAAGAAATGGTGAAATGTTTATGAATGTCCAGTGATTTTAAAGCCTATATAAAATAATAAAAGGTTTATTTCCTAATTTTTCAATAAATATTTCAAAGAATATTTTCAAAATTCAAGAACATAATTGTGATAGTTTTAAAAATAATACAAAAACTATAATCAATCAAACAATTCCAGTTTGTTCCTGCGCTTGCCTTACAGCATTTCCTTAAATTATAAATTCATGAAAACATAATCATAATTTGTTGTACAAGGGAATTATTAAAGAAATTATAATTCTAACTTTATTTACTAGGTGAGAATAAATCTAAGCTACGCCACCAGAAAGATTTACTTTTGAATCCACTTATTTATTGGAAGAAAAGTAGTAGTAAATTTATTATTTATTAGTCATTAGCCAGATGGAACTAGCTTTGTTGTTAAAAGAAATTCCTTTTGATTACTATTTGATATTTTTTCAATTTCTTTGATAGTTTTGTCTTTAACATTGTATGATTTCAGGTCTAAAAATGTAATATATATTTTAAATATAAAATATAATCGTTATACAAAATATTGATAAATTATTTTTTCTTGCTTTTTTGTTATTTGATAAGTTGTTTGTGATTACTTTAGAAATTATTACAAACAATAATTTTGTGTTAGTTACTTGCTACGAAACAGAATTTCACGCCAAATATTTTATGTATAATAGAAAACCGCCTTTATTTTATTCTTGGAATGTCCAGAGAAAAATTCAAGAAAACTGTATATTAGTCATACAACATTTCATTTCAGTAAGAATTTATTTACTAATACATCCTCAAATTTTAAGGTTTCTTGATGATATAATCCATAATTACGAAACATTTGATAATACTCGGAAGCTATTCTCTCTAAAGTTTTACACTTTAATAAAACAAGATAAATGAATTTCAAGGAGAATTTTTGAATTTAGAAATCAAAGTATTTTATCACCTATATATTGATATTTCGGACAAAGGAAAAAACTTTAATGTTATTATCAATAGATTCCTATATTATCGTGCAGTGTATGTATATATATATATATAATTCTAAAATCCATACAATGCCATTTTTAAGTTTCAGTTATCTTTAGTAAATACCTTCTACCTGAACTAAAACACAAAATCGAAATAAATCAAAAAATTTTTAGTACGACTTTTTCAAAACTATATTCCTTGAATTTTTATTTAAAATTAATTCAAAATTTCATTATTTCATTTTCGTTCTAACCATTGTCATTCGATAGTCTACGAAGACGATTAGAAATAATGCACATATCAAACAGGTTTTGACTCATTTTCCTGCTTGGAGGACTGTTGTTCTTCTTTCAGTCCATGCACGTGAGGTTTGACAGTTTTTAGGATTTTTGCCTTGTATTAACAATTTTCTCAGATGCATTAAATTTTGCTTATAATTTTTGGTATACATTTGCCTATTTTCCTATATAGTTCTTTTAATTTCGCAAAAAATTTAATCCAGATTTAGGTAGTGTTTTTAGCTACAAAAGGCCTACTTTTCAATGTTGTTGGTTGTTACGATTCAAAAACTCTATATGAAAACAACCTGACATTTCCCTTTCTGACTAGCAGTCCTCCGTGATATACTTTCTATTTGTATGTCATTTTATGATTTTTTTTAGTACATATACATCATTTCAATAAATTTTCAAATAATTCCCTTACTTCAAGTAACAGAGAGTACAAATTTAGTTTTAGAAATTATTGGAAATCATTGCATGTAATTCTTCAGTATAAAAAGAAAATATAGCAGTTATAGTGACAAATAGTCAGTAGTTTTTCTTCAATTCATAATCAATGATATGGGCTTGATTTAGAAGTACAAACTTTACACAAAAATTCCATTTTTCTTTGGTTTTTGAACGATATATCTTTTTTTCTACATCCTATACTTGAATAATCAGGTAATTCAGAACGGCTTTTTATTCAGAATGTAGGTATATGTATTATTGACAGGAAACCTTACAAAAGTGATAAATTTTCTTCTGAAATCTCTCATAGCAAAATATTTTTTAGTTCCGCATTCGATATCACTTTCAATATTGCACTGTCTTTTTAAAAACAACTAAAACATTTCCTAAAGATGTTTACAAATCTTTCTTTCGAACAAATAAGTTTTTTTCCCGGCGAAATGCGTTGCTTTCAAAAGTTTTAACATAAATGCATTCTCAGATCAGAACTTCACATTCAGTTAGTACTTCAATATCAAAATCCAGCACCAATGCATTCCATTGAAGAAATAAATATAAAAGATACCAGCATAAAGAATTTTCTCCAGCGAAACAATTCTCTCCTCAAACCAAGATTTAAATGTAAAGAAGTTTCGTAGAAGCTTTCTCACTAATATGACACTTGATATTTTGACATCAAAGTTTACAAACAGTTTAGTTAGAACTCCTCTAAATGGACGTTCAGAGAGAAGAAAAATGGCTACATTGGATGTGTTGTTTCCCGCCTGAGGTCTTCTTATGCAAAATATCTTTAGGAGTTTGGCCAGAAAAAAAAAGTCGATGTTGAAAAATATTTGTTTTTATATGCAATGAGGGTTGGACCGTCAAATAAAAAGTACAGGAAACAAACAAAACCCACTGAAAAAGAGCATTGGATGTGTTCATTCTTTTTCCGTTTGGTGAAATTTCTTTTCCAGATTAAAGGTATGTGAAAGAAAAATATAGTGCTTCGCAAATATAAGATCATGAAATTTAGGAGAGCTTTTTTTTTCGATATTTTGAGAAACAGTGGCTTGTCATATGAGATCTTTTTGTGAAGAATAAATTATTTTTGTGTACATCTAAATAATCCAAGTAAGGAATGATTTTTATTTAATATCGAAGTCTAACTTAGTAATTACAAGAATTTTGCAATTGCTCTGAAATTACATAAGAGTTTAATTTCCAGTGTTAATATTTCTGTCACAGTAAGAATTTCCGCAATAACATTTGCAAAGAAATGAGATTTAATATTTAATAACTACAGTCAGATACCATATCTGTCGTTATAAAATTAGCTTTTTTACATAATGTATTTAAATTTAGAATTTAAATATTATTTGAAGGAAAAATTTGCATTCATTTTTAATATTAAATCAACAAGTATCATTAACAAAATTTTTTAATTGTAATTAAAAGAAAAATTGAATTTTGGTTTATAGCAAACCTTTAGAAAGAATCTTTATAAATATTAAGGTGATATAAATATAAATATTAATATTATTATAAGAGTCTTTGTAACTATTATTTTATTAACCACTAGCTGCCTTTGGCGACCAGCCGGTTCGCCAGTATTACCGCTCGCTACAATTTTCAATTAAACATTTCAAGTAACTGGTCTCTTAATAGATTCTCAAACAAAACATTTTTAATCTTCAAATGTTGATAGTCATACCAAACTTATACTGTTGTTCAGATCGTTTCGTTCAATTTACTATATATATTTTGCTAATTTGTTGTCATTTCCGGTAAAACTTCAACATTAATTTAAAGTGGAAATGAGGAAATTTCAATTAATATAAAGATGTTTTTTAATAAAACCAAGCGTTTTATTTTATTTATCATCTTTATTGTTATTTATTTATTATAATTATTATTGAATATGAGTATTGCAAACAGAATCGCTCGGTATTTAAGTCTTATGTGAACTACAAAATATTTTTCATAATTTATGTAATATCTCAAAGAATAATTCAACAAAAACTTCTTAGATTCAGCATAAAATACAGTTTTTAGCTTTGCTTTCAAAAGGATTGAAATGAAATCAATAGTAATATTTTTTTCCGGCCTGTAAATATATTTCAAAAATTATGAAGACTAAATTTAATGCAGTAAGTTATCATATTCTGAGAAATATTCTGGACACACCAAATTTTAAATAAATGAATGAATTTTTCTATTTTCCACGATCTACTAAGACTTATTTATGAAGTTTTGAATGTTAGAAATTTAGAAAAACTCAACATTTTCATAATCTTAGGCCAACTAATCTTGAGAAAAATGCGCGCTGATTGGCGTATTTTCTTTGAAACGATCGATGGAAAATCTAAAATTATTCTTTTTTTTATTGAATAGTGATATTCAAATTTTCATTAATCAGTCGGTTAAAATGATTGATTTAGTTGATTGGAAATTAACTCTTTTTATTTAAAATATTAGCGCTTCAAGGACATTTTGTTAATCGTGATTTCCACAGCAGATGCTTTATTTAAAATCAAAAATTCGTTATTTATTAGATCATTTATTGAATCAAGTTACATAAAATATAATCATTTTCCATTTAGACCATTTTAGCAGATCTGTGGCCCTGATTTGAATGGATATCCTGTTCATATTAAACAAAACTTGCCTTAAAATAAAACTGATTTATTGGATTAATAATATACAGAGTGTAAAAGATCATAAAATAATTTTTCTTGAATTTATTTTTTAGAAGAATAATATTTCATATTTGTTTCATTTCCTACAGACACGTGCAGAAAATTATATTTTTGTAGATTTCATTTCGAAAAAGATTTAATTTATTTTTAATTGGAGCTTTAATCAATGTGATGGCAACACTTTGAAAAAGCGAATTTTTTGCCATGAATGCGAAACGTGCTCATGCAGCTTAAATTTTATTTCTATTTTGTACGAAAAAAATTGTTGAAAAATATAGTTAAAATTTTTATTTAAAAATTCATTAAAAATAGAAATTTAATTTTAAGGTTAAAACATTGGTATCATTTAAAAGATAAATGTTTGATCTTTAATTTCATGTAAAAATCTTTTTTGTGCTGTAATATTTTCGTAAGTTATAGCAGAAACACGCCAAAATTTCGCTTAATTTTTAAATAAATAAAATTCTAATTAAAAATTCGAAAAAATAACCCCCAGGTGCACATTCCCGGCCTCCAAGGTATACACGTGCCAAATTTGGTAGCTGTAGGTTGAATGGTCTGGCCTGTAGAGCGCCAACACACACACACACACACAAACACACACACACACACACATTGAGCTTTATTATAAGTATAGAGTATAGATAAAATGAAGAATCAAGTACCACGCTTAAATAATGTATGGATTATCAATTGCAATTTCATATCTGCATTACTTTTTTGGCTTATATATTTTCTATTATCATCATTTTCTAAATTCATTTAAACTGTGATTGAGATTTTAATATTTTTAAAATAAATATTAGCTTTTGTAGCCTATTAAATTACAGCTATAAACAAATTAATATATTAGTCTTATTTTTAAAAATTCATTTCTAAAAATTCAATAAATAAATAATTTCAAATAAATATCTAATAGCCTAATATTTTTGCTCTTATTTATCGATCCATTAATATATATTAGTTGAAATAAATTAGAGAAATTTTTCCAATTCTCTACTTTGATACACAGTTGACATTAAAATTTAATATTTTTATCGTTAATGTTATTATTTCATTTTTTTCTGGGAAGTGAACCATAAAAAAATAGAAAACAAATTTTGACTCAGAAATTATATTTTTAATCTTACAATATGTGTTTGAGTATAAATAAAAACTTGTTTTCTCTTTAATTCTAAATGAGATAAAAGGTAAAATCATTTTATAAAATGAAATAATACAAGAAGAAAAAAACTGAATTTATAAAAGGTCGTTTTTCATCTATTTACACGGAAATAGTTTAAATAAATTGATTATCATAGAGTAAATAATTATTCATTATATTTATAAAATCATAGATGAAATGAAAAAAAATATTTTAATTCCAAGATTTGGCTTAGTAATTTAGTCTTTATAATAACTAAAGGGAATCCTTTCAGAACTTAGAGCATTGGTATGTATTACAGAGCTTCAATAAAATCGTAGAAAGATGAAATATAGCGTAATATTTATATTTTATAAAATATAGCGTAATATTTATGTCTATAAATCTTATACTTCGAAGAGCAATTAAATTCACATTTTATTAGATATTTTATATTCCAAAACTCATAGTAACTATTTTTTTTTTAGTTTACAATTTAATCTTTGTGATAATATCCAATATATGTATTTCTTTTATGTTTCAAATAGAATTTAGTAAGATTTAAGGAGGCAATAGACAGAATTTGTATAGATAAACTATTTCAGAGGATTTGAAAAAAATTTCCAATTTCAAGTATTTCACCTACTTTAAAATATTATAAACATTTCAATGTATAGTTGATTAAATAAAAATTATACCCTTAAGAATAAATCTCCTAAGTTTTGATTAAAATTTTAAGACCCAACAACAAAACTCCTGAAGTTAAATGAATGACTAATAATTCTTATATAATTTAACGATTAACAAATAAAAATATAATTCAAAAAGTTTTATCTTGTAATTATTTATCCTCAAAAATTTATTTATTCAAGCTTGCCGAAGTATTCTGGAATATACCCATATAATAAGAATATATAGGCTATTTTTTCATATTTTTTTATTCATTTGACAAATACAATTAAAAAATGAACATTTGCAGATAAAAATATATACATAGGAAATGTTTTATATATAAATGTATATATTGCTATCTGCAGCGCAGTAGTTTAATATATGACATCAATCGTATAATAACTCGAGATTGGTAGATTTCTTCAAAAGAAATTTGCCAGTAAACATATTAATGATATAGGTTTCTTAACTATACATTAAGGGGATACAAAACTGAGTGGAATATAAATTATAATTTAAATTTTAACAAATTATTAGTTATTCCATTAAATAACGATAATATACGTAAATTATATCTTATTAAAAGTAATTTTTGAAAAGATCGAATACAAGAAAAATGACCCACAATGAAGGGAGTCTGAAACTTCATTGAAATTATTTCTAAGAGATAAGTGGTTTCGAAATAAACTATTAATTTAATTTCAAAGTGTAAAAATCATACTTATAAGTATCCATATTCGAGTTTTCTGTACGTTTTGTGAATTTTCTTCATAATTAAAAAGTATTCTATTACATTATTTACAGAAGCTTGTTATATTTATAAAAATAACATGAAATCCCTAATTACAAAAAAATTGTAACTGAAAAATTCTACTCTGAATATTCATTTAGCAACTTAATTTTTTTCTTCCATACATGCGATTTTATTACTTTTTGTATCTTCTTCCTTCAAAAAAATCGTATTTGCTGTCAAAATTTGTTTCATTAGCATATTCGATTCTGTAGTAAAATTAAGTGAGTCAGTAATGAATTTCATTCTTCACACTCTACTATGATTGCTGTATTATTTCACTGCGCAAGTGATAATATCATTAAGGAATTCAAATGTAGAATTTTCAAGAGAATATCAAATTTCTTTTCCTCACGAAATAAACTAACCAAAGTGTATAATGGAATTTGGCATCAATTAGAGATGAAGTTTTCATCCAGATTAAAAGCTAATACCTCCACGCTATTTAATCATATCATTGGTGCTTGCATTTAGATGGAAGACGAGATTTGAATACGTAATGGGGCATAGCTTAAATCAACCCTTTGCCAGGGTACTTGGAGAAAGAATTGTTTAAGATCTCAAAAGTGTTTCCAACGAGTCTTGTATTGTGCTCCAGTTAAGGCTTGGGGCTGAAAGACGCAGTTTTATTCAGTATTCCTTTTAGTCTGCTTGGTAGAAGATCATATTTAAATCAACCAAATAAACTCGAAATTTATTTTTTAAAAAGTTAAAATTTATTCACGCCTAAATAATTATCACTCGATGTTATTTTTTTTATTTACCTTTGGACCAACGAATTTACGTAACTGCCTGATTACATGAGACGTCCTATTTGGAATATTTATTGCTATTTTAATATCTGTTATAATATAAGGGGTATTTGAGATATTGAAGCGTTTATAAGTTCATAATTTTCATAAAGATGAATTTATTGGGTTGTCAAACATTTTTCATGTCTTGAATTTTGTTATCCATGCTTCATTAAATACAAATTTGTTGAAATCGAAAGTATTTAAATAATCTATAAACCTTTTTAAACTATGTGTATTTTAAATATAGTTTCTCGTACTTAGTATTTAAAACGCAGCTTTTCTTTTTTTTATTAATATTTGATAAAAAATGAAAATAAAGGCATAAATAAATTCTAACGGTTTTCAAGCATCTCTAAATGGTCGAGAATATGTTTAAATAGAGATGATTTTTCGAATTCTCTAAAAAAAGCTTACATAATATTAGCTTTTCTGCTATAGTTTCTTTATAACAATTTCAATTTATCACGTTCTTCTTCTAAACGGCTCGTGTTTACTTCCTCTCCTTTCGAATTTGCAGGCACTGAAATTAAACATTCTCTCATCTAAATTTTCTATATAAGTTCTGAATGATTCGTTGCCATTATCTTATTTTTATGCTTTCCTTTATACATACATATATGTAACCTTAATTACTTTAATAAGTTAGTGATTAAAAGAGGACGAAACAATTTAAATTAAGAAAAATAATCTTAGGAATTTGAGATGTGAAGATGAAATTTAAGTAAGGAAAATTTAAGAATGAACTTCCTTAACTTTAAAATTATTTATATTGCTTTTTTAAAAATCCTTATAATGATCGTTTAGTGAAAGTGGTATATATCTTCAATTTCTTTTATTCTCTTAAAATATTTAAATTTAATTAAAATTTTGTTATTATAGCATACAAAATAAAATCTGATTCAATATAACGAAAAGTTATTTCAGTTTAAGGTTTAATTATGCTTTTAAGAAATTAAAATCATCGCTATAGAAATGAATGATGAATACATTATTTAAATAATTTTCGAAGTAGTAGTAATTAAAGTAATATGTAGAGTAATAGCCCAATTAAAATTCAATTTAATAATAAATTCTATTAGAAAATAGTTCAAAGCTATTAAGGAATAACAAACTTTAAGAAATCTTTCTCTTACACGATTTTCTAAAGTTGTTCTAAAAATATTAGAAGTGTCTTTATTCTTATAAAAGGAATGACTTACTCCTGAAGCCCTTTGATATTTTGTATATAAAAAAATAGAATGATTTTTTTGAAAAAGAATATTAGTTTACATAGAATGAGCTATTGGTATGCTTTAATTATATCTTAGATGTAAACAATCTAATCTTTTAATGAAGGAACTTTCAATAAAAAATTAAAATTCATTAATTAGATCAAAATATACTTTAATTAAAATATTTTCCTTAGAATAATAATAAGGTATATTTTATGCTCATATCGCTATATATCAAATTATACATCATATCTAATTATAAAATTCTTTTCTGAGAATTAAAAATTTAAATCCATTGTTCAAATAAATTCATTCATTGTAAATAAAAAATTATAAACAATATTTTGTTTATAGCCATCGTACGTACAAATTAAAGCCTACAATTAATAAGGACATCAATCGGAACTATTACTTAATAACTAGTTCCGATATAAGGGCAAATTGTATATATAAAACTTTCATTTCTATAATTATCATTTTAATTAAATTAATCGAATGATTTTAAAATAATGATAATAAAGTTTCATGAAAATACAAGATGTAATCAGTTTCTGAACAAACTGTTTCTTTCCAGATTATGCTTACTTCATCAAATATTCAAATTCAAAATATTTTTTGAGAAGTGGTTAAGATACAATTAACTCTAGTTTGCTATTTTCTTATAATAAGTATTTTAAAAGGCAGCAGATATTTCATTGAAAAGTAATAGAAAAAAAATAGTTTCAAGATCTTTCAAACAAACTTAAGATTTGAGTAACAAGAACTCCTTTTAGCATTTAATATTTCCTAGTTTTTAAATACAAAATATTTAAAATAGTTGCTGACATTTAAAGAGTATTTCTAATAAAAATACAATGTATTTTTCTTTCTATACTAGTTTGAATTCCAATTAGTTACGCTCAATTTTACAAATGGATGTAATATTATATGTATCAAAACAAAGCAAACAACATGATAAAACTTTAATAGATACAAATAAATTTTAAGGTTTTGAAGAGTATTTATAATTTATAAAATATTTTATTAGACATTTATTTGAAGATATTATCTAGATTTCATCTCTTATAGTATGTATATTACTTTTAATTATAAAAATAATTCTTTCAGTGCTTTCCCCAAAAGGAAAGCATGTCTTTACCTTGATGATATAAAACTCATATATAAATTTTGATAAAATATTATTAATATATTTAATATTAAAAAGGCTTTTATAGAATATGTTTTTTTCGAAATGATTTAAATATTTTTGTTTGAAATACTCCTTTATTTATCAGCCATTCTTGAAATAATATGGCCAAGCAATTTGGTATATAGTAGAAGAAACAAAATTGCTTCTGGCATTTTATATCATTGCCTTATTCCATTGTGGGGCGCCATGATTATGTGGATGCAAAGAAATGTCACAAGTAATCAGGGTTTTGCTTGTCTTAAGAATATAGCAATGCTGTGGATTCAAGCTGCTGCACACTAATAATAGGACATAACTCATACTAGAGAGATTGGGTCGTGGTCGGTGATTGCGTTTAGAGCTCCAACCTCAGTTTTCTAATGTCGAACGAAATTAATTAAAAACATTCCAGATGCCACGGCAGGATAGGGGTAACGTCTTTGGGATATACTATTACTTTTTTAAGAAATCAGTTGAAGAGTATCATTTTCTTGTGCAAAAGGAAATTTGTCTCTCTGGTTAATTTTTTCGGAGTTAAGTGTATAATATCAAAAGGTGGATAGTTTATTTGATCCAACTTTTTATTGTATTTTAAATTTGTATTTTCCCAAGTTAATTCGCATAAGATATAGAATATAATAATAAATAAACAAATCAAAATTAGTATGTATTAATCTATTTGATATATTCTCAGCAACGGGTTTGCATGGGTTAAAGATGGATTAAGATATATTGAAAATACACTAAATATGTATACGGAGAGAAAAAAAGGTTGGTTCAGAAATTTATACGAATATTGCTTATTAATTTGATTCAAGCAACAAAATAAAAGTTATTTTCACAGGTAAAGAAGAAATGTAATAATTTTCGATATAGTAGATATCAGAAAAATCGATATTATTTTTTATAACGAGTGATGAAATAGAAATGTTCTTCAAGAAAAAAAAAATTACTTTAATAAAATATATATTCAACCAAAAAAAAAATCACGGTAGAACTACATATAGTTTTCCTGTTAAGCTCTATAGTTAAATATGCATAATTAAGCATCTGAATTTTAAATTTGCTTACATTTCTCAAGAAATATGTATTCCAGCCATAAACCCGGGTTTTTTTTTATTGTGAGCCAGTTTTACTCTCAACAAGTTTTATGTAAGTTAGTTGTAATCCTTTCAGATCATAAAATGCGTCATTTATTCTCCCACCCATTTCGCTTCTCCCCTGCCATCTTTACCACATAATTTCTCTTAAACTCTTGATTTCGTATCTGTTTTATTTTTAGCCAAAAATATAAAGTTCAATATAACAAAATCTAAGTAATATTTTTTTTTCTTAGCTTAATAACACACTTCCTATTTTTTGTTACATTTCGGATATTTTTCTTTATTCTGCTATTAAATATTTATTTTCATAAATAACTATCTCTCAGGTTATATTTAAATGTATTATGATACTACATACTTATAAAGAAATAATTTAATCTTAGGCATTAACAGGCTATATAGAGTTTTTGATTAAAATTTGGCCTTAAAGCGGACACGAATACTTTTTTAAAAAATGGAAATAAAATACCTAAACAAACACTATATATAAGGTTATTTCTGTTAATTCTAGAAATTATTCAAAAATGACAGAATAGGTGAGTGATTCCTTATATATCATGTTTCTTTTCTTTGTGATTTTGTATTAAAAAAGTAACGGTTGTAAAAAATATATTAAATTTTAACAATAATTAATATGTTTCCAATATTTACCATTCCGTATAACTATTATGATTATTGGAATGTCAGAGGAAGTGGTTGAAATATTTTTCCAAGCATTTAGTATTTATCGGGAAGTTTCGAGACATTCCTCTTTCTGATAAAAATAAAATTTAATTAACATAAATTTAAAATTATAAGTGACCATCTGATGAAAAAGTTTCGCAATTATTTTATAATAATAAATAGCATTATAACGTGAGGCCAGTCCTGAAATTTAGTAACCTATATTTTATTAATTTGTAGCTTGTAAAAAAGTACTAGTAAGGTTCACAGCATGCTACAGTTATTTAACGTTGTAGACAATCCCCAGGCGTTTGTATTTACTTTCAAAAATTCAAAATGTTATTTATTTTCTCCAAAATCAAGAAAAAATGATTTGCTTTTTCCTCTAAATTATAAATTTTTAGTCAGACTGATTAAAATTTAGATGTTCTGCCTACTCTGATCACCTAGGCAGGATCATTTGCTTCAGAAATCTTCCCCGTTTTGTGTCGGTGGAAGTCTCCCCACGAACAAAACAATCTAGACGCAGTATTTACTAAAAGAGAAACATAAAATTGTATCACAAAATAATTATGTTACGGTATAGATCAGAAATGTTAGTTAACCCTGAAATAATCAATTAAAAGTATTTTTTCTTTTTTTTTACTATTCCAAACAGCAGCGGAATGAATTTTTCGAACAGAGGTCTTTTACTATTCTAAACATGAACAATTTTGTGTTGGCATTGTAAAAGAGTTTTCTATAATGCCAGTACTCAATGATAAATATTGTGCAGAGCAACCAAGAAGAATTTTTCTCAAAATGCAAATAATTCAACGCATGTATTAGAATTATATACTCTGTTAATTTGCTTACAGATAGCAATAGTCTGTAATTTTTCTGTACAAAATCAGTTCATTATTTAATGCTATTAGGATGTAAGCTATTTGAAAGATGATTGTGAATTTAGAATTACTTGCTCAAATAACAAATAATTCTGCCAATATAAAAGTTATTAGGCATCTCGTTATGACTATAAAATGATAATTTTTACTGAATTTCTTTAAACTTTTCTAAGATTTAAAGCTATTTAATTTTCCTCTTATTTTGTAAATATTTACACATTTAACGAAGGGCAAAAACAACATAATCGTAAATAGTATGTGTTGATTCTGTGTTTTGTAAGGGTAAATGGAACTAATGTTTAATTTAAAATTTAAAATTAGATAATCACATTCCTTTTAACAAATGAAACTGTCATTAGAATCATACGTTCAACACATATCACACATACACAAATCGTCTTTATGAACCAAAGAAGCTTCTAATGATCGAACGAGTTTCTGTGTTGGAAATATAATTTGCACAGGTAGTCCTTCAGGGTCTCAAATACGAATCAGAATAGGTTTTCTTTACATAGAAAGGTAATCATTTTATCGTTGGTACTGGAGGTGGTTGTTGGAAGAGAATCAAAGTGGCACAGCAATTTACGCTTTAAGTGTCTGAGTTAATTAGAAACTTAAGAGAATGCATTTGTATTCGCATCTCTTTGACTCTTTAGCACTGTCTCTGATTACTGCTCCTTTCGTTGAAGGACTCAATGGAAGGTGCAATCCTCGAATTAAAGGAATTAGAACGATTCGATTAATGTTAATATTGCAGGGGGAATGGAAAATTCATGTTTCTTATTTGAACAATTAATTGCAAGATGTTTAAAGATAGGAAGATAAAATAATATTAGAATTCAAAACAATTAGGTCTTTATAAAAATTGTACTTACATCTAATGTTGATCATGGTTGTAATATATTATGAGAAAAACTCATGTAATATTTGAATCTTTAAATATAAATTTATTCAATATTTTAAAGAGGTTTTCATTATTGTTAACAGAGTTCTATTTTTCAAAATTATTAACTGACAGAAAATGTTTTATAGTTAGTACAAATTAAATGGCACAAATGCAAGTAGTAAACATTTCTAAGTGAATAAGATTCTTTAACCATTATTAAAATAAAAATAGAAAGGTTTCATTCAAAAAACTTCAACAGTATCTCCTTATTTTATAATTAAATTTTTTAAGAATATGTAAAATCAATGATGATATTAAATACAATTAAAAGATGTCAAGCTCTCATATGATGCATAAAATGAAACATCTTTAGCTAGGAATGAAGTATTTCAAAACGATATCAAATTTGCAGTGTTAATGTTGTAAAAGTTGGCAAATCTTCCTTTATTTACAAAACAGGTCTAATATATTTCAGAATCTAATATATATATATATATCGACTCGAAGCTGCAATTTCTGCCATTTAATTAAAGGAAAGATATACAATACTAAATCGCGAATGTTAATTATGATTGAAGTTTTATATTTTTAGTACCGAATGGTAGAATTATTTCTAAGACAACCTAATATTCTTAGATTATTTCACAAAAATGAGTAGTTTCAAAAATATTTCTTTGAAATTTATCAAATGAACTATCATCAGCATCTAGCATTTATAAATTAGCCATAAGTTTCAAATATTCTTGGCATTTATTTAGACATCTAGTTTCATTAATAACATACTAAGCCACCCTTAATAATATGATTTTTAATGTGAATGAAAACAATAATTTTTTATATATTATCTTACATTTTTATACTTTCTCCAATCAAAACATAACGTATTCCTAAAGGAAGTCACTTGGGTACATTTATGTTAACAGTACGTTTGCCATGAGTTGACATATACCTATTTCTAACAAAGGGGTCAAAATGAACTTTTTTGGTATTTAATTAGAAAAAATATAAATTGACTTATCTATTATGAAATTAACGTAGAAAAAACTTTAATATTTTCAATATATTTGTTCAGGTGTGGTGTGATGAGAAGGCAGTTCCTGTGTGTTTATTTGCTAAAAAAAGTGTTTATTTTCTAATCAAGGTCTTCAAGACCTTCTATTCTTCTATCATCAGCTTCTACCAAAACATTGACTCACACGTCTTCGTACTAACAACCTATAATAGCTTCTATCTGACTGACTTTCGGCTTCGTTTTCTTGCTTCTTATATACACACATTTTACTAACACATACTTATTTCTAAATTTATATCTATATCTATGTGAGTCTTGATCAAACCTTTACATATTTAAATATACATGTATGTATTCTCAACAATATTTATTCAGATGGTCAAAATGACCCCTGTGGTAAAAAATAGGTATAATATATATACATTCCCCCGAAGCTAAAAAAAAGATAAAGATAATATTTGCAATTATATGTCATATAAATGTACGTAAAAATTAATTAAAATATTCTCATAAAAACGGCAATAATTTTCTTGAAGAAAACGAACGAAAAGTTTTCTCAGTGAGGTCAAAATGACTCCTTGGTAAGTGTTAAAATTCCTTCCATAAACTTGGTTTTAACAGAACAAAGAGTAAATGAAGCTATATACCACACTGCATTGTAACGATTTACCCATACATGGCCTTAACTATTTTTTACATGCTTACCTTAAAATGTATTTAAAATTTTGAAATAAATTGTATGTTCTAATCATAATATTAAATAATTTTTGAAGAAAGTTTCTAAATGCTTTCGCATTCTCCCACATACTGGAAAATAATTTTGTGTGGAAAGAAAAGGAGAAATGGATATTTCATTTGATTTCTATCGATGCTATATTTCACAGTTTAAATTACATTTAAAATCCTGCAGTTCTGTATTTATAAATAATGGCATGGAAAAATCTTTGAGGAACCGTTATGCATTCCTTTGTATAAAGTATTCTTATAATCTTTACGAAACACTTTGATGCTAAAAGATTTTCAATAACGAGCTACAAATTAAATGCTTAGGGCAAACAAGCACTTCATTGCAAAAATTAATCTTCTAAAAATGTCCACTCAATCTCGCCTTATTCATCGATTCCATGTCCAAGGTTTCTTTGCAGTCACTATTACTCAAGGGTAGTTCACACACACGCACACGCACGCACACACATTTCCTATTTTTTCTCCCTCGGAGAGTGATTATTTGGAGAAGCGAGCATCTGTCCAAATGTCTGCAGTGTAATCTCAGGAACTAAGTGTCGATGGGACAGGGAGGGTTGGGAAGCAACAAATTACGAGATTAACTAGCAAGGAAATAGCTTTCTACAAATCCATTTTCCGGCCGCAACAGACGCGTAAAGCAGACTCTAGGGAGGACTGCCCAAGGCAGAAAACAATGCCAAATCTCAGATACGTGCAATGGTTAGAAGCGGTTTAGCAAAACCAATAGCCATGAGTAGATTCTGAGAGTCAAAAACGCATTTTGTTAATACCCCTCTAGAGCCGTGGAGCATCTGGGAATAGTTTAAGTAGTCAACTTGGCCACCAGTTCTCAAATGGAGGGTATTTATTGGAAATGGAGGGAAAATAAATGTTAGAGGTGTAGATCGAAGTAGATTAGAGTAGAAAAATAAATAGAACTTTCATTGCAGTTTGATAAGAAGTTTGGGGCTTTTCATTACGATCGACTTTTTATGACGCTGCAAGTTAAGGATACGACTTTTTTTAATCAACATTCATTTATACAAGGCAAAGCAACTTTCTTGAAAAAAAAAAGGATGCAATATCAAAAAGATATGGAAGGTTGCAAATTTTATATAACAGCGTTGAATTGAACATACCAGCGAAGTTTGCATTTAAAGCTTTTTTTTTATAATGTAGTTGAAAATATTACCACTTGCTTTTAAAAAATAGTTTACTATTTCAAAAGAATGCAACAGTTTTATCAATAAAATTAATTCTGTATATTTTTAAGACTTAATCATTTTACCAGCTGTAGGATTCAATATATGTATAGGTATTTGCTGGAAGAACATCGTAGTAATATCATTTACAGGAAGAACATTTTTAAATTTACTATAGTTTTAGTTGGGCATTAAAAAAGTAAAATGGTAGACAATACTTAAAGCCATAAAATTTCGTAAAGTGGCTTTTAACGACTACCATATTAATCAATATTCAGTCCACCAGAAAGGGGGTGCAAATTTTTGTAACTAGATATCACAGAACACAAGGGGAATTCTTCATATATTGGCGATGTTTCTGATGGAAATATGCAAACTAAGCATGAATGGTGATATTAATGACTTTTGTTGTTAAGTCAAAATTAATTTCAATGGCATCATGAATAGAAGAAACTATTTTGAAGACATACAAGAAGAAAAACCATTAGTAAGTACGAAGGAGAGTGTAGTGTAATGAAAGAAATGTTTAGCTGCAGTATGGCTTATCATGCATAGAGAGTTTGCCAAAGTAGTCGTATTCGTATTGGTGAGGTACAAATGATCTTTCAAAAAGCATAACAATTATGTAAGTAAATGTTTGTAATTATGGTGTACAGTTACTATTACCACACTGAGAAGAATATTGCCAATTAGTTGCACAAAATAACCAGATGTCAATACCATGGCTTACTTTGCTTTCAAAGGTGGCTTATTTACTTATAGTTTCAAAAGATGTACATCAATAACATGGTTCTGACAGCAGCAGCATACATTGGTAAATACAAACTAGCTACTTCCACCCCACCCTATGGAATAGGTAAAATCGATCCAGAAGTTGCGATAGTATTGGAACTAGGATTGAATCCTAAGGTCATCACAGGCCAAGATACAACCCCTCCCATTGGAGGCATGCCTAATCATCCGTAGGAGCAGCTAACCACACACCGTTATTTTACCTATCAGGGTGGCGATAACCAACCCCCAAACTAGAAAATTTCATCCCCATAACGGAGGCGTCTCTTCGGTGGGACATGGGTTGTGGCAAAAAGAGCATAAAGATTAGAAATAATAAATGCGAATAATCTCTTCATGGATGAATGTCATTTTAGTGTAAAAAATAATTTTGAACTGAAAATAATATGGAGACAGGTAAAAGTTTGGTTTCAAATCTAACATAACAGTGCGTTTCAGCAGCATTAAGATTCATATATATGAATGACAATCCCACTCATTTTTGGACTCATGTCTTGTAAGGGCTGTTAGGAAGAATACTGAATTATTATGATGACCAATCCACTGTCTTAAATTTCATTGAGCATGTGTGGGATGCTTAGGGATAAACGACAATTCACGTTTATATCACATTATATGTGCGTACGCAAAGGTTTAAGTAAAAGATTATAAAGTGAAATAGGGATGTTGTTTTCAAGAACTATTCCATAAACTTATGTGCAATATGTGAAACGTTCCTTGGCGCTCATTGCAGTTAAAGGACAGATGTTTTTGATCTATTAAGCTCATTTTTTATTTAAGATTTTAAAATATTTATACTCTTCTTTTTTGTGGTAACCGGTTTTTATAAGCTGAAAGGGGGACCAAATGAAGATTTCCTGATAAGCAAAAACCAATCTCTCATTCAGATTTTCAAGCTAATGCATCATATTTCTTAAGTTATGCAATGGAAACATTTTAACATGAGTATATTATTGTGAGAGATACAAATATAAATCAACATAGAAAAGCATTTGAAAATGAACAGAATTTATATATAATATGCAACTGGAATGGTCAATGACGCATGCTTTAAAGTGAAATGGCTATACATTAAGTTTTCTTTGAATTAAACTATTTAATCCTTTTTTTAAAGTATCGCGCATTAATTTATTTAAATACGTACTTTAAAATTAATTATTGTAGTTGTTTATCTTTTAGCTTTTGAAAATGAACTTGTATTTCAATTATAAATTATAAGTATCATATAAATTCCCTCTTTGAATTTAGCCTTTTAAGTTGTCCATTTTTTAAATTAGAATATAATTCCAATGTTTTAAAGGTATTTTAACTATAATTAATTTTAAATAAATAAATATAAATAGTTATAAATAATTAATTTGAAATGAAAATTAAAGGATATGTTACGCTAGGTGAAAATAATTAATTATTATTAATAACAGCCGATACATGTGATAACTCTATGCATAATTCCGATCATTATAAGCAATAATCGATTAATATCATGAATTGTAATATATACATATGAAAATATTGACAATTTCCTAAAAATAGCGTTTATAAATGTGAAATTAATACCTTGATGTAATTGTCCTTTTCTGTTGTAAATGAAAAAAATATATTTATTATTATTAACATCAACTGTAAGCAATAATCAATGGCGATGTAATCATAATTAATTTTAAATGAATTTAGTTTATAAATAAAAAACTGCTCATTAAAATTTAAATAATATGAACATTAGTGAATAATGATTCCTTTTTGAACAAATATATTTTAAGAAGACATTTATTCTGCTTTTGAAAGTAACGAATTATAGTGATGATATATCTGAAATAAAAATTAGATTTACAGAAGTTAAGGAAAAAATAATATTCTATTTCATCTACAGAATAAACTGAGTTTAAAAATCAGCAATTCATTTCTATTTCCGTTGCACAATCATGGAAATAAAAGCTACAGAGCAGTTTGAGAATACTGATGTTTATTATGAATAGTTTTTATATTGTAAACAATGGCTTAAGAACGATGGGATTTTTCTTTCTTCCTTCTTATGATTTTACAATGTAATTTTAGCTTTTCTTCACTGTTCGGCTTCTCGAAGAGATAATAAAATATTCATGTCTAAAAACGTTCCATTTCCTAGGTTGAAGTAAATTATGCATTTGAAAATTGTAAAGTTTATCGTAAAAGGATTTATTTTGTATTTAAAGTAAAGTAAATATCTAGTTTGAAAATATGAAAACAAAAAATACATTTTTTTATTAAACAAAATTAGATATTTCACTTCTTGTGTTTTCTGTAGCAAAGAAACTTAAATATAGTTTTTTTAAAGTTCCGAAAAGCATGCCGTCTTATTTATAGAGTTTAAAGCAGACATACAAATTTTTAACGAAAGGCAAAATCTCTTTTTGGCACATTTCTAGAGTCTAAATAAATGTAAGAATTACATTATGGAAAAATACTTTTAAAATATAGAATACAAAAAGTAATTATGAAGTGTTATTAATTTTAACCAAGTAAAACTGATGCACATATCTTTGATCAATTAATGACATGGCTTATTTTTGTATAAATATTTATTTCAGAAGTTTGGATGGAGAACTGAGTAGTTCTAAGATTTAAGAAACAGAATGCAGATTTGAGAAATTTACAAGTTCAAAGATGTATTTGGAGTGCACACAGATGTAATGGTAAATGTTCAATTACATGAGTTTATGTTGAGTTTCATTTTATGATAAGCCATACCAATTATTTGCCTTTCAATTACTTTTGGAAGGATTTTTATAAGGATTAAAATTGGATGATTCTGTGTCTAAGATAACAATTATTTAACATTACTCTGAAACTTCGGAAAATATTTATTGTGGTGCTGATACGACTTGACATCTAATGCGTGCTTTCTATTGTCTGCAGTTTCTCTCTGTATCTTCATATGCATATTATAACAACTGCTTCAATCGCTTCTTGTATTATTGAGAATAACCTAAGTAGGTAAAAGAAATGCAGCTCCCTCACATTTCAGATAACTTAGAAAGTCAAGCTTATCATCTGATTCCCATTCCATAAATAAAAAGAATCTTTTAGAAGATCTATATATTTCCATCATTCATGATACACCCTGTTCCTTTATCGCATGAGTTGAAGAAAGCAACCATTATTCTCTTTATATTTAATGAACTATAATTAAAAATAAGATTTAGATTCTTTTACTAAGAAAAGGCTTCAAATTCATCATGTTTGAAATTATTATTCAAAATACAGTTAAAAACGGATTTGTATATTTTTGTCATTACTTAAATCTGAAATATTCGTAGCTTATTGCTGCTTGGCTTCAAAATCACGTCAATGGAAAATTGGAAATTGTTCAGGCGATACTAATAACTGTCTGGAAAGTCTACTAGGAACACTAATTAAGTTTCTTTAAGAGTTCACTGGATATTTTCACGAGATATTTTTAAACCAAAGATATTATTCATTTGAATGCACCTACTTTTTATTTTCGATATTTTATTAATTTTGAAACATGCAAGTCAGTTTCAGTAGCTCGATTTTCGTCGTATTAGAAAGTGAATTTGAGTAGATTCAAATAAGAGCTGTTAAATCAAATAATTTCTGAATTTTTAGACATTTTAAAAGTATTCTGTGTTTCTTTGGTTTACTGTCTTCTTTAAATTGCTAGAATTTTCATCGAATTATTATTACTTCTTATTTTATTTTTTGTTCACCTGTTTATTTATAGCAAACAATTATACTCTCGTTTTTAATTTTAATACTTTTTAATTTTAATAATCCTTTTTTTTTGGTTTTCAAGAAAAATATTATTTATTATTATATTTGTTACAAGAGGTGCTTTTACTAAATTCAGGTTATTATTTGAGAATTTTTCCTTTATAAAAAGTATTAAGAATGCTATATTGATTCATGGCATTCTCAAAAGTTCCTAAATGCTACTATGCAAATATTGTTATTGCAACTTCTGCCTCATTCATCTTTATTCGTGTTTTTCTTTCCACAAGTGCTACTGAAGATGACGGGCAAAAGAAATGTCTTTCTAGATTTAACGTCAGAAAGGAATTCAATTTTATTCTGAATATTTCACAACGATGAAGAAGAAAACAAAAGCTCCCAAGAAAAGCGTTCGAGTTATTTCTGGCTTGAACAAGATACATTTAAAAGAAACATTTTGAAACAATTTATCCGAGAGCCTTTTATTTATTTGAAATTCTAAAGAAGGTGCGAAAAGGTAAAAATGAAATGTCTCTTTCGCAGACAAAAGAAAAAATAAATAAGAAAAAGGTCCTCTTTTAATATCTTTGCCCATTTTATATGAAAGACGTTGTGAGTGTTTCGCAGCTGCCGATGCTGCTATACCTGACCGCTATTCAAATGGAAAGACGAAATATATGCTTGGTAATAAAAGCAGCCGCATGGGTCATGCGAGGAACAGATTTGCTACGGTCAAAGGCGTCTACAATTATTTCATATTACGGACAGTGTTATTACTAGATGTCAAGTGCGTGCGTGTACAGTGATTTTCTTCGGATTTCTTAATGAAACGGGGTTGAACGAAAAGAATTTGGTTCGTTCATCTTGAACACATTCTCATATGTTGACCGACCAACAATAATGAAATGAAACTCATATGAAAGAAATATTTTCTGTTGGGTAATCTGAGAGAGATTCTCAATTATTAACAGGCGCGCTCAGAAATAATGAATAGAAATACTTATTAAAGAAAGAAATTTTATATGACTTATCCTTGTTTTTACTTGAATTCGTTTATTTGAAATATTTAAGGAATAGTTTGATTTAAGGGCAAAAATATCAATATACCTTTTTAAATGTTAGGTTATGAGCATTTGCTTTCGATTAATATATGAGCTTGACGGTAATTTTCATACAAATATTCTAATACAAGAGAATGATTGTTAGGCGTTTGCTATTGATACTATAAACGTGTTATTTCAATAAATAAGAGAAATGGACACATTACTATTCTAAATTTAGTCTATTAAAATATCAGGAAAAAATCGTACACTTTTTCCATTTTAATTTCTAAATAAAAGTATATTCTGAAAATTTTTACATATTATTGATTTTTTTTTTATTTTATAAATGTCAATATGACAATTAAAATGTCTCAAAAATTAAAATTTAGGCCAAAATCATTGGCTTATTTCGATTTAATTATGTGATTTTGTTGATGCTTTTCCATGATTTGATTTTTTGAATCTATACCTCGGTTTGAAGCTATTCTAGTGTGATCTGCTTCTGTTTTTCAGCTTTGAATTATTACTTGATAAAAAAATCAATGGACACTTCGAGACCTTGAAGGATATAATAAAGCGTTTTTAATCATCATTCTATCTTATGTATTTGATGCTGTTGAACATAATCAATGATGATGTCGCTTTTTAACATTACTGGTTCAATAGCTTCAATAAGTTTTCTTTTCACTAATTTAATCAATTTCTTCTTTTCTTAAATCTATAAGGTTTTATAATTCCTTTACCTTTTCCCTATGAGCTTACAGATACTGTGCTAGAAGACTTTCTGTACCGTTCAAACTTTCACAATTCTAAGTGATGAGGTTGGAGAACCCAAGGCACATTTGACGGAAGTTATTGATTTCAAATTGGAGGAATAACTTTCCGGTATCTTGTATAGAATCTCCGTTTTAAAAGAGTTTTTAGAAATTTTAACCATAATATTATCTAATTCAAATAATGATTCATTATTAAAACTCTTATTCAAAACAGAAAGAGAAGTGTTTATTCATTTATCTAACTTGTAACTAATTAAGAGGAAATAAGTAAAACAAGAAGTCTGTGAAAAAACTTATTTTTATGAAACAATCTTTCACTTTCATTTCCTTATTTTAGAAATGTAATTAATTATTATTAAATGTATGCTTAAGTCTAGTAACAAGAAAGATTCATAAAATTTTGACAGTGCAAGAATTTTAAAGGAAAGGGATTCTCTCAATATGTTAAAGAACTTGACATTGCATTTTGGTATTAAATAAATTCCGCAACAATAGGAAAAAAACTAATCTAATTTTGCAATCATTCGAAGGTACTCATTTCTGATAGCAAGTGCAGAAGACAAATTCTTAAGCTATGTGTTTTGGATGGAATTTTTTCGTAGCTTTTCTCCACTCCAATATAAATAAATTGATAATAAATTTGGTACTAATTTACGTGAGTTCTCACCCATGTTCATTTTCACCAGCTTCAGATGACTACCCAGAGCTAGATGGCGCTATAAAAGATCACTCAAGTGTAAAGGCAAGGAGGGAAAATATCAGGGTGGAAGATTGATTGGGTGAACCCCGAATATGGAAAGAAATTCGGAAAGATGAGAAGAATAAAGGAGAGAACATGAGACGATGAGTGATGAACTGGCCCAACTGGATTAACACCAAAAGAAAAAAGATTTGTTGCTCGGATGTGTGTGAAAGATTTATTGAACACTGAATTGTCCTTAACGAAATTAAGGCGGACGAATGAAAAATGTTTCTGATAAGGAAATAATTACGAGAATTGAAAGTGGAAATTTCATGCAAGTAGGATTGCAATCAGTATGTTTTAAGAATTATCAGTAGTAAGACAGTTGTGGGGAAATTGAGGTTTGACTATCACTGTACATTTTAAAAGCCCTGGATATGTCTTTTTTTTTCTTTTGGAGTCTTCGAGCAAAATCTTTGCACAGAATGTTTTTCAAATGTTTGATGAAAATCTAACAATTGATATTTGCTATCTAAAAATGCTTTAAGTATTAATATCTGTTTTTAGCGATAACTTTGCAAACATTTAATTGTCATGAGTTATTGAAAGAATAATATTGAAGAATATTTTAGGAATAAAGATACTGTGAGTGTCAAAAGAAAATGATACGCACATTTAATTTATAAAATGTATAATTTCAAATAGGATATTGAATTATAAAATAAATATAAGGCATTTAGCAGCAACCTATAACAAGAAATAAATCCCCTTAAAAATATTGTATCCAGTTTTATGCATAAAAAATAATAAAATAGTGAACATGAAAAAGAAATAAAAATGAAAAAAGTAGCAATTCATTTTTCGTTCGATTCTCTTTGGATATAATGAATGCTTTTAATCTTTCTGATGCCACCTGCTATTTTTTTCACAGCAAGCGGGACATTTTTTTAACCATTCTTCCGAAATAGTCCTTTTAAAACTCTTTCATACTGGAAATAGTTCTTTGGCATACATTGCTATCAAAATACGCCCATAAGTGTTCAATAATGTTAAACTCTGGGAATTCTAGGAGTGATCATTATCGGAAATGCCCGTCATTTCAACTATTCCTTCACAGTGTTTGAAATAATTATCATGTAACCATCAATAATTATATCGAAGCTGGATAATCCAATGTATAGACAATCTCAATTTTTTGATGCTAGAAACTACAATTTTTTGTCAAGCAATTGTTCCACTTTTTTCAATGTAGATTAAATAAATACTAAATTTCCGATACCTCCTGCGATTGTAACTTCAATTCATAGCAAAAATAACCCCATGGTGTCTAATGTCATACGTATTGCTGAATTCTATCCCATTATTTCGTTACATTTTCAGCATGCAGGGGAATTCCTCAGATTTGAGGATGCAAGTTTCCGGTTTTGGTGGTTTGTTCTCGTTTCACTTGGTGCAATAATAGTGTTGTTGTTTTTGTTCCTATCGCCGATGACGAGTCGCACTTCTGTATGAGGAGTCGGTCATGAGATGCTCATAAAAAGGGCTATTTTACTTCAACTGCAGTACCCTATTTATTTATCACAACGGTTCGGTCATTAAGTTCACTGCGGGTGCTTTGGCAGGTAATTCTTTATGGTTATAGTACTTTCTTTCTTACGATTATAGCTACTAGATTTTCTTTTTTATGGTTGTAGCTACTTTCATCATAGTAATACAATAACTATAAAGGCGCCTAAAATATGGGGATAAGAATCTTCTAGTATGGTGGTAAATTTTCGTTTCATGGGGGGGATGCAAAACTAGAATGGGATAAGTAATCTTCCCTCTGATGCATAAGGACTGAGCATGAGCTTCTCATAATAGGAGGTATAATACATTAATTCACCACACTGCTTGTTTTAAATTTTGCTGCGATTTGGTCATTCAAATTACCTCGAACACTAAGGCAGGACGGGGGGAATGGGTCTTTTAATTGTTATTATCTACTCAAGGCACTCACAATATGGAGATGGGAAAATGTTGGTTCAGTGACGGAGTTCTAGATTCTCTAGTGAGCATGGAAATGTTGTGAAATATAGTTACCTCCATTCCAATGGCAGGGTGCACTTAATATGAAAGGGGCTGCACCCTAAAAGGTGTTGGTCTTTAGGATTCAACCGCATTTTTGTTTCTCCTGCTGTTGGGATGATGGCCATTCAGTTAATCCCGGATGCTTCGGTAGTGCTAGAATAATTCCGTTTCCTTTATTACTATAGTTCTTCTGCATACTATCTTTCTGGATGTCTTGGAGATTTTTTAAGACAGTTTTAGAGTACTTATAACTCAATTTGCTTTGATATTTCATACTACAGTTCTCACTTCTGTATAATTAGACTGTCTATATCTTACTGCCCTTAGGAAGTTCTATACTTGGAATATTTGTCAAAGATTTTATTGACCATACAATGGTTTCTTTGAATAATGTTTTCCTATTTTACATAAATTTTTTACACTTCTCTTTAAATTTATTATATTTCTTTCCTTTTTAATGATGTTTCTTTTTTCATGGTAGGTTATAACATTTCTTTTTTGGAAACTTTACAACTTAACACAAAAACGAAATATGCATTAGAATTAAATTATTTTAAGATTCTGTAATCAATAACGTGACGGTATTCATAACATTTAAAATGTTTGAAATAAAAATTTGTAAGTGCCTACTATTTTGGCTCATAAAATTGGACGTGTTTTATTATTTAATGTATTGCTTCTTTTTGTAATTACATTTTGTTAATATTTACAACAATAAAACTCTTTATTAAATGAGTACTTAATCAGAAAATACTATAGATCAACATTCTTTTATAATAAAATGTATCATATAATAGCATTGCGAGCAAAATAGTTTTCTTCCCACAGAATACCGTTGTTTTGAACAGGATAATGTAATACATTTACGCGCTCAGAAAGAATTGAGACTGCTTTAATGTATACTGAGAATCAAATAAATTGCTGAATTAATACGATTTGATGAAACTCAATATAATACACGCATATTATTTTCAAGAATTTACAGGTATTAATTTCAGATTTATTTATTCTGTATAATAATTTGGAGAGCTTGAAGTATAACAATTTTACATCTATTATAAATGCTTCTTATTAGATAAGTCTCTACGATTGGTAAAAAAAGGAGTAAAGTCGGACTTCGATTTAAAAATCTTAATTCTCCTTTTCAATAACTTTCTTAAAAAAGTGACTTTCTATAATATTGTGATGCTTCATTAAACCCTGGAATCTTAGATTATGAAACGTTCGATGATTTGAAACTCATTACACATAGTAATTATAGAAGGAATTTTAACTTTTTTAGTTCTATAGGGGTGGAGCAATATTCACGTCTCCATTTTTAGATTCTGTAGTGGTGCTTCAAATAAAATGCGCATTTTCTTGAACGGAATGCAAGAGTTATTGCAGACATGAAAGCAGTGAAAGAAGTAAGAATCCGTGTCAGAAGAAATGCCCTGAAAAGAAAACACAAGAGATGAGCGTCGTGAACAGCAAAAGTGAATGTCAATGGAGTGTGTTATCTCTCAAGGAGTGCAGGAGCAGATGAAGCGTCAGTTATCTTTGGAGATAGAGAGTAAGTTCTCGAAAAGGAAGAATTTGTGACAGGATTCCAAAGAGACATGCAACATAATAATAAATAAATAAAATAAGTCTTTAATAAAATGGTGCATGGAAACATTTTGTAGGAAATACAGATTAACCGATAGAATGCCATTCTGTATACTTATTGATGCCCTGTCTTCATAACATTCTTGCAGAGCAACTATATTTGTGTTTCTGTTATTTTTAATAGCTTTATTTACATCTTATAAATTCACTGAACTCTTAAAAAAATTTAAATTAGTTTTATAAATTTTACAAAATCTTAAAAGAATTCATTTTTATATAAATTTTAAATGGTTGTATATTCAGTGGTAAAACTTCTCGAACAATTTTGTTTTTCTTTAGAACGTCAAATGTTCTTCTCGGGAATCATTCCAGATGGAGCATCATTTTGATATTTCTTGATTGAAAACAGTGGTAACTTATTTTTTTGTGGAAATTGTCAACTTATATGATATACATTAAAATTATGAGATATTCGGATATTAGCTTTGTACAATACAGTGTTTTGGCAAATGATACATTTAAGCCATGATAATTCCATGGTAGGCTCTTGTTTCAGAAATCCAATGTCACGGTGTGAATGAAATTTCCCCCTAATGGTATGGCATGCAATTTTATCGAAAGGTTATCCATACTTAATAAATAAAACGATTGAAGGAATTCAGTTATGTTTAATTTTGTGATCATTTTTATAGATAATTAAGCAACCAAAATGAAGTATGAAAAGGCTTTACAAAAAAATTGAAATACTCGCAGATGCTTACTGTTCTTGTAGTTGGTGCGAAATTTTCCAACCCAAACAAAAATGAAGATGACTTTTACATGCTTTATTTCTGAAAAAATAATATGGAAATATAATGCGATATTGCTCTGATGCTCTGTTTTTGAAAATAACAGATCATCTGTTTCATTTATTAATACACTCCATTTTTATTTCTCTTTCTTTGTCCTCATATTCCCTTTGAAGTTTTTATAAATTACACCAATTCATAAAATAAGTCAGTTCTAAATTCATCATTAAAATATATAGTTAATCTAACTCAATTCTCATGATAGAAAACAGTTCCGATCAAGGGAAGAAAAACTATATCATCCATTGGGTCGGAAATAAAGTGGGTGCTAAAAAAAGTCAAATATATGACTTGAAATTTATTTAAAAGTCTATAAAAATTATATTTTCATTTATTTGAAAACTTGTAAAAATATGAAATTTCCTTCAGTAACTGAGGATTTCGAAGTAAATGATGAATCTAAATATAATTGAACACTGACAGCTATATAATCTTGATTACTGCATTCATTTCAACGATCCTTTAAAACTATTTAAAAATTCAGACAAATGCATTCATGATTCATTTGTAGGCATATTACGATCGATCGGAGGAAAAATACTACTTTTCAACAAAATGCAGGAGATGAATAAAATAGATGGAAATAATCTACAAGAATAAACTAAATCTGACCATACATGTCTGAACAAGATTAAAAAAACACTCATGAAATCGTAGTTTTCTAGGGAGTGCCACATGATAACAGGATTTTAACCCTTTGCACTCGGAAAAGTAATTCAATACATAATTATTCATTAAATATATTTATGTTTATTGCTCTTAAAAATAAATAGACATAATTTCTTGAAGTCATATTTCTTTGAAAAATTAATGTACATCTTTTTATCATTCTGTAGGCGTTTTTAACAATGAAGATTGAAAAATAAATAAATAAAATGATTCGTCTTGAATGGTGTGTGAGAGGCACCGTCAAATGCAAAGGGTTAATATTATAGTCTCAGCATATCAATAAAATACTCTGTTACCTGAAAAAATAGAGTATGCATATTTTTCAAGAATGAACTTAAGGTAATGTGCAACAATAAATATCTAAGAAACCTAAGCATGTAGTAAAAACATAAATTACTAAAGAATTCATGAACAATTATTTTCAATATCTAAGCTGTTATTCTAGTTTATCCCTAATTTTTATTACATCATATCTGTGTTATAAAACGTTATGCAGGGAAGCACATGATAATTTTATGATCTATTGATAAATACGATAATATATTAATTTGAATATAAAATCAAATATATTATATGACCTCTAAAAGGCCAATTAAAGATTAAGAGAATATAATATATGATATTTGAGTTTTATATTTTAAAGCCACTTAAATTATTAAAAGTTTAAAGAGAAATATTTATAAGCTTATAAAAAATTTAATGAATCATTACTCAAAACATATCGATTAAATAAGTAAAACCTGCTTGGCATAAAATAAGTGATCCTTAAAATTAAAAAAAGAGGTGCTCATAATGCATGATAAAACTCAATCAATGATAATTAAAACGAAAATATGAGGACATTTTAAGCTTTGTATATAAAATTTTTATACTCTTAAAGTATCCTAAAATATGATTTATTTTATAAATTCCGTAATATGAAAAAGCTAAAAATTATATCTGAATACCTTTATAACATAAAAACATAATTGAAACAGCGTACTTTGCTAGACAGTATTTAAAATAAGTTTTTAATTCTACACAAAGAAACATGACTAATAATAGATTAAAGACAATATGTGACAATATCGGCAATAATTTGGTGAGTTGAATAATGTTCAAGGTATACTATAATTCGAAGTTTTCATTGTATTTGGCATTAAAAATGTAATAAATGTGTCATTATTTTATCTTCGCTGGGACCCTAAGTCAGGTTAGTCAAAAATATCAAACTCTTAAATAACAAAGCTGTTTTGAAAATATGAATATATAAGCAAAAGTTTTTGGGGATCTTATTTAAACTTCATTTATAGGGATTGAAATTGAGGTAAATATAATATTAATTATTGTTATCCAATTTTTTTCTCCCACTGTATTTTTAAAAGATTGAATTTAAAACATGATATTAATTTATGTAATATTAAAAAAAACTATACAAATCTCTGAAAATTTATACAAAATTTCTTGTAAATTCTAATAGGTAGTTAATAATTTTTAAAAATATTTCCAGAAAGTTTAGCTGAAGATTAAAATAAACATTTTTACCTAAAAAAAGAAAGTAAAATAGAAAGAAAGAAAAGAAGAGAAAGAAGAAAAGAAAGTCATTAAAGTCAGTCTTTAATTTAAAACTAATATGACTTTTTTAACCTACAAATGGAAAGAACGTGATTAAAAGTGAAGTACACGGTTTAATAAATGAAATATATAACTATAAAATATTAAAAAATAATAATTCATTGTTATCAATAGATAGCAGACGGGAGTCGGAAAAAAAGTTTTGGAATCGGAAATTTCAGGATTTCAAAATGCTCACTTGAAAAACAATGACGTAATTTCAAGTAACAGTCTGTACTCATGTATAAAAGTATAATTTCATAAACAGCTTCGAGAAAATTGACTTAGCAATGCACATAAAACGTTTAATTACTATAGCTAAACTGATTGCCTCTCAAAGTGACAGAAAGTCCTATTCTATTGTCCTATTATTGAGAACTCAACCTAATTTCCTTCAATGACTCGAGCAATTCATTTACTTATTCATTTCTTTTTGGAAAATTTATTGCAGTACGTATAGCCCGATTCATTATTTTAGTTATAAATATGACTCATAAAGATAAGCGAAACCTTTTTCCTGAGTGCAATGAAAATGCTTTAACAGTCATTCATGGAAGACGCTCACCTCTACTTATGGCGCATTCCAGAGCATTCGTTTTAACTCGTAGGCACATCAATTCACTTCGAAGAATCGAAAAGAGAAGCCAATAAACCGATAAAGAGGAGAAAACGGATACTTTCATTGATCGGGTAATAATAATGAGATTATTTGTTACTGAATCTTAGTAAAAAGATACTTTCTATTTCATGCAACTGCTGAGGCGAAGCTTTGCATATTACTCCAAGCAGGTAAGGAAATCAAAGAAGCTCTTTACCTAACATCAAAAAGCCGAAAACTAAAAGTTCCTGTCTGTGGAGGATGTTACAGTACGCATGATCAAATTTAATGATTAACTTTATTGGGTATAGAAACGACTTATCTAAGATAATTTTAAATTAAAATGTTTTTCTTCCTTCTTGAAATTTTGTATACGTTTCTAAAATTGGAGCATAATCGGATTCATGCAGATCAACCACAGCAAGTCTTTTTTTATATTTTTATAGCTTATTTTAAGTAGCAGGTGCTTTCTCGGGTGAAAAATATTGACTAATCTCTCCTTTTGAGATGCGATTCTTCATTCGATTTCAGCTGTTTAAACACAGTTTTCAAAGGGAAATTTTTTTATTATCAGAAGGATATCTGCCTTACAAAAGCTCTTTGATTTTTATAAAAATCAATAAAAGGTTTTAAGGAAATAATAAAGGAAAATAATATTTCTGTGATTAACCCTTTTGCTATCCAACCATATCGCATCGCGTTTCTGGAGCTTATATTACTCTTGATTAGTTTTCAAAAAGTATCAAGAGGTATACTTTCTTAATAACAATGAGTAGGAAACACGAAAGAAAAATAATACAAAAAATTATTGAAAAAATTTAAGAAACCGAGTAATTTTTACAAAATACCAGTTCTGAAAAATGCGATAACAAAATTGTTGCTCATTATATTTCTTTAATAGAATGCTATAATCGTGGTTGAAAATAAAAGTTATATAAGGCTATTAGTTCCGATAGAATTGCGTACAAACTATTAAGTAACTAAGTAAACGAAACACAAAATATATCAAAATAGAAATATCTGTATACAAATACAAAAATTAAAATGCACATTTAAGTATATTTTCCAGGATAATATGACATGCAGCTGTGGAAAAATCAATTAATGAAAACAAAAGAAAATACTTCTAAAAATTTGAACACACAACCTTTCTACGAAAGGCTAAAAGTGTGCAAGAAAAATCATATCAAAATAACAGATACATTCTAATTGAGTTGTAATTGTAAAACACAGAGCCACCCAACTTTATTCCGACAACTTTAAGTGCGTAGTTATAATAAAGGTATCATTCACGCCTTCTAAAATTTTTTGAATTAAAAATTTCAGAAAGGGCTGTACATATATTGAAATAAGAACAAACTACAAAATTCCCAGTAGAAATATCATTTTCCTCCTCAAATTTCAAAACGAAATCAAAAGTTATTCTTGGAGACTAAGTTTCGTTAATTTAGATCTATAATTTTCGAAATGATGAGCAAACAAATATTTGATTTTCTAATATTAAAATTGATTCAGCATGCAAATTTTAGATTTTTACTCATACCTTGGAAAATAATAGTTTTATTGATCTGCTTTTTTATTATTAAAATCAAAGTCATTCGACACATTTTCCAAGTATATTTATCCCTTAAAAGTAATTTTTAGCATGTAATACAATTTTTCAAAATTAAAGTGTAAACTATTTTAAATGTAAACACGCCTAAATTTTGGCACAAAACAATGAGCAAGTCCCTTTTATGATGTTATAAGCTCATTCATATGAGTACTATTCTGATGCACTAAATATTCAGCATTGCCTCTAAAACAATGTACTCACTTCACAAATTTCAAATTGTAAATAAATTTTCATTTGTCATTCAGGTACTGTCGATCGTTCATTTCGATCGTTCATTCACACAATATCATTTTTCACTTTGATAAAATTTACGAATATATATATATATATATATATATATATATATATATATAT
>JAPMOR010025455.1:427041-474156 GCA_026543865.1 Argiope aurantia
AATGGAAACTGAAACTGTATTTTCAACAAAATAAAGGAATTTAGAAATAAAATATTATTTTCTGTAGAAAATAATGCCTCATAAAAGAAAATAATTCTTTCAGTTGCATATAAATCAAAATTCAAGACATTTTTATTTTAATAGGTATTTTCTTTCAACTAGAATCTTAATAAATTCAAGTAACTTATGCAAATGGTCATCTTTATTTCAGGATTATCAAAGTTTTGTTATGTACATTCTGTTTATTTTCAGTTGTTGCACAGAAAAGAAAAACAAGTTTGAAGTTTGTGCACTTAAGGGTACTCATTGATTTTATAATAAAACGCAAATTCTTTTGATGTTTCAAGTTTTTTTAAATGAATATTGTTTTCAATACATTTTTAAATCCATTTGCTATAAATTGTTAAATCTGTTAAAAAAAATTGTTTATAAACGGTACTGCAGCCTAATGAGACGTCATTCCTCAAAACCTGATACTTCTCTAAAATTAACAGCTAAACATTTGACATTATTACTATTGGTGGTCATCATAACTTCATTTTTATATCAGATTTTCTTTCTAGATCGAGAGAACCTAAATTGAAAGTCGCCGAAGCTGCATCAAAAATTTCATTTTGTTGAGAAAGCTGAAAAGAGTTCAAAATACCAAATAGGTTCTCTAAGAATCAAGCTGTCTAAATATTGGTATCTCATAATTCCACGGAATCTTCTCTATCTTGAAAAACGAAATTCGAGGAAATAGCTGAATGTAAAATTTTTGATATTTACTGAGAAAGCTCTTAATTATACCAGGCATAGAAGTTAAGTTAACGGACATTTTTGTTTCTACCATGACAAACCACTTTTAGTTAAGACTTTTTATAGACAGGGTTGGGTTTTTTTTTCACATTTTTGTAATCTTACATTATGGATCATACAGAAATTATGCAATTAAAAGATTTAAAAATCACTCTAAACTGTAGAAACTTATTCTTTTTTTCAAAAATAAAGCAGAAAACTATTCCGTCATTTTGAAATAAGCTGTATCCATAAAATCACTTTTTTAGGATTAGACTTAGTTTATTATTCAAATATATATATTTTTTCATACACATTAGAAAAACTCCTTTAAATGTATTCGAAATTTTTTTCTTATTTAATTTGTGACAGATATATTTGGCAAGAATCCTAGCCGAATTTAACTTCTTCATTTAAAAAAGGCACTATATATTAGTATACATATACAGAATCAGCAATCGCTAGTTCTGTTAAAAACATTCTGGGAATTAATTGTACGGTACAGGAAATATTCTACGCTAAGAGATTATGTGAATTCTTAATATTAAACATATTGAGATTATTTGAAACCATTATGTACATGTTTTTTTTGTCACCACATTTGAGACCTTTCTGTAAAGCCAGAAATCCAAATTTTTACTGAGGAAAATAAAATACTTTATATGCCACTATTAAAGTGTTATATTTAAAACTGTTTTGAAAAGAATATATTTTCTATAAAGTTTCCACTTACTTCAAATTTCCGCCTTAAAATATAATACATTAGTAACAACTGCATTAAATATCTTAAATTTTTTTTTACATAGCATAATAGAATTCTTAAAATAACTAAATTTAATTTAGATGGTGTATCTATACATGGCTTATGTTATGGATTTGAAACTCATTAAAAGTTGGAACTATTTAAATGTATCAGTTGATGTAAAGAATCAAGAGCAGTTTTCTACAAATAAAGAACAATAGATGGAGTAGAAGTTAGAATTTACTTGTGCTTGTAACATAAAAAATGAGCATAGGGCAGTTAATGAATTTCCTCGCATATGAATTTCTTTATCAAGCTAAAATTAATTTTTTGTGAAACTGGATAGTAATAGAGCTCTAGCACCCATTCATGTTGACTAATACAGCTAAGAATTATGTCGTTTTTTAAATTTCAATGAAGCCTATTAATGATTTGTAGTCTAAATACAAATGAGCAAAAAACAGCTCACTTCTTTAATACGGAATATTTTTATTTTTCTGAGAATAACAAGGTAAAATAAATCAAAAATAATCCCTGCTTGCCCTCGGCAGTCACCATTTTTTGAAATAGAGGCATGAAGATGAAAACGAAAATAGTTACATTTCTTTCTTATTTTATTTCTACTTATGATATGTTACCTTATGTCTATTTATGTCCTTTAGCAAAAATATCAATTTCAGGTAGAGATTTACATATGTACATGTCCATAGTATTTTTAAACATTGCACATAAATAAACTTAATTTTAAAAAATTTTGTCAATATCCATTTCTTACCAGTAAAATGGAGTTTAATTTGTAAATATCAACTTAGAATCCTGACTGGCTACCATCCAATATTTTTTTTATCCACGCAGGGAACAATTCTCATTCCGAGAAAAATATATATATTTTTCTCAGACCATTGACAGAAACAACAGATATCTATTTGAAGAATGTCCTCGATATTTATGTTATTTTAAAATATTGCTTGTGGTTTGAAATTGTTTTAAATAGATTTATCATGAGTAATCTTAATTTAATAATTCATAGAAATGTATTCGTTTAAATAAAAAATGATTAACTAAACTTTGAAATAAAGAAGTATGTTTATGAGACTGTAAAAGGAAAATATTATATAAAAATTAATTTTCAGAAGTATCTAAATTCATAATTAAAAAAAAGTTCAAAATATATACAAAAAATATTTTTAAAACCTTACATTTAATCAAATTATCTTTCTATAAAAATTAATATAGTAGTTAGTATGATAAAAATTATATTTACAGAATTTCGGTATAATTTTTCTCTACTAATATAATATAGAAAAAGTATTTGAAACTTTCGATATTTAGTGAATTCGTTTCTTAAATTAAACTAACATAAAGTTTGAATAATTAAATGAAGGTTTTTGATTCATTTCTTTTGCATGTGTCAAATGCCGCAACTTAATACCTTTGGAATAACAATAATTCTTTTCAAAGGATTGAAATAAAAAAGCACATGTTCTTTAAATACAGGAAGGATTTCGCAATTAATTAAAACAATTCAAATATGGAAAGTAACGTATTCTGTGTAAATTTATATTTCTCCATTAAACTCACCAGACTGTATTCTTTTGAAATGAAAATAAATTGCTGCAATTAAAGAACAGGATTATCGAAATAGGTCAGTAAATTAATTCATTTAAAAGTAAGATGTAATTTCATTATTTCACTGTTATAAAACCGTTTCAACTATACAATAAATCTTTTAATAAAAGAATATTGAAAAAATGAAGGACTTATTTCTAGATCTAAAAGAATAGGAGTAAATTAAAGAATGAGACAAAAAGCTTTCATTTATTTATTTAGCAGCAAAATAAAAAGAGAGAATAAGTCTCTGAATAAAAGTAAACTTGCGTGTTGTAAAAACAATTTTCGCAGAGCGAGGGAAAACGTTTTGCCTCAAAACAATAAAGAAGTATTTAAAAAAATAATGCAAGAGTTACCAAACAGTATTAAAAATGTTCTGAAGGAGAAATGCATTCTCACAAAAGGGACGAGGAAGTAACTGTTAAGATAAAAGAAACTATAATTTAATGTGAATGAAATACTTGCATTACGGTTCCGATTCGAAAACAAAGCAGTTCATTTTTAGCGATAAAAAGCTAAAATATTTCGCGTTTTGCACTTCAAACAATCCCCTTGCATTTAGTCTTTAAAACAAAGAACCAGTTTGTAAATTTACATACTATCTATTCTACAGTTTCGTAAAAATTATGATGTTTATTTCTCGTTGTTGAAAAGAAACATGTTCGATTTTTTAACCCTTTTTTGCATACCATATCTTAGTTTTTTTAAGGAAGGCATAGACGAAATACATTCTTCACTTAGTGATTTGATATGTTTTCACAAAAATGTTTCTGTCAAAAACATTCATCCTTTGGTAATACAATAAGTGATTACAGACACCTGAAGCATAGCTCAGAATATTATTACATTTAAAAACAAATTACGAAGTAGAATTAGAAATTTTCTGTATGATTATCTTCTGAAAACTTACTAAGTGAAAACTGTTAAAATACTAGGTTGGGCTAAAATGTCGTTTATCGAACGTCCAAAAACATCGAATATGTTTGATATTTGAAACTGGGAAGGTTTGATAATGTTTTAGCACTGCACGGTTAATTTTTTATACTACAAATGAGTCAGTAAATTTGTATGGTAAAAATATTATTTATATTACAAATATTTTCCCCTTAACTAGCAACTCACCAATTAGCTCACCAATTTAACGAACAGTTTAAAGTTAAATGATTAATTATAAAAGTAAAGAATATCATAATTATTAATCTAAGAATGTGAGAAATATATGTTTAACTGAACAAACTCTGAATCATGTAGGAATAAATTAAAATCTGACTAGTTCTAGGTGTCTGTACAATTTTCGAAACAAAACATAAATTGATGCGCCAGTACTACTTGTGCGATAACAAATAATATAGACTATATGAGACATGGAAATCTCACATTAGTAATAACAGTAATTCAGTTCAGTAATACAGTAATACAGTTTCCGAAACCATGAATAGTATAAATATTAATTGTTGAATTTTTGCAAGTCCTTAATAGGTTTTACATAGAATGTATGTCTTAAACAGAAATATTAAGTACAAAGCGATAACTTGGCATTTTTAATATAATAGGAATAGTTTTATTCTAGGGTACAAACTATTTAACTCAGGAGCGTCATTCAAATGAATAGAGTGGAATCTAATCCGGATGCTGCAGCAGAAAAAAGTGACGCCAATCGAAATGACTCCAATATGGATATGAGTTTGCTGTTCATTGAAGACTACTTTGAAATTCAGTATCGAATAGGTTTTCCTTCAGTGTTCTTAATTTCTGAATGTTTTTCTTTATAAAACCGTTGAATTTTGTTTCGTTATTGATTCTTTCTGAAATGACACTCATTTTTATAATTCATACAAATATCATTCTTTGTGCAGTTAGCATAATCTGCATATTAATGATATTTTATATAGTTATATGTCATTTTTCACTAATTCAAAATTTTGGTGAAATTAAAAAAAAATTCATAAATTTAAATATCTTAAATATTTTTTGTAGAAATTTGGTGTAATCATTTCCCCATTTGTTGTACATTTCCAAAACTACAGAGGAAGCAACCTGTTCATTGAAAAAGTTTTTACAGTTGTAATTTGAAAAAAACTGAAAGATTAATCTTATCTATTCCTAGTATTTAAAGATAGTGTATTAATACAGTCTGCAAGATAATTAGTTAATTATTATTAATATCTATCTTCAAAATTTTAAACAAATCATTTGGTAAAATTTTAAATTAGAAGAGTTTTGCTTTATACCTTATTTTAGCCACACACAAAAAAAGTGTTTTCCAGTTTTCAAACAATTTTTGTTTTTTAATTCATATATCTTCGCTTCATGTTTTTTAAACCTTTTATGCAAAAACTCAAAAATATATGTACTTTATAATACTTTTCAAGAAATTTCATTCCAAACGTAGTCACAAACCTTAATTATCTTTCAAGTCCCTTATTCCGAAGTAATTTAACTATCCATATAAAAAATTATTTTAAACAATGAAATTTATTCATATAAAATTAGCTCAGTGTTATTATTATAACAGAGAATTCCACCTATTTTAAACCTTAGTTTGATTTGTATCCTATTTTCAAAGTGGAATGTGTTGTCAAAAGAAAGAATTAAGCTTATAGTTCTTACAAAACGCACCTACATTATGTCTGACTCTGGAGCCGAAGAAAAAAGATTTATGAAGTATGCGACAACATAAATCATCTTGCATCCCCAGTAGATTTAAAACAGATGCAGCTGAAGAACAGCTCCAAAATGCTCTATATGGAGAAAATTTTTATTTCTCACAAAGTATGACTCTGATGTAAAAATACTGAAATACTTCGGACTAAGATTTTTCTTTGTTTCCCATTTTTGAGCTTTTTGGAGCTTTACTTTCTGCGGTTATATCATGCCATACTTCTTTACATCCACTTAAACTTTTATAAACAGAGATTGAAGTTAAAAGAAAGTTCTTAAAATAAGAAGGAAATTTTATGATTCATATATTGTAAAAGAAAATTATTTTTGTTTAGAATAAAAAATGAAACATGAATAAAAGTGTTTACCTTTAATCGTCGATGTTAATTTTTTTCTTCACTTTGTCTTGTTCGAATTTTTAATATAATTTTCTGTTCTCAATACAATTTACAAAATTTATTGGTATAGCTATAAGACTCATAACATAAGTGCTGAAAAATACATTTAGCTACTTAACTACTTTTTTCTCTACCATTTAAAGATGATATTTATGATTTGGAAATGTTTGATTCAGCTAAGAATCCGTAGAGCATAAGGAATGTTTATAGATTCCACTAATTTTTTTTAATAAAATTATGACATCATTAAAGAATTTAAACCTAGTTAATAATATTAAATATAGAATAATTCGAGGAACGAGTGATGTTCGTAAAATTTATTTAAGCCAGATTTCTCCTCAATAGATTAGAACTTAAATTCTTGTTGTTATTTCGTATGCTTGATTTCCAGTTTGTTTTCTAGTTTGAAAATTAATCGACAACTTTGTATAACTTTGTGGTCAAATTTTATAAAAGTTGGATTCTAAATAAAAATGCATGTAATATATTTGTCAGTGTTTGCGAATCGTATTTATGTTTTTTTTTATCTTGAATTGTAGTGTTTATAAATATTTGTATTGTGCAATATAAGTTTGAAAGCACTAATAATAATAATAAAACTAAACTGGTGATGCTTCTTTTCTGCCTTTTCGCTTATTTTCACATTATAGCATATTTAGATTCGTCATATATTGAAGTGAAATGAATAACAATTTTCGAGCAGTTACACTTCCATTTAAAAGATTTGCTTAAAAATTTGATTAATTTTAGCATTAAAATTGCAAGCCAAATTCAATTCATAATGTTACTTTGTTTATTCTCAAACAGAAACATATGCGAAAATCAGTAAAATTATTAAAATAAATTAATAATACAGAAATAATAATTAACACACTGAAATAATTTTTTACAAATGTTACACTAAAAACCTTTTGGGGAGAACCTCCAATTAGAAAAAAGTATCAGCAAAATACTTCAAGAAAATATTTGCATTCCAGAATTTTTAAAATTAGTTTTACTCTGACCATTTTTTTCTTGGGTATTACTATTCAACTACAAAAAAGAATCCTAAACATATATATGCTTCATTTCCTGTTAGAAATAATGCCTCAAATAAATTAAGTGTGAAAACAACTGTTGAGAAATGGCGGAACTAGAAGTTATACAAATTTAATATCTTTTTCAGAAAATAGAGCTTAATTTTATCTAGCATTTAATAAATATGGAGCAGTAATTATGAAGACAAAATCCCTCTTTTTAATAGAGTAGAACTTTTAAATGAGAAATTCTAACCTCCTTTAGCTTTATAATGGAAAATGTATGCACAAAATACGAAATTTTTAACTTCCTTTTACATTTATTTCTCAAATAGAACTTTCATAAATATATATGTGAATGGGCACTCCATCAGTCCTGTTTTTTCATATTATATTATACGATCAGAATATTTTTTTGATGACTTCTAAAATTTGAAAATGGTCATTCATCACTCTTCTATATAAAGGAAAAAAATGCTTTCCTTCTTGGATGCGCTATTTTATTTGACGGATGCTTTATAGTAACTCTACATATATTTTAAATATTTTCTTAATTTCAAAACGCATTAACTAAACTTAGATGTGATAAAAATATGCATATTTAAAATGTTGCAAAATGTTCTAGTAATAAGTTAAATTGCAAAATTTGAAAGAAATAATTTTTATTATCCTGTCCTTTTAATATCTTATTTTCATTCGATCCTTTCTTGCGTGTAATTGCAATCTTTTTAATATTTTAAATTATCTTTTAACTTAAAACGTAGTTCTAAAATTTCTTACGAAATCTTTCACTTGTTTGTATAGTTGAGATATTTATTTAAACGCCGTCGGAATATTATTTCAAAACTAAAAACAATTTTAAAACAAGAAGCTCAAATTTAGATAACTGATAGCAAAAGATTAGAGTAAGCGCAGTTTTCGAGAAATAATGTTTCAGTTTCCCAAGAAAATTGAGATTTCTCAAAAATTGCGTTGCTGAAAAGTTTTCAACCAGATTTATATATCTATATATCTTGTAATTCACATTTATACGACTTTAAAAATAAATAATCTACAGTTATTTTCAGTGACTATTGTTATTTAAAGTAATTGAATCTTCGTCATAAGTTTCTGGACAACAGTTCTTTGACATCAAAAATTTAAGACCGTATAGTTTTTAAAAAAGGTAGTCAGTGAGAACTTTATTTATATTTATAACCTTATGACATCTGAAAATTTTGAAACTATGCTTGAGATTTCTTTTTATTTCGGAAGGAAATGGAAGATTGTTTGCTATGATGAAAAATCTTTAATGGTTCGGATGTTTAGTTAAAAAAGGCTTTATTAAAATTATTTTCATTTTATTGTTTTTATTCAAAATACACAGCTGTAAGCCCTTTGTAATTTATAATTAAATTAAAATAAATTTAATTATGCTAGATAGCTTATTTCTTTTCATTAAAGCATTATTAAAAATTGTTATTATGAAGTATTTTAAAGGTATTTTTTTCTTTCCATTATAAATGTAATTGCATATGATAATTTAAAAACCATTCCTCAATGAAGCATTTCTGAAACTTATTAAAATAGATAATTACAGTCAAGTTATTTCAAAGGATCTTTGTAATGAATAAATTTCAAATACTTTCTTTGCATAAAGCATTTTAAAAACAGATGCTTAGAAATGATTGTTAGCACCATGATTAAGTCAGAAATAAAATACTACAAACAAAACGAGAGAGGATATTTACTTTTTGAAACAGATTTGAGAGATAATTAAGACATAAATTAAACAAGGAAACAAAAAATGTTATTCTTTATAAAACGTGAGGTTATTAATTGCATTAATGTTACTCATTTTATCTTCTGTCACTCGATATAACGTAGAAGAGGCGGAGGCTATCTAAAAGTGATTAACAGAAAAATGCACGTTTGCTTCGATTTTATTGCTATGTTCATTCACCATTTACTTCACTATATTTTTCAGATAATTAAATGATCAAATATCCGCGAACATTACAATCGATTGTGTTTATCTAGGAATTTTTCATCTAAAAGACAATTACTCACGCTTTCTTTTGCTAGTACTGGATTTTGCAGAAAAACTGAAGAGAGACGAAATTGAGCTAGGAAACTGCGCATTTCTTATTTTTAGTTTAAATATTCCTTCACTACTTTTACTTCATTTCTACTTTTTCTTCTCTTAGAAATAGAGTTATTTAATGTAGACTTAACCTTATTGTATTAATATTTTAAAAGTATCAGAATAATTAATTGCTAGAAAATGTCAAAATGTGGTTTTGGACAGCTTAAAATAATTACAGTTATATAATAGATATTATTTTCCTCATTTTTATTAAATAATAGCACGTTTTTAATAAATAACATACATGTCATTGATATATTTATTAGTATATTTAGTAAGCTCTTTATAATTTATAACATTATATGTTAAATAATAAAAATATTCCCAAAAGTAGATACTGAAGTATCTATTTAAGAAAAAAACAACTTTTAAGGAACGTATGCGAGATATTCTCTAACTCAATGATGCAATAAGATCACTCACAGCATTTGACTTAAGAAATAATTTCATAAATAAGTAATAAAATTAAATTGCGTGATTTAAAAAAAATCAATTTTGCAAGATGGCAATAACATGACAGAAATTTAGACAATGATAAAAAGGCCAGAGTTAAAAGGGGTTGTTTTACAGTTATTAGAGAATGGGGTATTTTAAATGCATTAAAGTTCTTTATTCAACATTTCGAAGAAAAAAAAGGAGAAGTATTAAAAAATGCAGATTCCACTTTTCTCTATGCTAAAACAAATTGCTTTTCTTCTAAAAAAAATGTCCCTTGTTGTCATTAAATGACAATTGACGATAAAAAACATGTTCCAATGATCTGATGATAATAAAATGGTTTTTAAGCAGAAAAGATTTGATCTATTCACAGCATTCCCGCGTGAAGCCAAATATTGACTCACGTCGGATTTTTTAAAATTTTATCGTGACAGATTTACAAGCTAAATGAATGGACGAAGATTTTTTTGTAATTATTTTGAAGAACTAAATAATAATTAGGGAAATGCGTTTTCAGAAAAATAATTTAACTTAAGTTTTGCAAAAGTTATGTTAAGTTTTTAAGTCAAAAATTCTTTTTCATTCTATATTCAAAGGAAATCATACATTTTTGCATCCTTTGGAAGGAAGCATTATTTAGATATTCAATTATGCTTTGCATATGTTTCATTTTATGCATCTCTTTTTTTATTAATCAGCATTTTGCATTAATGTATTTTATGCTTGCATATAATTATATATTTTAAAACTGGCTAAATGTAATCAAACCATGTAAATGTATTCAATTCATATATTATGAATTTGCTTTCTATTTATCTTACATGTATTGTATCACATAATTCCATGTAAGTATCTTTCTAATTTAAGAATGATCCCAACAATAACCATTTCTTCTCATTTTACAGTTCTATTGTTTATTCAATATATTTTAAAGAAAAACTAATGATAAAAAAATAATAAATCTTGCATTAATTTATAAAACAAAAAGAAGGAAAATTGAACAGATAAATCATAAATCGATAATCAACGGTACATCGATTTAACGGTATAAGGCGGTATTCATTCGGATTTTCAGAAATATTTTTTATATTATTTCCAAAGCGATATTTCAAAAGAAAATCGGAAAATGTTTCAACGTAATGAATGAAAAAAAATGAAGCACAATAAAGCAAAAAAATTCTAATAAACTAGAAATACAACAATTCAATAAGAATATGTTTAGTATTTATGAAATATACAGAATTTAAATGCTGTATGAAATTAGCAGAAAAAATTAAAATTACTTACGAAAATTCATTCTGCAATAAAATGCCTGAAATGAAAAATAAATTATATTTTTATGCAAGTAAAGTTGAGCATAAACATAGAAATAAATTAAAGGTTGAATAAACTGGCATAAATAGTAAGTGCTACCATATATAGTCAAAATAATAAACAAATGTTTCATAATAATATGGACATATTCTCTGAACAATATTATATATATACAGGAGTTGTACACTCTAATCGTAGCTCGTTTCTAAACCATCAGAGATATACATCCAGTTCGAAAAATGTTTCAAATGACATTAGGAGTTATGTTTTATCTTGTTTCGGCCAATAAATAAAATGATGAAAATTCTCGAAATGCAAGACAGTTCTTGTCAATTATATTTATTAAAATATTTGGGACACATAAATATTTTAAACAAAAAAAAAGATTCATTGTTTTCTAACCAAATTGGCTGAGTTCAATTTCAAATATCATTATTTCAGAATAATCTGCCAATCAAACCACTGCGCCATCTCGGGCAAATGTTAACTGGTTTAAAGTAACGTAAATTAATTATTAAAAATCCAAATTTTATTCGAAGCGATGTTTCTACAGTGTATTTTTTCGCCTTATTTATGACCTTTATTTGCCATTTAATGGTTAGAGATGAAATAGAATTCCATTTATTAAATATCACGGGATATTTCTCAGATCATGTCCAATGCTCCATGGTATTCTTTCCATGTTTTAAAAGTTGTGCATTCTTTTTCGTACTCGAATAATTTTTTCTTTTCTATGGGTTTATCAGTATTAATTTGCTTTTTCTTGGAAACGAATTGTATGCGTGAAATGGCGATTAATTATATCCATCTTTTCCTTTTGTTTATTTTTTTTTAATTTTCGCAATTTTGAATTCTTATAATTTTTTTTAAATTTATGTCTTTTTATATACATGAGTTTTATGAGAAAGAAATTTAACATTGAGTCATACATTTTTGAATAATCTGCCTTTTTTATATTTAGAAATTGATATTTGGCAACAAATATGAAAATGATATTTAGACATTTAATATTATTAAGAAGTTCCGTTTATTTATAAATTTCTTTAAATTGTAGGTAAACCAAAGTTTAACCAATATTACTGCTTTCAAAAGTTACCATTCTGTTCATTTTTCCATTTTAAAGAAACAACCCATACGAAAACTTTTTTCCTTGGGAACTTAATTCTTGCTTGATCGTCTGCTTTGATGTTATCAAACAAACAGGCAAAAAAATTGAAGAAATTTACAGATACATTCCTGCCTCAGTATATTACATTAATGTGATATCATCTCTCTTTCGGAGATTAAACATAATGACATTTTTATCCAAACTCGTTCAATGAGCGAGCTTTTCTAAGTATCTTTTTTTATATTCAGAACAAAAATCACTGTCATCAAACAATAGTATATAAATTATTGTATATTTTTCGAAGTTGAAATAATTTTGAAACATTATAATATTTCTTTATATCGTTCAATTTTTAATTATTGTAATCAAAATGTTTTATCAGGATCTATTTGCAATTCTATAATGTTTGCACCTTATCTAATGCATTTGGTATTATTTTGGTATATGTTGCATACTAAACATTTATCTTAAACCATCAATATTAACAAAAAAAAGTGAAACTTTTATACGCATTTAATAATCTTTTCAATTATCACAGAATCATCAACTGCAAAATATCCTGTTGTTTTCATACGAGGTTTTTGGAGATTTAAAATTATATTAATTTAAAACTACTTATTAAGTACTTAAAAATGAAATTCAAAATTAAAAATCATTTGATTTTAATTTCTGTGGGGGATTTGATTTTCATATGCTTTTCTGGGTCAATACCCCACTACTTCGATAATATTCGGATTGAAGAATATTCATTGATATTGTTTTTGACAACCATCTATATTGATTACTAAGCTTGAATATACATATAAAGTCCTTTCACGGTTTTCCAAGATCCAAATATTACCTTTAAGATCATGGTACTAGCACATACAAAAATATATCATTTGCAATAGTTTACCTGATATTGATTTTTTAACTTGTATCTTATTTGTTAATATGTGCTTTGTTAACTTTTTGTAAGACTTTCGTTGTCTTTATTTCTATTTTTTTTTCAGCCTAGTTGCATTTGTAATAATGAAACTGATTTCTTTCAAATGAAATGCTCATTCAAGGTGTGTTTTATATTTTGAATTAATATTAAATAATTTGAGAAGAAAAAATAATGATAAAAAGCTGATTAGCAGACAAGCTAGAATTTATTCTCTAAATACAAGCTTAAAAAATTTACAAAAGGTCAAGACATTAACATAAGCATTGATTCAAGTTTTTCATTGCTGTATTACTGCTTATGAATACATTATTGAATTGCAAGTTTTAAATTATTGATTGAGATTTTATTGAGTATTAGTCATAAAATTTAAAATATAACTTTAAAGAGATAAATCTTTCTTTTAAAAAAAGTAGAAGAATTTCTTCAGGAAAAATATTCCTCATTCTTTTAATCATTCCAATTGACATTTTCACATAACCATGGAAATATCGATAAATATACAGATCGGCTTTTTTTGCTAAATGACTGAGCACATTAAAACTCTCCTAATGATGAATCGAAGTCTTTTTCTTTTAACAGAACATTGTATTTATACTGCCTTGTAGAAAAATGTAATAATCGTGAATTTAAAATATTAATTATCTATACATTGTTATGTATTTATTTATTTTGTTCCACCATTACCTCATCTGCCCCTTCAAATGATATTAATTATGCTTAGTTAATCTTTAATAATATTGTCATGTTTAATACTTATATGAATTTATAAGAAAATAAATAATTTCTTTAACATACTTATTGGAAATCAATAACTTTTATGCATAATATAAGAATAAAGAAATGAATTATATTTTTTTGCTGAAATCTATATCAGTTATATTCAAATATTATCAAGCGTTTAGAATTTTTAAGAACTTGCAATAAATTTTCTAAATTTTCACATCGATAATAATTATAAACTATAAAATTAAACACTAATGTTTTCATTTCGATTACTCGTAAGTACTTGATATTTTCAAAGTAATTATAGTTATTTCTTTAAGCAAAGTTATTCCTTGTGATTATTTTTGTAATAATTCACCAGGAAAAGCATACATAAGTCGGGAAAATAAGAGCATATAAATACACTTCCAAATCATTCAATACCAGTCTTCAAATAGAAACAAAAACAAATTCCTTAACAAAACCTGTCTATGGTCTAACTGGAAGATCTGAAAATTGGACCAAAATCCATTTCAGTATCTCTAACTATATTTTCAACAGAAAGGTAAAGAATTTATGACAAGATTTTGAAGCTCGTAATCACTTTTAGATATAAGATGTTATTATAAATTTGAACTACATAATTTTACTTTTAATGTCGACATTTTAGCCAAAAAACATTTGAAATATATAGTCTTTTCTTAGTGAATGTCTTAAGAATGATAAATGACATTTTTTTTAATGCAATGAAGATGCTGAATAACAGAAGCATTTTAACCTAGATGTTCAACATTTTAGAATGAAAAAGACTTATCTCATGCTATTAATTTTTCAAATTGACTTCAGCAATAATGATTCAAGTATTCTTTAGAAGTGCGAATGTGTGTGTGTGTGTGTGTGTGTGTGTGTGTGCGTGCGTGCAATACAAAATTGTACTGGGCGCCAATGATATCTGATAATTCGAACTACATATAAATTATTGAATGAAGCTTGAAGAAAAAAAAATGTGATATGCATCGAAAGAAAATGATAGTTTTAGAGTGTAGTTTAACAATACTACGTAACATTAGATATATAAATTTCTAAATGGGGAATATAAAAAGTAAGTCTTTGAAATGAAATGGCCATTTTAATAAAACCCAGGTTGTTTAATTCGATCTTCTCAAACAGAATTGAGAGTAAGGGAAATGATTTCATATGTGCCAAGTATTTTGATCCTGCTTACGAATAGAAGAGGAAAAATACTTACAGTTCGAAATATGGTATACGTGCAAACTCTCAAAAGGATTTTTTAATGCATTTTGACTTATTGCTATTTTAATTCCCAGTTGTATCGTACATTTTTTTCTCTAAATATCTTAGTCATTTAAATGAATATTTCTAAGAATATGTGACCTTCTATATATCTTTGTTTGTATTTGCCTAAGAATGTGTTTTTCTTAGAACCGTGAGGAAACTAAGATGAAAAAAGATTCCAAAATGCAGTCATTTTTAATAAAATTGCTTGAATATCTAGGAGCTGCCTGAAACCCTTTTATTCAAAATTACATTTTTCATGCTCTATTCTGGACTTCGAAAGCATAACTGGAAGAGATATATCCATTGCAAAAAAGGGTAACAGTTGGTTCGTTTCGGATTACGAGTAAGAGTTCTACCTAAAGGAAAAACCATGTTATGCAAACAAGCTAAGTAAGAAAGCACTTTAAGCACGGAAGTACTGCATATTAATGAAGAAAAAGGATGAAACCAAATGCAGTAATGTATGGATATATGTTCTTCGGTTCCAGGTTATGATTCATGAAACACTTTCGTTAGAATGCAAACGGCCTAAGAGCATAAAAAATAACAGTTCAGAAAGTTTCAAGTGATATTTCATATAATTGAATGTGCGTAATTTTTTTAAACCAGAAGGGCAATTTGCTTTACATACTATATGTCTCTGCAAATAAAAAATTTCCAACAACAAAGCAATATATATATACAAGCGTGAATATTTGTTCTCGATTTAAAAATACTGGCGCTGAAAATTTAAGCAATATTTGATTCAGAAAGAGTGCGTTAAAGAATAAATATAACACTATAGAATTCTTCCGAAATTCAATTATTGATATAATCTGATCACATCGTAGATATTAGACAGATTGAAAAGCAAGAAAAGACGCAATTGTAAAATTATTGTGAAGATTGATTTGTTTGGTTACTTATATTATTTGATACAGGACTCCAAACAAATTCAACTGATTCTTTAACTCCACTTTTTAGTATGGCTACCGTATATGCCCAACACTAAACGCGATTAAATAAATGTCCAGAATAAAATTCTGGCTAAAGATGGTTTTCTTTGGAAATGTTGTAACCGAAATAACAATAATTGTCGAATTTGAAAAGTTATCGCTCGGATAATTCAGTTCACGAATAAATATTCCGCGGTTCACCAGTTCATTTCGTGAACTTAAGTATTTTACTATGCGTTTCTTCTTTTGATTTCTTTCTTTTAATCAGTTAAAAACATGTTCAGAAAATTCGTTAATTACAAAAATTATGATAAATTACCAATAATGATAAATACCGTGGAAATACTTAATATATGCCTCTTCGTTTCTACAATATCTTATAAAGCAGAGAAATAATTTAATTTGCACTTTGATTTGAAAGGAAATTATTTTCCTTATTTCATAACATTCTCTAAATGTTAGATAACCTTTAGCAGTAAAGTAAATGGAAGCCGATGCTAAAATTCCAAATTATTTTAATAATGCGATAAAAATTGTTTTGAATTTCATCCAAATTGGAAAGTTCCGATGATACATTTTTATGCCTAAAAGGAAGTAAAACTAGTTACATATCAGTACTTTTTCAACAATAAAATTACCAAGAAAGATATTTGAGTTTTCTAGTTGAAAGAATGCAATAATTGAATTTTATGAGGAAAAAAGGCGAAATTTATTTGTGATTGAATTAATGATTAAACATATATTTGCTCTATACTCTGAAAAAGTTATATGAATTACATAGAGTTTATCAATATTATTTTATTAATAAGATATTCCTCAAATTTTAATAAAGTAACTTATTCTTTAAAATTATATAATTTTCTTTCATTTATATATAGGATGGTTATAATTAAACTTCCGATATAAACAGCATCCTACAACGCAAACGGGTGAGCGGATTGCAACAAAATTCGATATACTATACACGAGATGCATTCACAGAATTTCAAAAAATTTATTTATTGACTAGTTTTTGATCACCTCGCCGGTGAACCACATTAAATGAAGATAAGGAAAAAATAACAGTACGCTGTTTGAGAGAAAAAGAAAAACAGTTCAGTTTGTAGAAACAAGAACAGATTACGACGAAATTGCATAAGAGGAGCAGTTGTTAATCGTGTCCAGGACGATGTAGGGAAAGGTGCACCATGTGACCACCTTCATTCACCTGCAAAATTTCAAGTTGATGGACAGTGAGCTCAATAGCAGATCGTAACTGATCAGTTGTATTGCTTCGCAAATGAAGCGCCATGGATTTTTTTAAGTCATTCAACTTCGCAACAAGATTCCGTTATCATTACAGCCGGAAACATCGACATAAAACATGACAAGAACTGCAAACGTTTCTTACCCTAAGCCGTTTTGCATAAAGCTTCCTGTTCTTCGCAAGCACGCAAATCTTGACATTTTTTCCTAGAACTGACAGCATTTCCCGGTTTTACATTTCATTACTCTTAATTCTTGTTCTGGATTGTTAATATTGTTTCTGTATTCCGTTTTGGTCGTTTATTGTGTGAAATGTAAGGCTTTTCCGGAAAAGACGCCTTCTGGTGGAGATTTTGGGACTAAACTTTTTTTTTTCGAAATTCCGTGAGCGCATCTCGTGTATAGTCTCTATATCAAATTTCGTTGCAATCCGTTTGCGTTGTAGGATGCTATTTATAGAGGAAGTTTAATTATAACCACCTTGTATATTGTTTACTTTTTGTGTCATTATTATATTGTTAAGTCCCTTCAGAACGTCGATCGTTTTAAAACTCCTGAGAATAAAAATTTCATTCTAACATTTGTTAAATATCTTTCAATTAATTCTCTCAAACCATTTCAAAAGGAATCATTTACCATTACAAATAGTATTTAGTTGAACAATGACTGAGTTTCCTCAAAATTGAGCCAACGCTTTGAACAAATATTCCTACTCTCTTCATTAGAGAAGAATGACCCAATCAGACTTTTAGTTCCATTGGATGAAGTCTGCAAATTTGCTCAATGCATTTGAGACACTTATATTTAGAAGAGGGAATGTTCGGATAAATTACCACTCGAAGATATTTATTAAAACTCTAACTTCACTATTTCATTTTGAATCAATATACCTAGTTGGCCGATGAGGAAAGAATGCGTACCAGAAAAATTGTCATCCGAAAGTCTTATACATGCACATATTGATTATGTGTATAAAGATATAAGGATATAGATAGATATAAAACTTTTGTTTATATAGAGCGATACGAATAATTTGAATTAAAAAGGGAATATATTGTTCAACTTCATTTATGAAATAAGTTTTAAATGTATGTGATATATATTAAACATGACAACAACATTTTTTTTAATAAAAATTTTAATTGAATTACAATTTTACGAAAGACTAGATGTATCCTTGCGATATTTTTTTATTAATAGGTACTTCTAATAGAGCTCCCTTAAGTGGATTAAACATAAAATATTTCGTTTAGGAAAGTATGTTCTTAATAACTGCCAATTTTCATAATATCTCGAAATGAAGAACCAGACTATAAATTCTTTCTAGCGTATGTATGCTATATTTCTATTTCTTTCATCACGATAATAGAAAGCGGCATCTCCAGAAATTCATTTGAAATGACGAATTCAATTTGCTCTTGTACAGCAGAATCGAGAATCAAAGTAAATAAAAGACGATGTAAGTGAATTTAAACTGAATTACAAAAATATATCACAGAAAAACAGAATAAATTTATTTATAATGCCTAAAACATAAAAAGATTATTTTGTATCTCTTTCGTTTTCAAAAATTTGCTTTCGAGATTTAAGCACATGGCTATCATTGGTACCTTTCTCTCGAATCTAATGGTAATATTTTGAGTGAAGATATAGGAAAATAAATGCATTAAGCAAGCTTATTTGAGAATATGCTTCTTAAAATGTCACTATATTTTATTGTTCTCTCTCTAGATACTTTATATTGTAATAAATATTAGCAAAATGAGTTTTTATAAAAATGAAATTCAAAACGTCTTTTAAACTGAGTGTACGTTGCGTAGTCAATTATCTGTTTTTATTCTATGAAAAGCAAAAGAAAATTTGATTTTTGATTTTTTGAAGAAGTTTCGAGTGTATCATAATATCAAGTTCTTTTCTTGCCAAAAATATATGCTATTTAAATGATAAAACGGTAGTTTCTTCTAAATATGTTAAATAAAGCTGATCTAAAAATGATTATTGTAAGAAATTCACTTTAAAATGTTCCCTCTGTTATATTGAGAATAATAGAGGATAAACTCAAACAGTCCACCTTCGAGTTAACAACCAAAATGGATCTAAATTAATTCATATTTACGTGCAAAACAGCTGTTTCTTAACTACTTAGGTCAATACATTGTTTCACATCGAACATTTCTAATTCTGCACCATGTTAATGTTGACCGAGATACTTTCGATTGAGCGTTTAATCACAGGATGTGTGACCTATTTTCATAGGCACGGTTTATGTTCTTATGACAATTGCGTCGGTGAAGAAAAAGCTAATCCATTGATTAAGAATGACTTGAAATGGTTTCATTAACCACAGACATTTACTGTGGACCCGTTTGATGTTAACCTCACTTTTTCTTAATTTTTTCCATCCTAGATATTTCTTTACGTCGACAGTGTATTGTTTACCCTTAGGTCTTATCAGGTCGATTATTTCTTAGTAGTTTAATAATAATAACTACGTGCCGATAGAATATGACACAATTTGATCAGAAATATCAGGGCGCATTTGAATTTATAAATTTCTTCTAATGTCTTCAAAAAAGATTCAAAGATTCAACATAAATCATATACAGAAACAACTCAAACTCAATTTTACAGAGAAAATTCAATAGGGATTGAAAAGAACGATCAGAAACTTATGAAGGAAATGATTTGGCCTATTCTTTTGTCACAATGAGCCAATAATGATATGCAAATTTCAACAATAATGTTATTTGTTGTGTCTTGTAAAATAGCACGTACATTCGGGAAAATGTTAAGGATTTATTAAAAAATCTCAAATTTCTCCGCTTATAATATGAAGAGTTTTCAACAAATTATTTGAAAATGTCAGAATTTATGATCACATTTTGGTGAAGTATTAAATTAAAATTCAAACTGGATATTTTATTTACTTAAAGAAGTATAAGTATTTGAAGTAAATAATTTCTATTTACAAATGTGAGAAACATAGCATATTTTTCTTTTATAATTTTAAAGTTAGATATATAGTGAAGCATATTTAAAAATTACAATTGAATGCGTTAAGATTCAGAACTGTATTGGAATTGCAGCGAGGAGAATTTCATTTGCCGTTTAAGAAAAAATTAGTAATAGTGGTTTCACACAAATTGTTTTAAAGTCAACCTTTAAATAGTTGTATTAAATTGTATAAATGATAGAAATATACTAATGACAACTTGAAAACTTGTAAACTAAATACATAATTTAAATTGCAGTAAACAGTACTTTGTAGAAATGTATAATTATCGATTTTATTCATATTTTAAAAGAAGGCACAACAATGTATTAAAAATACAAATAATCCTTTTAAAAATTGCTGAATAGAAATCCTCGACATTTAACCATTATTACATTTAATGAATGTCTGAGTGGAATATCAAGTTTCGATCGCAATAAAAAATATTTTTGACACATATCGCTTAATTGTTACGATTTGCTAGTCAAAATTCTAGAAAATGACCAGGAAATTTTAGCCACTTTCTTTTGTTGCGTAACAGGTGTTCTTAATTCGATATCGATGCTTTTAAAATTGCTTTCTAAACTTTTTATGGATTTTTGGAAATGATTTCGGTTTAATGGAACTCTTAATATTTTCAGAGCAGAATAAAAACATCTGATTTTGATCAAGTTTATAAAAATAAATAAAACCCAAAATATCTGAATTATTTTTCATCAAAACATTAAGCTGATGAGGAATTATCTCTCATCAGTCCTGAAAAACAATATTCACGTATTTTAGGAATGCTATATCTAATCTAAGACATTAACATTTTATGCTTCTATGAACTACAAAAATGAAATGAAAGGGAACTACAGGGTTTTTACATGCGTTTCTGAAAATGCTCAATCATATGGAAGAAGAAGACAGCAAATTTGGCTACATTAATTATTATAAAAGTTATGAAGTACTGGGCTACGATTCTGAGCTTCGAGAATAGGTTGGGGGGCAAGAATTTAAATCTGATTGCATCAAAGATGTATAAGGATTTGATTCGTTGGGAATCAAATGTATTTCTACAGTTGTGAGTTGAAGAGGATAGTATTATTTCAAGTTAGTTAGTTTAGTTATATTAACGTCCCGTTGTAAAGCAACACTAGGGCTATTTTGGGACGGACCTCGTAATTTTGAACCGCGGTCAGATGACGAGGACGACATCTGAGCTGGCACCCCCCTCTCCACGCCACACCAGAGGGAGGACATTCGGCATGACAGATTTAATGTGCAACAGACCCCCTTACACGATGAATCTTCGGTGGAATCGAGTCTCGAACTTGAAACCTTACGGCTCACAAGCCGAAACCTTATCACCAGGCCACCGCGGCCTGGTATTATATCAAATCAGACCGCGAAACAAAATTTTGAGATCAGTTTCATCAAAACCGTCCCGTTACTTCAAAGCCGGACATGAATTTAGCCTAAATAAACGAATCCAAATGTGAGGAAGTAATTGTTAAAGATGCATATGCATGTTTTCTTCTTTATGTAGTCGAAAATGCGCAAAAGCAATTGCATCCATTCATATTTCTAAATCAAAATATACATAAAATATATGGAAATAGTAGTTATTTTATGGATTGGATGTTCCCTGAAAGATGTTGTTAGTTTTAGTGCTGTTGTTGTTCTATATGCACACAGTGTGCAATGAAGTGCACTTACAAATAATAAAAGGAAAATGATTGTAGAAAAGAACCAATTTATTAGACAGTTGAGAAGTATTTTCTAACAAAATGAATTATGAAATCAGAAAATTGAATATTCTTAATTCATAAGAGAGCCTCCTCAATTTCTAAAAAAATTCCTCTTATAATTTCAACATTTTAAGATTGGAGATGATGCCCGATAGGATGGGCAGCTGCGCACCTGTGGTTAAACAATTAAAAATTAACTTTTGCAATGAGATAAGTTATTAGTTGAAAGGAAGTTTTTCATGTAATTTTAAAGAATACATTTTAGTGTGTTACCATAATATAAATGTTGGGGAAAAACAATCGGAACCTATGAAATTCTGTTTTAAAACTCGTACCAACTTTTAGATGCAAGAGCTTGATTTTGATCTTGGCAAAATGATGCATGTATAAATAACTAGAATGTTTTTATTTTTTTAACATTTAATTATAAACTTGTTATTATAGGAATTATTATGATTTATTGGGGAAATTATAGTATATAGTATTATCTTGGGGAAATTATAGTAAAAATTATATAATTTTTTATTACATTGTTGCATTGCTTGAAGAATTTTCTTAGATTTACTTTGCATAAAAACATAAATTAATGAAGCTCATGCTTAGAACTCAATCACAAATAATAATCTATGTGCTGCTATAAATTAACAATGTTTAAATTTCATAAATAACATGTAATATTTCTAACTATTATGAATTTTTATCAATTGTGCGTGGATCTGAAATGAATATTTTATATTACTATACGTTAAATATCTCCTTACCATCTATTCATATTATTATTTTCTTTCTATTGCTTACCAGCCTGCCAAAAAAATATATACCAACTTTATGACTAAATAAAAACCTTTTCTGGATCCTAATAATGATCACATACTCAAAGAAGGGCACTTTAGCAGCTGTCCCATCTATGTAGATCATTAACAATCCATCACTCAATGCAACAATGTACGGGTCACCAACGGAATGCTATTGTCATCTGCTTATCTCTCATTCTTTTCCATCATGGTATTTATATCTTCAGAATATGTTCGAAATCGAATTCTTTCCGATGCTTGGCGAATATGAAATGACTGTTAAGAAAGGCTTTTTTACTGCCAAAAGATATGATAAAATCTAGTCAGGACTTTGGTCTGGCACTACCAACGAACACACATTGATGAGAGCTGTAAAAATATTATTGAGAAAAATAAAATAAAACTGGAAGAGAGATGACCGATAGTACTTTGACTAAGTGCGCTAATGCTGTGTTACAGTTATACAGATTAGGTGAGGAGCTCTTGTAGAGAATAATTTTTATCACTGAGCAACCTATGGATGCAAGGCCAAAATTTCTGAATTACTAATTACCTATTAACCAGGCCAATTTAAGGGAAATTAAAAATTTAGACTTCCCATCCTCTTTTTCTTAGTTGCTTCTTCAAACCAAACGAAAAAGAAATATTCAAATAAAAGATATCAATCCATTTTCAGTTGTTTTATTCCCATTTTTGTAAAAATAAATTTCTAGAAAATGTTAACATTCAAAATAAGGTCGAAAGTATTCCATTAAAATATTCAGTCAAAAAACTAAAAACAGTCATAACAAGTCCTTTCAAATGTAGGTATTCAAATCATACATAAACGAATCAGAATTCACAAAATATTTTGATGATATCAATTTTAGAATAAAACAGAAAGATTTATATGTTATGAAAATATAGTTGCGATTGGAAAAGGAAATATTTTCCACTTTCATTAAAGCTTAGTATATGATAGATTCTGCAGGGTTTTTTTAAATAGTGAAGTCCATATTGTTACTTTCACATGTTCACCAAGAGATAAAAGAAAGAGAGGGGAAAAATAGTTGGAAGAATATGATTGATAAAGTCAACTTGACATATGAATTACGCGAAAGATTTATTGCTTCTCAACCGTTTTGTAAGGCTTAAAAATAAGCATGTGTCACGTTATATTTTTGTATCGATACAATTTTTCCTTGAATGTAGCCCAATATGAGATACATAGCAAGATCACGTGAGATCTCCCCCGTCACATCAAATTAGCCTTCATTACGGGGCATTTGTCAAAACCTTTTGGAGAATTGGCTGGTGTAGTCATTTCAACGTATTGGAAGAAACTGCAGTTGAGTCGCCCCCCCCCCCGTAAAGTCCACTATTGGAAAAATTCCTGGTGATAACAAAATATAAAAGTTAAGCAAAGGTTCGGGATTATTGAATATTTTATAAGCCAATAAGGAAAAAGCGTTAAAGTTTGAAAAAATATATTGACAAGACCTTAAAAAGTATAAGCAGAATAATATATATATCTTTCATATTACTAATCAGAAGCTGGGAGTTTTTTTCAATGATTGTTATATTAAAAAGGCTTGCGAAAAACGCATTAATGTATTAATAAATCTAATTCACAAACTGAAAATGTTTATAAATACACTGTTTTAAAGTAGAAATTCATCTTCTATAAGTGAATCTAAATAATGAATTCGCTAAAAAAATTTCCAATTCCTTACATGAGATGATCAGGCATAGCTAAGCAATTTTTGAAAAAATTGTTATTATTTGTGTATGTAAAAATGAATTTCAAAGAGTGTGATCTATCTTAGAATTATAAGGATTTGATCATCCAAGATAACTCAATGTGCTGTTGCTTTCCTAATTTCTGAAAAGATATTTATTTTCCATGAATTATTATTTTTTTTTTCTTTTTCACTTAGATGCATAATTCTTCTGCCAAGTATTTTCTTTTCATGTTTATTACTCACCAAATCATTTTAATTATCTCAAATAAATTTCATGAATTATTTTTTTTAATTATTTCCAGTTTTTAAATTTTAAAGACTATAATTAATTTAACAATTTTATAATTGTTTCATTGACTCTACTGTTTAATAATAAATTTTGTAATTTAAGTTATTAAGTTAAGTTAAGAAATTAGAAAATTCTTAGTATATAATGCACAAAGCACAGTATTATAAATTAAATATAGTATTAATAGTTCTCAGTACAAAAAAACAGTTGCTCTTGAATCTATCAAAAGATGACTTAAAGATGACTAATTAAAATAGATACGAAGGTTAACATCTTGTTTTTATTATATTTAGCTCAATTTAAAAGATTATTAATAAAAATTGTATTATGGCCAATACATTAGCAAATTAGCTGAGTTTCAGTACCTTCTAATACAACTTTATATTTCTAATAATTTAAAATATCAATTGAACTCAAAAAGGAAAAAAATACAGTTTTTATTTCAATTTGAAATTTAAGCAAAATATGTTATTAATATTAACAAAAGTAAGATTTCTTTTGATTTAGATATATTTTCGTTATATATTTGAATTTAAATTGCACTTGTGATGCAAATTCGAAAAATAAATCAAAATTTGTAATTTAATTAAAGGTCACATAAATGAAATGCAGCGAACTAAAGAATTAAAAAAAGGAATTTAGCTTGTTTTCGCAAAATGATTTTTAAATGAATCAACTCTTTTATTGCTATGGCTAGAAAAACATTCCTCTCAATCTCGAAACTTTTTAACACAGTGTCCTTAATCCGCCAAACAGAAGACTAAAAAATAACTTTTATGTCATGGCCTGGAGATGCATTCCCTCATAAGGATATTAATTTCAAAGAAGTTGTGTTTGATGAATTTAGACAAATGCTGTTGGTAATTAACTCCAAAATAATGATTGAATAATGATCATTACCAATCCAGTCTTTATCTTCCAGAGATTTCAGCAACCGAACATTTTATTTTATAGTAATAAATATCTGCGTCATGCTACCTTTAGGCAATGTGTTAAATAGAAAATAATTAACATTCCTTTTATATTTAAGGACTGATTGGTAATTAAACAAAGAGATTAGAATCGAATCATTAATTATTTCCAAAATAAGGGCAGATTCAATTTTCTTCTTTAAAACACAATTCTACGCTTTTCAGCGTACCTTTGAATAAAGAAAAATGTGATGAGATTATGATAGGTTTAACTTCACTGCGTAACTGAAAAATTTACATTGTAAATCGCAATTACTTATTTGCCTAAAGGTTAATACCATTATGTTAAAAGCTACTTGTGTTAATGCATAAGTATATGCAAAAGCTGGGGAATTCTGACATTTGAAAGAGATAATGCAAATTAAACATCCGAGTCATAATTGCATCGTTATTTAGATTCATGATTAATTTATTAAATTTTTCTCTGTATTTGCAATACTCTAGCAGAAAAAAATATTTAGATAATAGATTATGAAAATCTTAGTAAAATATTATAAGTTTGCAAATCACATAAAATATTTTTGGAATATAATGCAATATGATACAGAAATGTAAAAACAAATTGATTAATTAAACAGATAGAAAAGTTTTTTTAAACCATAAGAAGTGGAAAACATTTATTAGTAAATTTCTACACCGCTCTTTCTTCCGAAGGATTCAACGAATCATTGTATCTTGTTCTAAATGAAAGAAATGAAAAGTAATATAGGTATTGGAACTAAATCATAAAACAGAAACCGGAAATGGAATGTGTAACCAAAAGAACTCAAATATAAAATGTTTTTTTTAATTTTGGAATAAAGCATCTACCATTAGGCAACGATCTTTTATTAAATAACACGAAGATTTTTTTTGCTACGTCATATTAATTTATTCCTTTGATAAATCGGTTTGGTTCATGTGATATCTATAAATAATCAATAATTCAGCCTGGAACACTAGATCTTTATATTTCTGAACTTGTCAAGTTTTCTGTAAAGTTTCTTCAATAAATAATAAAATTTTTCGAAAGACAGAAAGTTCTAGATTTTAAGATTTCTAGAGTTGAAGATTCTTATCAGAGAATATAAAGTTTCTTTACATTTTAGATAAAAAAATTTACAGACATCATTTGATTATATAAAGCAAATTTAAGCGCATTTTATATTAAGTTCCTTTATACATTCAGGAAATAGCATTCTATGCGAATTAATTAGTTTAGCTAAGCCACATTGTGACAACTTTTTAACTTTCTTCCTTCATCTGCTCACATTTAAATCAATTCTGACAAAGGCTTCCTTGATGTTTAATTTTATAATTGTAATACAATTATCAAAATTATCGAATAAAATTTCAATTCTAACAAATATTCTAAAAATGAGAAAGTAATAATGTAAAATAATGAATAGAGTAAAAGCTTTCTTTCAAATGTAAATTCTTCCCTACCGTTGCTTTAATACAAAGAGAATCAGAATTAACAAATCGAAAGCATTTTCATTTCCCAAGCTCTCTTAAATACAGCAAGAGAAAAAAATAGCATCAGAAAAAGTGTAATATTAAAACAATCGAAACTCTTGATTTTCTTCCCCTCCTAAACAAAGATTAGATCGATGCCTCAGGCACTGGAGTGAGCCTCTACCTTATTATATTAAAGATTTTCAGCCTGTTAGTTGACTGAATTTTTATTTAATTATGCAGAAGAGATTCGCTTCCGCGGAATATGATTTGAACGTTTTGTTTATGAAGCAAAGTAGTGGCAGGGCTAAAGTAAGACCAACTATTAAGCAGCAATGTTAAAGAACAGGAAATCCACCTTATTTTGTTGTTTATTGAGAGATTTAATTAAAGTGCGACCTTCTTCGAGTTTTTCCTCCTTTAAACTGACTTGATTTAATTTGGCTAATAAGGCCACAGAGCTTCGTTTCAGTCAACATGTCAAGTTATTTATTTAATTGAAACAGACGAGCTGCTAATCAGGCATAAATCAAAACGCGCAGTGAGATCTCGGGTACTGTGTTTGTTTAACGCCTGTAATCGAAAGAAAAATAAACCTGATTTTCTTTTCGACATTCGAGGTAAAAGAAAGGTACCAAGATTGCGTAGAAAATGGATTCTTCGTTAATTAAAAACACCGTCGGACTTGCATTAGCCACAGTTGCTTAATTGTTGATTTCGCACACATTGGGCTGAGGTTTAATCCAAAACTCGTGAAAATTAAGTGTAATCTGTCTTAAATTTTTCGTTCGAAGGAATTGAGAAAAGGAATGAAATGTTCTTTGATATTGAGGTCTAGAATTTTCTCTCTTCAGATCTTGAAGGAAGTTGAAAAAATTCATTATGCACTGTTTCATTTTCTGATTTTCATTACACTGTGAATCGTAACAGATTCATAGCGTAGAGTCTTATTTATAAAGTATTAAATCAGAATGGAATTATTATTCACAATTTGTAATTTTAAAAGTTTCGGATGAATTATATAAATAATGTTTGTTAAAATTTAAAACAATCTTTAAAAATCTTATTTTGAATTTTTTTTTTAATTTCTTCATATGCCCTAAATCAAATACTATATTTTCATAAATACCTTAATAATAAAATTTTGCATTTTTTAAAATTCTGTATTTAAACTCAAACTTTTATAATTTAAGATTTTCTAAAATATAGAATGAAGTATCATTGGATAGAAATTGTTCCAATTTTTTTTTGTTAAAACCAGTTTGAAATCATTTCATACTATTTTGTGATTGGTAAACACTGAGGAATTCAGGATAGATCTTGCCCTTTTTAATTGTAGTTATGGTAAATATAGGAATTCTGAAACATCGCTGTGTTCAATATTTGAAACACCGAATTAGACTAACAGAATAAATTCCAAGTCAAGTAAGATTTAACACCATTAATTTATTTTTGTTGACTCCAATGAGAAGGGAAAATGATTTTTAGGTAGGAAATTGTCTTAGATTTTCAATCAATAGTTAAGAAAATTATTTTCTTAAGAGCTCTAAATAATAATTATAACATAGAAAACGAGTTTTTAAGTATTGAATTTTATTTTCGTATTTACGATGGAATAATATTATTTAGTGTATTTGCAGAGTTCATAAATTTCTAGAATCCATCTAATCTGTAGTTTTAAAAGAATTAAAAAAATGCATATAATTATTTTTTGACTTTTCAAAGAATTTATTTTATCACTTTTGCAATTTTGCTTAGGTTATCAGAAATTTTTGAATTGTATAAAGATGAAATAAAATAGTCTATATAAATTTTCAATCAGAATGCTTTTGCAACAAAAAAAATGATTGATTATTCTCTTTTATTTCTAACATATTGCAAAAAAGTAGTAAATGTTTTAATTAGCTGTTCCATGTATGTAATAATTTTATATTTTTTTGCCCTCAATAATTTCAATTATATGAAATATTTCTTTAAATATGCTAAAAATTTCATTACGGTTTTTTTAGATTTTTGAAACTATAAACAAAATTCTAGAAGCTGAAATTTATTTAATGTTTTGAACTTGCATGGGAAAATTATAGTTGAACTAATCTCGGTTTAATTTTACAGTCATTAAAAACGCATTATTCATGGTAAATGCAATATAAGTGCATGAAAATATAGACGCCATCGACAGCCTCGACGTCATTTTTCATATTTTTCAATACTTCGTCTTCAGGTCACTGCAGATGAGGATGCTTAGCTCTATTTTGCCAGTAAATCAGCAAAGGAATGTGCATTGCGGTTGCCAATTTTGGCGAACTTTCAAATTCGATATTTTCCTTCAAGCCTTGTTAGTACGATGCAGACTTGGGTTGGATGAAATATATCAGATTGAGTAGAATTCAAAATGTATGAAATTTTGTGCCGCCAACAGCTGGTTAAAATCAATAAGTCGATTTAGTTTTGCTTCAACAATATTACTTCTTGTTTTGTAACTCTGGAATGATGCTTAACAAGGCGGATGAAAGTAAGATTGAATTAGTTTGTAAAATATTGTAAGTGAAATCTGCTATTCTGCAATTGTAACTGCAGTTTGAGGAAAAATTAATTAAAGATATTTTTTTAGATATTTTTTTCTCATCATTTTTATACATTACATAATTAATTTTAGAGAAAACTGAATTATAAATTATGTTCTTAATTTAGCACTTGAAATATTTAATTAATTTTATTGTATATTGAGTTACCTGAAATTGAACCATATTTTGAATAGTTAAATATAGAGCATTATTTGGTATTTACTGTTTTTTAACAGTAGTCTTAACTTGTACCTTCTTAATAACTTTCTATATTTTTATATTCCAAATGAAGCTTTACGTAAAATTTCATTTCAGTCAGTCATTTAAAATTATCATGCTTTGCATTGCATTAATGTTCCTATAAGGAAAAGTAATATAGTAAACTTCTCTTTATTTATTTTTTAGCTAACTTTTTTTGGCATAAATGCAAAATTTTATATAAATGATATAAAATATAGAGTTATAACTCTTTATTCAAAACTAATCAAATTGCTACGTATGACAGATTATTAGTTACGAATATTTTTTGATCACAAGGTATCAGTTTTTTTCTTATCTTTTAGACATGTAATATATCAGAGTTAATGAGAAAATATTTAGACTGCAATGATGGCAGTTAATCTATGTATTGTGATGATATTTTTTAAATAACAGATTTAAAACTTGTAATCATTTAGACAGTAATTCAGCCTTAATTAGGAATAAATATTTAAAATGAAGATATATTATGATACTTTTATTTTAAACTAATTGTAATTCAATTCTAACTGATATCTCTTTATTATAATAAGTATATTCGTCCTTAAATTATTGATGTGTTTGAATTATCTAATTGAAGAATAAAGATTTATTGAATACTCCTTATGATAAATTAAATCTGAAATAAATTATTAACGAATTTCTATTAGTTTAATAAACTGTTATCATTTGATTAAAAAACTCTTTTCTTAAAAATTGATATTGTATGCACTATAAAATGTAGAATAACAAGTACAATAATCGATTTGACGTAGGAAAGAAAAGTTTCCTGTTTACCGGAATACATAAATGATAAATAAACAGAATTGTGAACAGGTACAGATAAACACTCTGCTGAAAGATTTAGTTAATTCACTGCAAGATTTAGGCCTATTAAAAATTCTCGCATTGATGAAACTCCAAAGAGCAATCTCTCATCTAAAACCGAAAAGAAAACAGTAATTGAATGAAAGCTCAGTGTAATTGGATGCCAATTACATTAGTAGATATCGTTCAGACGGAGATTCTTTTTCTTTCAAAGAAATTGCTTTCATTCCCTACTTTATCTTAAAGTTTCTTCTTAACTTTTCTTATCTAAGTTGGAGTATGGAACCTCGTAATGCACTTTTTCAAAGGAGAGAGAGACCAAAGTGGCATTAATGAAGTTTTCTTCTTTTTAAAAAGAAAAATAAAATAAAAAATAAACGGGATTCCGTTAACTGAAAGAAAGAAACGGATTTCGGCCTCTTGCTTTTTCAGTGTGTTGCTTTAATAGTTGGTTTTGATTTCTCACTTTCGATCGCTTTTTACTTACTTAGAGCTTTAACACGCTTCCCATGCAAACCGTATTTTTGTTTCAGTGAAGCGGATCGTTAAAAACAAGAACTAGAGGAACTTTTTTACAGTCATAGAATAGAAATAAATGTATACAGAGAATACTCTAAAAGGCAAAACGAATCGTTGACGAATCTAAAAGAATAGTATTATGAAATATACTATTTTTATTATTTTTAAGACGTGCCTTTAGTATAAAAATATCAATAAAATTAATATTTTCTCTTTTTTGTTAATTTGAAATGAACAGAAGCTACACGTAAAAAGTGAAAGCAACAGAATTATTAATTTTTAGAAACACAGTATTAGATTTCATATAAAATTCTTATCAGGAAAGTAAATTATTGTAGAAAAATGTTTGCGCTTTCACAATTTTTTAGGTAGTCTCAAATAGAAACAATTTAAATATTTTGCAAATGTATGTAAATACTTTTTGTATATTTCTTATTGTTCCGAAATATAGAATGTAGGAAAAAACATCTAAGACTATAAAATTTGTTCAAAATAAGCCCATAAAAATTCATCTACAATTCATGAAAGAAATCTTTTTTATTTAATTTTGAAATAACAGATAAAACATTAGTTTAGACAGCATTTAGCTGTTAATTCAGACGTATTTGTTTTCTACTTCATTAAAAGCACTGATTTTTATTCTTAAATAAAATCTAAAATTTATTTCCTTTTTTACATCAATTTTATTGCATAAAATATTTTTAAAAAATCAAAACTCACATAAAAATAAAATTTAGTATAAATTTGAATATATTTATATGTATGAGATATTCCTTCAACTCTTGAAAGTATAATATTACAAAAAAATGAAAAGATGGATAATATCGTGTAGAAAACAAGAAATTGCAGTAGAAATCTAGCAAGAAAAATATTTGTAAAATACTTAGCAATAAAAATATTTGCAAAATAATAAGCTTCACTTATATGGTATACAGGGTGTTTCAGTGAACCGTTTCAGAACTACTAAGAAGGGTAGGATACATCCTGACGAACCAAAATCATATACCCATGGGCAGTCAGAAATGCTTTCCTGACGCGGTAGATGGCGTTGTGCGAAAAGTCCGAGCTTTCGTGCAGGGAATCTTCATTTCGCACAAGAACCAGCCGCACAACATTTGTACGCGGAACCAGCCGCACAGCATTTGTACGCGGAACGATATCCGATGAGGCGTATACCCAGTCATAATTTCTTTGCAAGAGTGGACCAGAGGTTAGCTGAGAGAGGTTCATTAGAAAGAGCTCACAGGGACAGGGCAAGAAAAACACGGACTGCAGACGCCAAACAGAATGTGCTGCAGCATGTACAGGGGAATCCAAGAACGAGTACAGGAAGTGTAGCAAACGCAGTCGGGGTTTCCCATTGCAGCGTCTGGAGGATTCACCGAGCAGAAAACATGCATCCGTTTCACGTGCAGCGTGTCCAGACATAGAAACCGGAGGATTACGTACCTCGTATTGCTTTCGCACAGTGGTACCTGGGAAAATGTGCTACAAATCCCCTTTTCCTGCTGAAGTGTTGTTTTCCGATGAGGCATTCTTCACAAGGGAAGGAATTTTCAACACGCATAAAGACCATATCTGGGCGGTCGAGAACCCGCATGCAATACGACGTCGTGCAGCACAGAATCGATTTTCGGTCAATGTATGTGCCGGTATTGTGGGAGATCACCTTACCTGTTACCGGGTCGTCTAACCGGACCTACGTACTTGCTCTTTCTGCAGCAAGTATTGCCACACCTTTTGAAAGATGAATAAATTTTTGCATCGACGCAACAGACAATGTGGTTCCAACACGATGGAGCCCCTGCCCATTATAGCAGAGATGTTCGTAAAAACCTGGATGTCACATTTGGTCAACGGAAGATCGGACATGGGGGTCCCGTGTGTTGGCCTGCTCGGTCACCCGACTTATCATGTCTTGATTTTTATTTCTGAAGTCATATGAAATCGCTAGTTTATGACACCCCTGTTGACACTGCTGAGGAGCTCGTTGCAATAATCGCAGTAGCTGTCGGAGAGATTCCAGATATACATGGAGTATTCCAGAATGTTCGGATGTCCATGCGTCGGAGATGTGAGGCTTGCATTGTAGCCCGTGCAAGAAACTTCGAACACTTACTTCAATCCATGTACCTTTTGCTTCTTTTCATGCATTATTAAAACGATTTCTCATTTGCGGTCTCTTTTCTTTATGGTGCTTCTGTGTACAACACCGATTCAGGAAAGCATTTCCGACCCCACATTGCTATATGATTTCGAGTTGTCAGGATGTACCCTACCCCTCTTAGAAGTTCTGAAACAGTTCACTGAAATACCCTGTATTATTGTTAACGGCAACAGTAAGAAAATCATACATTCCTTAAAAGCTTTTTGAAGTATTTATTTTGACAGTATTTAGCTCAAGAATTTCCAAAGAGTTGCTCTTAAAAAATTCATAAAAAGAACTATAAGTAAGAAAACTTTTAAAAGTTCTGAAACATAATAATGATTTCAGCTTCATTCATTTTTAAACTATCTTTCATTTATTAATTCCCTTCTCTGCCTTTTATTTTTGATAACAATATTTTGAAATCGCACACCAGGGCGCTTAGACTAATACTTTTTTCAAATAAAAATGAGCCTCAAGGATTGTAATGAGATCCGTTTTCTTCATAAATTCAGTAGGCTGGTGACAAATAAGAATATTCTTTTTTCTATATTTATATATAAAGAGACATTTTTGATTTTATTTTAAACAAAAGAATTATTCAACACTATTTCTCAGATAATTAAATTTCATTCATTTGCATTATAGCACAAAAATACTGAGTTATAATTATTTCACAATTTATATTTCTTTTTTCTTACAGAGTGAGATTTAAATTCATGGCTGTATACAAGTGTATGTGTTTTATGATGTGGTTTAATATTATTTTCTGTTCAGATAAGTATTAGTTGAAGTAGAAAGTCTCGAACAAAATATCCAAGATACAGCATCATCATTTTAAAAATATCATTATTGTACTTTTTCTTTAAATAAACACGACAAAACTCAGAAATTAGGACAAAAATTTAATATCACCGTGAGTTCCACTATCGAATTAAAATATCTGAGCATGAAAATTATATCGATTTTTTTACTAAATTGTGTCTCTCAAGTGTTTTAAAAATGGATAAAAAATAAAAATAAATATAAAATGACTAATTCAAAATTTACAAAAGGAGTATCTTCTGTTGAAGCCAACATGGAAAGATACTTCCGGTTTTATTTCATAAATTATATGTATATGCATTTACTATGTCTCGAACATCATCAAACCAGTGCAAATAAATTTTTATGTAGTTCCATTCAATATAGTTTTGCAGTTTAGAAAAATAGTTCTTGGCACGTTCAACGGGGCGTGTAAAATTTTGATGATTACAATTACATATTTCTAAAATATCTTTTTATTGATTAAAGGCTCAATCTTACTACACATAAATATAAAATAAATTCTTAAAATAAAAACTTATTGTTTTTTTATAAATTTATAAACATGACTGAACAAATGTAAAATGTAACAAAGTAATATTTTTACATGAGAGCAAAGCTGCGAAGCTAAAACTTCAGAATCCAAAAAAATTGAGCAAATACTTGTTACAATAATCAAAATGTTTTTTTTTAAAAGTTAAATTTTTTTTAAAGCTGACCTTGTAACGTACGCTTTTTGAGAAACGCGTTATATCTTATTTGTTACTTATCGTGAAATTTCTGCTTCTTGTGAAATTTGAATAACTAATATAAAATGGAGGTTAGATAAATATTGTTTTTGTTTCTGAATCAGTTGATTTTAATATAAAATGATGTTTCTTTTTCTTGAAAAAAATTGTGTTTTTTTACTGGGATGATATAAAATTTATCGCTTTTTCCAAGCTGAATTTCCATTAGAAGAAAGGATATTTATATGATTGAAAAGAGATTTTCAACAAATTCTTCATTTAATCTCTCTCTCATTTTATGATATTTAATTATCAGTTGCTAACTGCTAAAATGTAACGTATTTTTGAATTTTTTGAAATAAAATTTAAATGTTATCCACATAATTTTAGTATTTGATATTTCTTTTTTTTTTTTTGTCCAAATAAACTTGTTGAATACAGAACCTTTTATTAATAAAAAATAAAGATTTTTCACAAATGTTTCCTTCGTATTTTATAAAGTACACATTTTAAAACGGAATAAAAAAATGCTAATTTATATTCATTTAAAAGCGCTCGTATTGTTTTACATGTTCTTTATACAGGATTTAATATCTACTGAAAATCTAAAAATGGTGTAAAGAAAATATTAATCATTAAAACTAATTTAAGCAGTCATTGACTCTATAAAACGTATTAAGAATTAAAGTGGATTAAAATGATTTAAGTTTATGGATTAAAATGAATAAAGTTTGACTCTGATTTTTCTGCCACAAAATGTAAGTCACAGATTCGAAGTATTCCATGTATTTTTGATAGTTTATTTTAGAAAATCGATATACATGTACAAAATGCGATATTCAAAAGAACCTCTACCGACCGATCGGTTGTGCGATGATTTTTCTAATTTTATTTCTCTTGCAAAGCAAATGTGGACGCCTTTTCTGCCTATGTAAATTTTTGAACGAAATTTTATTCATTTATAGCAAAAAGCATACCAAATCGAATGAAGGAAGCGGTTTCTGTTCTGAAATTTTTGAAATAAATTAGTCAATTACTGTATTAATTAGCTACTCTCTCTAATTCAATAATTATGTTAACTTATTCGGATAGTCAGCTTCTCAATCTGAATAAACCCAACGGCGCGAGTCTTCTGCTGAACTTGATTACATTGCTGCATCAAGATCTGCTTGTTGCCTATTGTTATGGTCCATCCTGTAATAACCTCAGTTCTTATTGGTACAGAGTACAAGTACTCTGTTGAGTCCAAGAATTGTCTTAGCAAACAGTGAAAGACATCAATCACCCAAATGCAACAACATCAAATTTGAAGCTAACTGTTAGAAACAGGAAGCAGAAATTACCTAGAGTGAATTGCATCACGTTAAATAGACCATTCCAATACCATTGACTATACTATGCAATAACTACTTTGAAATGACAAAAATGGCATTGCGATCATGCAAATTTGAAATAATAACAATAAGAGCATGTCATCATACAAATTGCCATTCTTATTATTTCAGACCAAGGGACGTGCTTACTTCTGGTGAACACCAGCAAAGCCCACTTATGTTGATTTTCTCGGTCCTAATGTCAAGTATGGCGGGGGTTCAATGGCGAGGCCGCATATTGGTCTCGTCGTCTACCATCTTCATCCAATACTGCAAATTGTGTTTCCTGTTAATCTATAAATCGAGATAATAATGCTCCCATTTCCACAGCTTGAATTGTTAGAGACTGGTTTGTTTAATGAAGGCGACGGTAAAGTGCAGTATCCACCTCAGTCCCCTGATCTGAATATATTTTCACCTTTTGGGAGTAATTTGAAAGGTAAGAAGCTATTAAGTATGCTATTTTCACTTTTTATGAAATTTTTGGAATTATTCACTTTTTTGTTGCAGAAGTTGGTATCAATCCATAAACATTACTGTTTTGTGCCCCTCTCAAGTAGGATAAAAATTGTAATTTATACTAACGGAGAGCTATCAGCCTATTAATAAAATTTTTGTCTCGCTTCACAGATACTCATAATTTTTGTCCAAACTGATATAATATTTAATAAAATATTTTATAAATTTGTAAATATAGCCGCAAGAGAGAAAAAACATAGATATATGCTTTTATTTAATGAATAATAAAAGGGCTCTGACAGAAGTAAATATTGTCAGTATTCATTTGTAAAATTCTACATTCTCTGTAAATATTAATTTTTAGTTATTTAGGAAAACTGATGTTTTTTAAAAGAAATTATTTTAATTCAAAGGGAAATTTTATTTTTGAATGAAATCATAAAGTAAATGGAAAATTCCATTTGCGCTGAATCTAATTCAAGGTATATAAGTGGTAAATCGACAGTTTTAAGTGCAATATATTATTTAAATTTGATCACACATTTTGAGAAGTATATATAGAGTCTGTATGCAATATTGAGTTGTTTTTATAAGAAGCTCTTTTTAGCTTTTTTCAAATTAATTGACTTTAACATACATTACTTAATCAAAACACACAAAGACGTGCTGGGACTACAAATGTTTCTTTACAGGAACTCCCATCACGTAGAGAAGAGCTTTCCGTGCTTTCCAAATGCTCATTTATATTAATGATTACTAGTAAGGCAAGAAAATCCAGGATATCGAGACTGACAATATTGTATATCAAAAGGAAATATTTCTCTCTTTTTTTTTCTTTTAATAAAGATGTAATAGTGCATATTTGTTTTCATGATACGGCATATTTGTTTTCATTGTTGTTATATATTTTTACTTGGTGTCCTTATCATACTTAGCAATTAGGGACTTGTAAATTTCATAATATAAAGCCACTCTTAAAAGAAATTAGAAGCTAAAAATCACTTTTATATAAAAAAATAAATATTTGTTGAATTCAAACTCTCTTGAGATCAAAGGAAAATTTAAATATTCAGGTATGAATATTTGAGCCCTCTTGAAGCAAAACATAAGTTTTTCGATGTCTACTCTCTATTTTCGATCCTTCAAAACTCCCAAAGCAGTTTGATTACAATATATTTTGTCGTTTTGTTTTTCTTCTCTCGAAAGAATTAATAGTCTGTTTTGTTTCCAAAAGCCAATCTGATTGAATTGAAAACAATAAATTTTTATATTTTAAATTTGTTTTATCTGTTATTGACAAAATTGAAACTATTTACACTCTTATTTAACTTACTTTCTTCTTGTAAAACAGGAATTTTCAATCGATTTTTCTCTTTTTTTAATAGTCTGATTTTTAAATTTTATATATTTTTGGAAAAATGCCTTATTTTAATATTTACTGAATTCATTAATTAATCGGTTAATTAAATCAAATTATAATGTATTCTAAAATATTAAATGAAATATTAAATGAATTTAAACTAAATAAATATTAAAATGAAAAAAAGTTAAAAAAAAAAGATTTGGAAGCAAAGTAAGATTGTAAAAATGAGAGGCTATCAAAACGTTACTAATAAAATGTGTTTGTAAAAAAACTTTCGTTACATTCTTCAAATATATATATAATATTTTTCAAATATATACAAGTTTAAAAAAGCGGGAAAATCCATCAAATTCTTTTCACATTTTCTTCCCGATTCGTTCTTATATATATATATATATATATACACAAGTAAAAGTTATCTCGAATTTGTTTATTTAATTAAAAAAAAATTTTTTTACTGTAACTTATTTTTAAAACAGAATTACAAGCTTCTAGAATGCTCAAGTTTGATAAATACAAAATTTAAATATCTTTTTAAAAAAGGTCTAATTTCAGAACAAAATTCTTGATTAAAGTACTTCAAGACCAGCAAAAAGCGAAAAGTTAAATTTGCAGTGATTATAAATGTGAAATAGTATAAAATATTATGTCATTTTTATGACATAATATTTTCAGATATTATCATGAAAAAACCAAATTCAAATAAATTTTTAATTAATTTAAATTCTAATCAAAATTCAAAAAAAATTGCTGCGAGGTACACATTCCCACCCCCTAAATTATATATACATTTGGTAGCTTTAGGTCAAACGGTCTGGCTCTAGACCGCCAATACATACACGCATTCATCTTTATTGTTAGTAAAGATATAATAGCCCAATGATAATTTTTAACCATCTAATTTGTTCACTGATTTAAGAAATTCTTCTAAAAGTAATATCAAATACCGGCAATTCTTATAGCACCCTGCGAAAAAAAAACGAATTTTTCTGGACGTTGTATTTAATACGCTTACGTATCTTATGTGCATTCTTTATAATTGTGAATTTTTTTCTGAGGCAAAATAACGCTAAAATTTGGTTTCTGATTACAAAATCAAAGCTTTTCTGACTCCGCAAGTAAAAGACAAAAATATTCTCAGCGATATATGAATCGAGAAAGTTACTTTACTTTCATACGCATATTCTGATAAGAACAGAAATCTTTTTGAGAAACATAGTGGAGAAAGTAATAGGTTGTTTCTTCAATTTTATCGAAGAAAGGAATAAGTGACAACAAATATTTTTGCTTGATTTTTTAGGTAGGAGGTGAACAAAAACTTTATTATGCAATGTTATAAAGAAAAAAAAAAACCACACGATATTTGCGTGAAACGAGCGTATGTATCTAAGATGCATTTTTGGGTCTTACTTTACAACATTCATTTTTCGATAAACGAGATTTCGCATTGTTTTGGTATCTCGCCTATGTTTACTTACTTTTTCTTAAGATTCTTTAAAAGGGGGTGGAGGAGGGTTGGGAAGGGAAACAAAATCAAGAGACGCAAAAAAGGTGAGCGATTTTTAAAGCACCTTTTTCTAAACTATCATTTCTTCGCTCTCTCCGTAATAAGATTTCCAAAGAACAATAACTCAAAAAGATTAAATTCTTCATGGAATCTAAAAGCAGAGGAAATAGAAGTAGAAATAAAACGAACATAAGAAAATGGAAACTAGTGTTCTCCCTTTTTTCCTCAACTGAATCGGCAGCGAGAGAGGAAAAAGACAAGGAAATGAATTCTGCCTGCATTTTACACTTCTTCTTTTGGATCAACAACCAGATTGTCAAGATTTATTTTTGGTTTACACTCTCAAAGCTTAGATAAATATACATCTTTACGTTTTTATAATAGATTTCATCACAATGTATGACTAGAAAAAATAGAGGCTATTGTGAGAAAACTAGACAGATGTCCTTATGCGAATTGAAGGGCGATTTTTTTTTCTTTTAACAAAAATTTAGCTAGAATTAAATAAAACAAACTAGACAACAAACTAGATCCTTTTTACAAATGAATGTTAAACTGGAACCATGCATATTTTTAAGTTCTGTGTTTACATTGAATTCAATTGTAATGATCAGGAAAAATTTTGAATAATCCGGAAGATTTGATACACGCTATAAATTCCTTCTAATAATTTTACTGAAACGTTTTCAGTATTTTGCTTTTTTAAATCTTTTGCTTTTTTTTGCTTATATAAATCTTTTTATTTTCTACGCCTTTAATTCATTTTGAACGGATTTCAAATGAATAGTTAAAACGTATTTAAAAACAGCTCGTATCTGAAAGTATTTCCGGCAAAAGGAAATATAGTATATCAATAGCGATGCATTAAATCATAATTATTTTAAAATTCTCCAATGAGAAGGTAAAAAATTAGCGCAAAATGTTCAGTAATCGTACGTTTGTTTAAATATATATGTCAGATTGGCAAATTATATTATGTAAATAACAATGGGCAGATTTTATTTGGGGCCAAAATATCATTAAATCTGGAAACATTTCTGCATTTTTTTAATAAAAGTGTTTATTTGATCCCATTATTAACTTATATACAATAAAATACATAATGAATGACATACATACATTTTTTCTGAGACTAAAAATGATAACCGATCTTCAGCTGAGAAAAAGCTTATATCTTCTTATTTCATTTTATTTTTACGCAGTCGGTGCCGAATAATCTACTATTTCTTTACCCATATTTATAGAATTTTATTACTTAATATTGTTTTTGCAATGGGTTTGGAAAGGAAAAAATACTAGCATATGTTATTGTCTCTAATATATGTAATTATTGAGGGTCATTACAGAGAAAGTGAAAATATTTCTAAAAAATTACAAAAAATTTTAGTAAATTAAAGGAAATTTTTTTTAAAAGACTCTACTACAAAGTTTTCATGCTAACAAAACGTAAAGAAAACCGCAAAAGGAAGTGCTACATCGAGAAAAATGAAATACGAGCACATTTCTTCAGTGTTGTTAATGATAAAATCTTCTTAATGAGAAGTATGAATTCAAAAATAAATAATTTTTAAATAACTACTAAGATTTTTTCGGATAAAAATTGAAGAAGCAAACTGTGAATTTATTTTGCATTTCACATAGTTCTGTCTTGTATTTCAGATTTTGGGAAATTTCAAAAGCATTCCAGTAATAAATAAACAGTCTCTGCAACTTATCTAAATATCAAAGTAATTGGAGTTAAAACAGATTTATAAAATGCTTACATTCGGCTGTTGAATTGGAAATCTGCTAAAAAAATATAATCCTGCGAAAATGAGTGTAGACCACTCCATAATATGGTTTAAGTTTCTTTTCTCGCTCATTGTTTTTCACCTGCGTATTCAGTGTTAAAAGAGGAAATATTTTTCTTCAAGAGATAATGACCAGGATTTGAGAATGAACTCCGACATTTCTGTGTAGCACTACTCACCATAATTAAATATTATAATTTATGCGAATCTTATGTTTCAGGATTTCTTTTTACTTAAATACAAAATATAATTTTAACCATACTGTTTACAATTTCCGTAATGTTAATATCAATCGATTGTAAATAGTCGCAGCATAAATAACATTGAAAAATTAGACCTTTGAATAAATTAGAATGTGAAAAAGAAAGAAATGAAGGAATAAAATGTATACGAATTAATAGAAATTTAAAGGAAATAAGCAGCTCATTTCTGAAATATTATTTAAATATAATTTAAAAACATTTAAATAATAATACTCCTCTTCCATAAAATAACTAAGATATGTTTATTCACATATGCATTTCTTTCGGAAAATCAGAAACTCGTTCTTGCAAATAATGCTAATAATTTTTATTTAACTTATTATATTATTTATTACTTAAGAAAAATATATCCAAATATTTAACTAGAGTAAAATTATCGTAACTTATAATAGCATAGTAATTATTGTAACTTATAACATTCAAAAGTTATCATTAATTTATAAAATAATAAGTTGAGATCAAATGACCTAGCAATATTTCATGAGATCATTTCAAATTTTGAGACGTCATACAAAATTTGAAAAGCTTTCATAAAAAACTCTTTCTCTTTTTTTGCTTGTTTCTTTGCAAGATAATTTGAATAATTGTTTTAATATTATAATAATTCGGAGCATTTTTTTAATCGTGTCAAATAGAAATTTCATTTACTTGATTTTGATCTTCAATTTCACAATGCTTTGAAAAAGCCAGTTAGCAGATTTCGATTTCCAAATAGTACATATAATGAACATTACAAAGTTAGGAAATAACTCTTTTAATTATTTTTGCCTAAACTCAGCAGGAACTAGGAATTCCGCTTCTTTGATCTATTTTTTAACATCCTTAACTTTTCTTTGGATTACCTTGGTAGGTTATTTACCGGACTATGCATTCGCCCTAACTTTATGTTCCTGGAATAAGAAAATTATATGAAATTTTAATTATTTCCCAAAATCATCTTTTTTTCTTAAACGAATATAATTAAATATAATTTGTTGAGATCACTTGTGGAATTTAGGGTGATTATTTTACATAAGCACAGAAGAAAACAAGTGATGCATTTAAAAACAACTTGTACCGGTGTATAATAATTTGAAAATTTGCAAAGCATCCACTCTAAAATGCTTCGAATCATCAAACAAAAATCTATTCTTCTAAGTTGAAAGATTTGGTTAAAAAAAAATCAAACATGGGGAAAATTTCAAAACCTGTGATTTGATGCGAATATCAATATTCTTGCATGATTTTCGTTCATTCGTTGTTTATTATAAAGTATCTATTTTCCTGAGTTTCGAGTAAAATTGCTTGCTTAACTTGAACGCTAAAAATCTTGTATTGAAATCAATGTAAGCGAAATTTGAAAAAACTCTTCCCAAATCTCAGGTGTAGTACACTATGATCCACTTTATGGATCAGATTTGTGGAGAGTTAGAATAACTTGTATTTTTTGAAATGCCAGTGGGGATTTGAATATAATTTATTAATATATTATCGTATAAAAAGCTTTCAAAGTAGGCGAGGGTTCTGCAAGGCCATCTGAAATGTTTAATAATAAAAATGGAATGAAATTAGAATGAATGTTCCTAACGTACAAGTAATCCATTGTGATATTAAGTAGCATATTTAAGCACTCAGATGTTGATGTTTATTTATTCTTCTGGAATACTGCATGTGTTGTTATGCACTAAGAATTGTTTTGGAAAAGCTCCACATTCGTTTTAAAACTAATCTCCTTTTTCGTTTCATCTATTTGTTATTCGTGCATACATCTAAAAAGTAAATAAGAACATCTCTGCAGCATTTACAAGATTTCAAAGGAAATGCGATACTAATAAAAGATTCATAGCTGTTGATACAAATAAATAAATAGTGAGATGGATGCATTTATGAATAATAATAGCAACACTTAAGAGAAAATAAATATTTATGAGATATTAGCTCTCACCAAAATGAAATATATCTGAAATTTTAGTTCATCATAAATAAGAATCTAGGAGAATATAACTATTATATAAAAACTAAATTTAAGTGATTGTCATTCATCGAATTTCAGTTTGTTACTTTCTTACTATTAATAATAAAGAATATGGATTATATAGGGGAGATTTTTTTAAACTTAGATTTTAAAAAAAATTAAGTTTCGTTTTTTAAAGGATGTGTATTCGATCAACAAAAAAGTTTGATTATAAGAGTTTAAATTGAGATAAAAATATTAAATGATGAAGGAAAATATATCTTATACAAATTTTAGCTCCAACAAATTTCAGTGCAGTTGTCTTAATTCTATGAAATGAATGGACACAATTCATCAATTTAATAATTTTAGAACAATTTATGAGTAAAAGGAAAAAGAAATGAAACTGGTTAAATATTAATACAGATTAAATAAACAATACTTGTAAAAATACTTGTTCCTTAATAAAAGTCCTTGTCTTTCAATTTAATTGAGATTTATTTAAATTTAAATAAAGTATTCCACTTAATACAGGACAAAGGCCTATATTTACCCACTACTTTCATTATGATATTATTCATTTTAAGAGGAGGTTACATGTTTATTAAAATGAAGGAATTTTCAAACATTAAGAAAAATAGGTTTTGTAAACTGGACAAACTGAATAAAGCATTTGATAAAAGTTTTGGCACATTAGAATTGCTTTTACTTTTTTAATTCAGTAGATCTCTTAGTTCCAGTTTAATGCAGTTGGCTCTTATGCCAAAAGTCGATGTATTGGGGAAGCGTGTATGTAGAACTTGCATATTACCAGAACATTTCATTTCCTCCCCTTTTCATTGTATGTATAAAGGGGTACAATAAATATTAAATTCTTCTAAGGTAAAAAACTCACTGAAGATTTACGGAGAGTTAGAAACGAGATTCGAGATACATTTATCAGAACTATATTATTATTTAATAAAGATTAAATTCCAGCTTTATTTGGATTAAGAAACTCATTTCACTTTCACTTTAATAGCATTTTAACTAAAGCCAATTAGAATATCCTTTCAATAACGTTCTTAAATCTTTTTTTATAAAATTCAAACCCAGATTTCATTTATATTGAAAATACTTTTTATTATGTAAATAGCTTAAATTATTCATATTTGTTACATATTAATTTTTTCTGTGTTTTTAGAACACCGCTGAATTAAAAGTCACGATTTCTAGTACAAAGAGGGAACAATTGCTTTCAGAACTTTATTAAATATTGAACTGCATCTTAAAAGTTGTTTTAGTCATTGTAGAAGTTAATCTTTATTATGCTGTGGGTCTTCTCGTTTGTCTATCTATCTATCTATATATATATACATTTATATAAAAAATTCACAAATAAAATTACTTTCTCTAATTAAAAATAAGTCAACATTTCTGTATTATCATATCTTACTTTTAATTAAAATTTAATGCACGAATGAAAAAATCCAGTAACAGCCGTACATGTATAATTATTTTTATTGAAATGATGCGCAACCTTATTTTAAAAAATTCCTGCACGATGAAAAGTTTTTATTTAAATCTTAAGCAATCAATTGCAATCTTATTTTGATTACATAAAATGGCGGGAGTACATTCCGTTAGTGAAAAATATTGATTCAAACTGTGCCAAAAAATAATTAAAAAAAACAGAAGAAAACCTCTTTTTAATATACATTTTTTTTACATTTCTAGTATTACGCATGAGAGTAAAAGAATTACAGAAAAAAAATAACTCAGGTAGGTTAATTAAATACACTTTTATTCTCGGCACTTGCGTAAAAACTAATAATTGCAACTGCAAGTCATATATTTGATTAATTAATGAAATTAGTTGAAATTCTGGGAAGAGAATGGACATATTTTTGAAGGATAGGGAGAGAGGTGCTGGTAATTAGCGAAATTGATGATGGCAGTGTACAATTTAATTACGCAAGAAATGACTAAGTTAACGCTATTAAAACAAAAAAATGAATAAATAAAAGTACCAAAGGGAGAAAACGAAAGAAAAGACAATCTACGCAAATGTGTTATACTGAGAAGTTTCATGGTAGAGATGAAATAAAATTAATGCTTTTATTTAACTCTTTTACTTTAGACGAATAAAAAGTGAATTATTTCGTTCTAGTAATTGGAAAGTATTAACGGGGAAAACTTAGCATGCTAGTAATTTATGAACTTGACTGATCCGAAAAAGTTACTGCAACGAATTAAAACAGTGGGAGTTTCTAAGGAATTAAAAATTAGCAGAACATGGTTTGCATAAAAACAAACAAAACCTTTCAAAATTTTATTATTTTTATTTTGTGTGTATACTTTGTCATCTCCGAACTTTTCGTGTTATATTGTATTAAGAAAAATAATGAGAAACATTTTTTCTGCTTCTGTGTGTTGTTTCTTATGGCACTTGCCACGGACAAGTCCGCTGTTACGAAGATAGCAATTTAAGCCGGAAGGGGAGCGTCTCTTGTTTCTATGTTAGCGCTAACTAGGACCAACAGCACGACTTTGCTACTCACGTGCCACTCATTCGCTTGCACAACACCTTTTTACATGAGGGCACATTCAAACATCTCACAGATAGAACAACGGAAGAACAACCCTGCCCAAACTGGGACCCGAACCCGGGACGCCCAGATCACGGGGAAGACGCGCTATCCCTTTGCCAGGAGACCGTTTTTCAGCTTCTTCTTCATCTTACTATGATTCCACAGATTCCGCAATATTCCAGGATTACTGCATTTAAGAATTACAGGATGGGCAAAGAATTTTTTGAAGATCTGTCATAGTTGTAATTTTGGATAAAGGTTAAATACTCTTTCATTAAGATGATATGGAAATGTAGAGAATAGGGTTCCATTATCATTATTTATCAATTATTCAAATGCATGGGTTCAGACTTCATTATTGATCGAATTATCCATTTTTAAAAACGAAAAATATTCTTTTAAGGAGATGTTTTTGAAATAAGCTAAATAAACTAGTGATACTATGGAATTGCTTTTACAACCAGAAATTTTTTTCCATTTGAATTTCTCTTTTACTATTTGGAATTCGTCTTTTTTTAATTATTAGATACATTCTTAATACTTATATAATATGATACTACTGTTAGAACCTTAAAAAAATCTTCATCCATACTTTTAAGATCGTTAAAACTATTCCAATTAAATATTTAAAAAAGTTTTTAAAGGTTTTTCTTCCATTCATGGAAAGTAAAAGCATAAAAACATAAATAAATTTTGAAATGATTTGGATTATTAGAACCTGCTTTTATTGATTTGGTCCTTTAATATTGATTATATATATATATATATATATATATATATATATATATATATATATAT
>JAPMOR010025455.1:474166-513962 GCA_026543865.1 Argiope aurantia
ATATATATATATATATATATATATATATATATATATATATATATATAGTCGCAGAACAAAAGGAACCAGCTAGCTTTATTCTGCTGTTCATTACCATATATTAAAATTTAAAACACCATTTTAAAGCTAGTAACGTATACTAAAAAAAAAGATGTGCTTAAAATGCCCGTAGAGGATTTTCTACATATTTAAAACTGTACAAACTTTGAAACATTCTAAGGCAACACCTTTTTTATGACATCATCAATAGAGTTCGCAATGCCCAGAGTGAAATTTTTCATTCATCGTCGGGAGATATTTGACATGATCTGTTCAAGGGGGTTTCCATATTTAGATGTATAAGAATTAGATTTTTTCAAGGCGCCGGTAATAATTTTTATTTTTATGGCACTTTAAAAGCCTTTGTAAAATTACAATCTACATGATTAAAATCAATTGCTATTTCATGCATGATAAAATATTTATAGCGAATATTTCTGGAAAAAGTGTGTTTCTTTTCTGCTTACTAATATAAAAGAGTATTGAAAGTCTAAAGGTGGATTTGAGCTTGAGTCGCCATTACTCTGAAAGCATCAAAATAAAAAGTTATGTTGTATGCGCGAGATAATTAAAATTTAATATATTTTTAATTTTTAAAAGGAATATTAATTTTAGAGTTAAAATTAGTATCTTAACGTCAGAGAGAGAAAAAAATGAAATGTGTTTTATTCATTTTGCATTTTGTTTATTTATCAATATATGCTATTTCTATCATTAGTGCTTACTATTTATAAATAGAGTTTAAATGATGCACAACTTTATTTTACGAGCATATAAAAGAAGTAGTGTATTTCAATCTCTGTTAAAGCAAATCAGTTTTCTTCCATTTTCATTAACAACTTAGTGTTCTACTTAGATGCATGTGATAGAGAATGATTTCCTTATATGATTAAATATGTAGAGGATATATGCTTGTTACAGATACGGAATCACAGGATATCATTCTAAAGGTTCATTTTCTAAATATCCTTATTATGTTATCTACCCTACATTTATATTTATTCTACATATTCTTAATTTCTATTATTTTTGAGCTTTTTTAAGATATTATTCATAACAAATTTTACTGCTTTTGATGTGAATAGAATTTTGAAATTAATGACACAATTCATTATTATATATAAATTTGTGATAATTATTCCGTAGGATATCTTTAAGAACTATCCAGTTTAATTATCGAAAATTTATATTCGAAAATTTTTGATTAAACGGGAAAATGAATTCAAATAAAATGGCATTTATCAATCAAATCTATAATAGGGTAATAAAATCAACAAAATATTTAAAAATCTTGATAATCCATTTAAATATATATGATCAAAAATAAGATAATTATACTTATAAATTTGATAAATGATATATGCTTAATTATTGCATTCCTTCTTAAAATATAAAATCTTTTCAAAAGAAAAAAAACAGAGCTTTAATGCACTTAAAAGATTTATTTAACAAATAACAATTGTTCGTATAACTGCGGTCAAATAAAAAATGGCCACAAATATTTTGTAAAAACACTTCTTAGAGTATCTGGTCTTCTTTGTAAGCATCAAATATTTTTTAAAAAAGTAATAAAAACAAGCGAATTCATCCGAAATTTTGTGCAAATTTTTGGTATAAAATATTTTAGCTTATCAAGAGAAATTCTCACAAAACTTTATTTTCCAAGAATTATAATCGTATATAAATTGAAATTGTTTTTAAGTTTTAAGTTATACTCATTTTCCCCGTTTAAATATAAAGAGAAAGTGCGTAATTTTATGTTGACAAAAATAGTCGAAAATTAAAACATTAATCAATACTTTGTGAATGAATGAAATAAAATGAAAATTTCCATTTTCGCATGTGTAGGAAATAAATGTAACATTTTTTTTTTTTTGCCTACAAAAAGTGAATACTATCTTCGTCTGATAATGTTTTGATGCCTTATTCTACTTGTTATTATATATGATAGAATGGTGATTACTATTAAGATAGATTAAATGTAGAAAATTTGAGACGTGAAAAATACTGAGCACATAATCAATCATCAATAAATTTAAAAAAACACAAATATCCCTTACCTTGTCACAAAATAGGGAGCTCCTTATGCAGTAATTAAACAGATAAATAATTTTGTCGTCACGTTTTTAAAAATAAATAGCTACAATCCTATAAAATATTTATTTGGAAATAAAATTTCAATTCTTCAGTAATTTCTTATATTCTGTAACATTATATGAGCCGAGAGTAAAAAATTTAGTTTCCCACAAGGATAGAGACTATCCTCTAGATTTTAAAATAGCGAGTATTAATTAAATATTATAGCAATAAAAAACAATTTTTAAACTTTGATTTCATATTTTTTGCCACTAGCGAATTTTGTACATGTCTTTTTACATTACAACAGTGTGGAAAATGATATTTGATTCAAAAAATGCATAATGTTTTGCATCTGAATGCCAAATAAAATGCTGTCGACTTTTTGAAATTTGGGAATGCGCCTCTAAATGCCTCAATTTAAAGGCAATATAGAAAACTCAATGCAACGAAAAATTTTCTCGTAGGAATGAGATGAAATTTTGCATACCTTCATAAAATGACCTTCAAATTTTGCTTCAATTTGTTTTGCAATTTTAAATTTTGCAATTAGTTTTCAATTTTTAAACCTTCATTCAGAAATTTTCGCAAAATAAAATTACTTTTTAATGATAAATATGCGTGAAAAATACATAGTAATAGCTTATATTTTCAGAACCAAAAGAATTTAGGTTAATAATAGTATTATTTTTAAGATATGAATTAAAGTCCAAAATTATAATATTAGAAGATGAAAATTTTGTAAGCTGAAACCGATAGACTTTGAATTAAGAAATTTGGATGTCGCTTTCAAATTTGATGATAAAAATAAGAAATTTTGTTCACAATTTAGTATATAGATGAGAAATCTATAAGATTCTTTTCGAAGGATACCTTTTTCCACCATAGTAAATTTTTTTTCTACCGCATTTCATATATTTCTACAGAAGTTTTATTTTTATAACGGTAGACATTTGAAACGGTCTTTAAATTAAAGCAAGTAAAATAAAAAAATATATATGAAAAAAAAATCAGTTACTCGTTTTACTCTCTCGGCATAGCGTGCCTAGTTTATTCTTATCAAGTTTTTTTTCAAAGTTTAAAACATATATTTATCTTAATAGAAATAAAAGTAATTGTGTACGTTATAAACCGCTGGACCGAATTCAATCAAATGTTTATTTATTTAAGACAATATAAAGAATACTATTAACTTTTTGAGGTGCAAAAAAGTAACTAAATATTCAATTATTTTAAAAAATAAACTAAAATTTTTCATGTTTTAACATTAATTTCGGAAAAAAATTATTCCACAAGAAATATTCTGATATCATCCTCAAATTCAAAAATTTTCTTCTTCAATTATGTCTTTTTTTATTTAAGTGCACTTTGTTTTTTTAATTTTTCAAAAAATCAATGAAGAAGTGAATAAATGTGGACAATTTTGAAGATCAAGAATATATACTAAGAACTGTTACTAGAACACATTAACAGAATTTTGAAAGAGTACTCAAAGGAAACAGATGATTAATATATATATCAGGAAAAACAATTTATTTGGTTAAAAGTTATTTGTTTTTATTAATGAGAAAATAACCATTTAATGAATAGCCACGAAATGTTCATTGAAACATTTTCTCATATTTAGATATTTGTGAGCAAACTATGAAGTGTTTCTATATAAAATTTAAATAACTTAAGAGAATAATTTGCTATTGGTAAATTTTTAATATATTCTGATTCGTAGTTACATGCCTTGTTTTAATTTCAAATTTTAAACAGTAAAATGATGTTCTATAAAGTAACATTTTACACAAAAACAGTTTTCAAATTAAAAATATTAGATGTGAAGGGATTTTAAACTAGTATTAATCAAAGTTGTTTTAAAGAAAAAAGAATGTATTTTAGAATAAGAAAATTATAGAAAGGTGTTTGAGAACATAAAGTATGGAATCTTACTAAGGAAATTATTAAGTAATAGAACATAATTGTAACTAATAAGTAAATCGATTTTATGAAACTCTGTTTTATATTTTGCTACTTCGAGAATAATTCAAAATTTTATGAAATTTTAACAATAAGAAGAAATGGAAATGAATTATTCCACTTACACAGCTATTTCGTGACTCTTTTAAATAGAATATAAATAATATTTAGCTGGAGGAAATTTTCATTAAACTAATGTTCATGTTCTTTAAATTGTTTTATGAGGTTTGACTTATTCCTGCAATGCTATACTTTGAAATAGACTTTTTATTTATTTTTTAGCTATTTGGACCTTTTTGGCTTGACCGTTTGATTTCGACTTTGGACGCGAAGGATTGGGAAGAGCAAAATCTGTACTACCCAAGACGTTGTGAGTCTGGTACATATTATGTCTGCAATCCTTTTTACTTTCGTATTCTCCTGGAAATAAGAAGAGGGCAGTTTTTAATCACATGTTATTATTTGATCCCATGATTACATGCTCTGTCCTAGTGCAACTTCAATTTTAGATTTTAATCTTCAATCACATCTTGTCATTTTCATTATTTGTTGTAAATTTTAAGGAAAAAGATGAGTAGCACTTGATTCACATACATTTTCATGAATAGTCTCACATAACTCGAAACTCAAGAATTATTTTCTTGAGCATCGTCACTATATGGGAAAAGTATATAATTATTTCTGCTTATTCTTACGTAACTCATTCAGATAATAGTAGATTAAAAGCATAAGATATGAAATGATAAACCCTCTAAAAGGATTCTCAGTAGAAAATAAATGGTCTTTAAGGGGACACGGTACCTAAAAAATGATCAAAATGTCGTATTATTTTATTGCCTCATTTGTTTGTTTAGATCCTTCTTCACATCACACTAAAATATTAAAACTGCATCTGTATTACTTCGAAAGTTATTAAGGTTTTTATTCGTAATGACAGGGATTTAAATGGACTTGGACTTTTAAAAATGGCGGACTTTTAAAGACTCGGAGTTTCCGAACTAGTGTCACAGCCCTAAGAAATATTAAATTATTTTTCTTTTCTTAGGAGAGAATTGTGTCCTTCTGGAAAAGGTTCTTGGTGCTTTTACCAGGAAGCTTCAGCCAATGGTAAAACACCAAGTTCACATAAAACACATATAAAAGCACAAATAAAGAAGAAAGTTATCCCTAAATGTAGACCAAATTATCAACGACTGGCATTAAATAAGCTTCTTCAACTTTGAACAAGATGTTTCACACAAAATTAAACTGAAAGTCTTTAAAGTGTAATATGGAGTAAGTGTTCAAAAGAAATTTCTGTTTCACTTTGTCGAGTCCAAATTGCAGTTGCAGATGCAGCTTCAGAGTTCAATGTAGGGACATCTAAATCATTACAAAGTTTTCAAGCTGAAAATAACATTCTTCTGAGCAAACAATCTAAACATTTAGTCTTGTGGAGGGATAATAGGCGTGTGTATCAGAGAAGACGTAAGAAATTTGATGTGTATGAGTTAGATAAAAAAAAAAAATTAAACTTGCTCTTAAGAGCTGAGAATACTATGATTTAAAAAAGGACTGACATACAAACCTGGGTGCTTTTGAATAATTTGTTCAATAAATTTTATGTACTATGTATGTTTATTTAAAAAAATTAGATATTTCATCGGTTTCATATAGTTGTTTCTATCGATCAAGTTTCTTTTTACTGCAATAATGAGTATTTAAAAAGTTATAAAGTATTTTGTATTGAATATAGGTGTTTTCAATTTAGTAAAAATATTTTTAATTATATATATTTTATGACTATGCAAAATGTTTGCTTGAGAAAAGAGTAAATAGATTTTTATTCACAAATCAATACTTTAAATATCTTTTTCTACGTCTTCTGTTTTTCTTCATCTTCATGTTTTTAAAATGCTAAAACCTTTTTTTTCTAAGTAAGAGAGAGTTTCTAAATTTTGTTTTCAAGTTCATCATTGTTTATTTAATAAAACTGTGAATGCAATGTGAATCCACTTACTTAGTTTTTTTAAGATGCTCGAGTTAAAATGAGGTGCTGGTAAATTTCCTTATTTTTCACCACATATTGTTTGAAAAATTTTATATTAAAATAAATACGAAATATATCTTGTAATCCATGCATATATTTGTAATTTATTTTAGAGAATCTATAAAAAAAGTATGAAGAAACTATACTCATATTTGAAAAAGTGGTATCAAATTTTAAAAAATTGAAATTTCATCTGATCAGGCAGATTAAAATTGTTTTTTTTCTTTCCAGGGTGTTTTTATTTCACTGCTAACTATGAAACGTTTTTGTATTATGCTGAAATGTAAAAAGAAAAAAATTGTTGTGAAGGCACCGTGTCCTTTTAAAAATGTTCTAATTTCATTGTAACTCAACAAGAGTAATTTGTTAATATTTTCGTTCATTTTTTTTTATTTATTGAATTCTATTTCTCAAGAATTACTTGAATATGGAAGAGAAATCTTTCTCTAATTTTAGAGCACTTATAAATTTTCATTTATGGCAACTTTTCTTTGAAAGAGAATTTTATAACTCCGAGATATGTGTGTTTTATTTATTCCAAGCCGAGATCAAATCTTAAGGCTCAAGCCTGAAGAATTGCAAGCGCACTGCATTTAACTGCCACAAGAAAACAACGCTGAAAACATTAAATTAACTTGCAACTTTTCTTTGTTCGTACAAATAGTTCCGAGTACAATAAAGAAAGAACAAATTCTTTCAGTCATAAATAGAATGTTCCGAGGAATCCATTTCATTTAATGAGGATCAATCTCGCTTTTTAATTATTTTAAGTATATTTCATCATGACAACTGCAAACTTCTTATAAAATCTAATATGAGCAAGAGGATAAAATCTTTTTAACTAGGGGTTTATTTGTAAAGTAAAAAAAATTAATAGGAAATGCGTAAATGTAGATTGAATGATATTATATTTTATAGAAGCTTCTATATGTTTCAAAAATATTTTTTAATGTAAGCATTGTTTAACATCAGAATTAATTTTTTTGATTAATTATTATTTCTCTTTCTGATTACTCTCAAATTTTATGAAATATTCTCAGTTTTATGGTCTTATGTTATTTTATGCATAAGATTCTCAACACATATTAAATATTCTAAGAGTTGAAATAAATATAAAGTGGAACATCATCAATTGGTATCTCGTATGAATAATAAAAAGAGAGAAATGAGTACAATTAGATTTTCAAATTCATTTGAATTCTATGTTCAAATACAAGACAGTTTAATATAATGTTTCTCCCCATATGGAGTTATATTCAGAAATTACTGTTTTATAATATTATTTACTAGAGAGAAATGATCCAAAGCATTTGGTAAATATTTTAAGAATTCAAATAACATGTGTTTATCGGCACATGCACTCATATTGGAGAAATAGTATAAAGTTATTAGTGCAGGTAATTACAGCAAGATTCTCTAAATAGATCTTAATATTAGCTTCGAACTATGAATAATTTCATAGAAGTGTTGTTTTATGATGGAGTCTTTTATTTGTACATAAAGTAATTTCTGTTTTGAATTACTCTTTAATTAAATAAAAAGAGTTTTCAGCCAGTGCTTCATTAGCAAGATCTATGAAGATGAAATGGTTTTATAGAAATGAAAAATAATTACAAATATTTTCTCTAGGAATATATAAATTCTGTAAGAATTCGGCGTATTAAACTGATATTGTTCTGGAATTTTTGAGTTACAGCAAGCAAGCAGGGATTTTGAACTAAATCTACTTTTTGTTTTTACGTGAATATCTTCCTTTCAGATTCTTCGATAAAACGATGCATATGAAGAATATAAAATATCTAAACCAAATGTATCACTCTAAATAAAGCTTAAAATAAATATATAACAATTAAAATCCTGAAATATTTGAAAAAACTATTACTATATCTATATGAATAGCAAAATTTATAAAGAAGTTTCATTTTTTCAAAATAATGTATTTATAACGTTTTTTTACTAAACATAAATAATATTGCTTTAACATTCTATTCTTAAATAATTCATTTAGATTATTTAAATTATATAGGCAAAATATCCTCCTATATAATACCCTATTATGTCCTTTTTAAATATGGTAGAAAATGGAATATCCTATTTATGTTTTTATCATTATATTTTATCCTATCATACTTAATATAGTAGATATAATTTTCATATAGATCATATCCAATCACATTTTTCATCCTATATCATGATTTTGATTAATTAGCATATATAATACATCTATATAACATTTGCTTCTTAGCACATTTTTCCGTCAAATAGCCAAAAATGAAAACAGTGAATAAATTAAAGCATTTAATATTTAGATTCATACATCCTTTATGCAGGAGAATCGAATCTTAATGGCAACCCAGCTGTAAATTTCTGCTAACAAACCAGGCATTTTACCGGATTTATTAAGATTAAGTAGAGTTAATCTATGAATTGAAAATGAGATAGATAAGTTGCAATGTAACTGAAATTTCTTTTCAGTTAATTACCATAAGAACAATTCATTTAAAAATGGAATGAAAAAGAGAATCAACAAAAATTTATGATTGGTAATTTTCTTTTTAAAACATACAAGCATGCACGCATGAAAAAAACTGCCAAATATTAGTGCTTTTAAATTTTAAAAAGTTGCATTATAATATTTCAGATAAGGTCGTTATATTTTACTTTTCCAACCATATAGATCGTAAAACGTCTAAAACGTGAAATAAGCTTAAAAAAAATAAAACATGTAGTGTAAGCATATGATGTCTATATTCTGTCATTTGTTATTTTACACGCATATATTTTATCTACAATTGAATTTTTCTTTAATCTTGCGAGGAAAGGGAAAAAAATTTGTGGATGCCAAACCTCAAATTTTGTAAATTTTACTGAGATCTAAGTAAAACTGCATATTTTAAAAGTATATTGCCGTAGGAAATAATTATTATAAAATTATAATTATAATATATAAGATAACAAAAATAAAAAAAAGTCACGGATAAAAGATTTGGAGAATCTTATTCATGTTAGAAATAACTAAATCTTGCAAATTTCTCAAATTGAAAAATCATATTAAAATTATCATAACAAAGATAAATTAAAGCTAAAAATATTTAACTGAAACCACTCTTAATAACTTCAAACAGTTCAGACAGATCAATAATCTAGAAATTGGATTAGAGTGAAGAAGCAAAATTGAGCAAACTATTATTAAAAGAAATCTAGTAGACAGATGCAATCGGGAACAAATTACCCTATTATAAATTCCAAATATATTAATTAAAATTGTACTTAATCTGCTCGTAGTTTACCATGCTAAACTAAAACAACTCCATTTCGTTGCACAATAAACTAATTAATTTTGGAAGATGCAACATTTTTGTATCTTGAAAATAATTTAGAAATTCTTAGCTGCGCCCGATTAAAGTGAGTTTATGCCATAAAGATAATCTATTTTATATAATTTTCAGTTGTGAAAATTATTTACAATAAATATATAAAACTTAACTAAATATAAGAAAAGAAAGGAAGTAACGTTACTTTATTATATAATGTAATCATAATTAATAATTAAAACTTAATTCCTTTTAAGTTTATTATTGATTCGATTTCTTATTGTTGCAATTAAATCACTTCATCTACATCCATAAAAATCTGAAACACTAAGAACTCGTGCAGGTTTTTTTTTCACTAATGAGGATTTATTATTATTCTAAAAGCGTTTCATCTTCTGATTTATTTTTATTTTCAAAAGAAATGGGATTTTTTTACGCTAAAAAAAATTATCATTTTTTTTTCTTTTGCTAAAAAAGAATAGAAATTTTAATCTGTGATGAAATTACTGAATGTTAAGGGAAAAAGGATTCTTCCTCGCTTTCATGCTTTTTTCGAAGTTATGTTTAATGAAGGATTCCAATTCATACTGCATCATTCTTTGGTAATTATATCTCATTTTTTTTGCCTTATCATTATTTGAAAATTAAATTCTGTTTATTAAAGATTACGAATTGTAAAAATGTTTTTAAAAAATGGAAAGCACTTAATTAGTTGTGTGTGGTATTAAATGAATAAAAAATGTTAAAATTTTAAATATTTAAAAAATGAGTAAAAAAACTATACTCGAATAAATTGAGTCTTTCCAAATGTAGCTGAAACTCAGATAATATTTCTAATATCTCTAAATAGTTGCGCTTTTACGTGGTACGCAATGAAGTGTAGGTATGTAAAAAATATTTATAATTGAAAGGACAATCAAATTTTATTGAAATATATAAAAGAAATATGATATAAATATTATAACTTTAAATAATCAAAGTAAATCTTCAGGAGTCGTAAATAATGAAACGCATATGGCTGAAAAATTAAACTTATTTTTTTATGATAAAGAAGTTAAAGAAATCGGAAAATGAATTCGATGCATTTTTTTGCATGCAGTTGCAGGCCTTAAATAATTTTTGAAATTTATCCATGTGAATTCAATAAACGAGGTTGCAGAAAATATCATTAAAAATTAAAATATTTGATGGAATTCATAAATATGTCCAAAATATATTATAAAACGATGTAAGAACCGTTGAAAGTATATTTTAGGAAATATTGAATACTTAGTAGAAACAACTGAATTGTAGTATTTGTGTTGTATATTTAAATAGCGAATTAAAAATATGAAGGAAAATAACAATGCGTTATAAATAATTTCTGAGCTCTATATAGATAAATTTTAAATCAGGTAAAAGAAATAGGCATACTCTTTTGCATTACATAGTTTAACAGAAAATATTCCAATAATTATTTTACATTTTGTAAAACTTGTACTTCAGATATAATAGAATACCTTGTATAATTTAAGCAATAGATTAATTATCTATGAATAAATAGCACTTACTATACTCTCAGATTCCTCAAAAAAATGTGTAATGTAATAATGTCACAATAATGTAACTTAATAATTAAATGAATATTGGTAATATATTAAATATTAAAATAAAAAGCTAAATATTTTTTGCTATAATGTAACTTAATCAAAACATTAAAGCGCTGTTTCTTGGTGTTTTTTTTACAATGTATTATTATTTTAGCTTTTCAAACTAAATTCTTAGTGAAGAAAAATGGTTTATGACTAGTGGAAACCAGTAATGGTCCCCTACATCATGGGAATTAGATGAATTTCTTCGAATAAAAAATTAATGTCTGCATTTTTTCTTTCTTTTACATTTATTTTACATTGAATTAATCTAAGTTCAGAATTTCATTTTACTTCGAGTGCATTATAAAATACCATGAGAGTTGAAAAATCCTTAAACTCGCTTTTTGAGACGTCTTACTTCAACTGACAGAATTCAAATAAAAATTTCAAACTAGGTGTGTCCAAGATGAATTAATAGAAATATGAATCTTCTGTTACGACGATTCTTCAATCTAGAAATACGTTCCCCCAGGAAACTTTCTGATGGATGTGAAGCATAACTTCATTTCACCCTGTTGTTGTTGACACAAAGCTCGATTTATTCATCTAAAACCCTCGAGATATATTTGAAAATACAAAAGATACAAATATTTTGCCAATTACAATGCACTGTGGCGTTTCTTCCAGGATACTTCTGTGTAGTAAAAAATGGCATTTTAAAGAAATTCGGAGGTTTAAATTTTTTGTAATGTCATAAAGGAAGATTGCCTGAAATCTCTGAAGGATTTCTTTTTTTTAATGTAATCAAAATTTTAACTTCGATCAAAAGTTTTCATTTTATTTCCTTGTCAATTTTGATCAATAAATCGCCGAATCCGAGAAAAAAAGTGTTTATTTTGATTTAGAATAACTCATTTTTCAAATACATTTATATATATGTGTATATATAAAAAAGGAATGTTGTATCTTTCTGAATTCTCTAAATTATTCTCATTTAGCTTTTTATTTAGCACGGATGCACAGAAACCATGTTTTCATTGCTTCTGATGGGAGATATACAACTCTAAATGCTCTCTATGGGTATTGTAAGCATGGCTTCGTAGACAGGCTTCTGGGTATTAATTGACAAAATTATGAGAATTAAATTAAAATAAATTTCTGAGAAAAATTAAATATATTATACATATTTAGTGTGTGTAACCTAAAAGTGTTTTACTATAGCGTTTCACCTTTTGTCAATTAAAATATTAAAATATGGAAATTAGCAAAATTAAAGTTTAACACACAGCTATTTTTTTTAAAAATTATTTTATTTCGGAGTGTAAAATGAAAACTGAAAATGATTACTCAAATTTGTGAGAAGATTTGTTCCTTTTTTTATAATTCAATGTTTTATATTTTTATTACTATATGGGCCAATTTCAATTATTAAATTTTAAAATAACAGAGATACTTGCGAACTTTTATAATGTCTTGCTTCCTAAGTTTTATGCGCATATTTTTTTCCTAAATGTGATTTTAAATAGTTGTAAGTATTTTTATATATCAAATACGTATTCAAATTAAAAGACGATAGGTCATGCCCTTCATTTCAAAGTCGCACTTAATTATCTGTTGTATAAAGCAGTTTATAATCATCTATAAAATAACAGCTATTAAATTAAATCTAGGTGAATTTTATGATATTTTTAAAGGAATTAATTCCTATGAGACATTTATAGATTAAAACTTTATAATAAGAATTTGAAACCTGATTATTTTCAACTTATTGTCTATTAAAAACTATGCAAAATATGTGTCATAAATTAATAACTACAATTCGTCATCTGCCATGATAGATTATCGGAAATATCTAGATTAAAATCCCAAGGTTAAAAAATAGAAAATACTTAACATTAAAAATTTTCTGTTGTACATGCTTTCTGAAAATCATGAATTTAAAATCTCTTTTTAAATAAAATTAGTCTGCCAGGTATCCTATATGTAAGGAGAAAGATAATGAATGAAATATATTTCAACATCTTAAGATTTCTGTTTTAATATTTTCTGCTTTTTCAGCTACTTTACATGTGATATAAATAATGTTTCGATTTCAATTTTTATTAAATATTCAGTGTAAGTTTGCATAAAGCCTTCAAATGAACTAATACTTGATTTTTTTTACAATTTTATCTGAAAAAATATTAAAGCATGAATGTGAAATAGTACTTTTATTTTCAAACAATAATACATTTTTATAAAAGAAAAAAAAATTATTAATTTTTATTTTTTATTTTTTAACAATTAAATATAGGAACAGTTAAGCAATTTAAAAGTAAAACGGATTTTTTCTTCCTAGAATGAAGTGATAACTACTCAGAACTAAAATGGAATTCTAGAATTGAGAAGGAAAAAGATAATGTTTCCAACCCCTATGCAGAAAAAAGTAATTAGGCCTGGTGTGATGATTAATGTTATGCTATCCGTGCATTTACTATGTAGCTAAAAAATTCTGTGCCATGGAAATGAAATTTGTTTGATAAGCACTTGTATGAAAAGAATGATAAAAACAAGCTCATGGAAGAAACTCCTGATCAAATACATGCTCAAAAGAGACATAATTAATTATGAGAAGAAAATGAATATTAATAGCTTGGCACAATTTCCTGGATAGTTTTTAGCTTAAGTGTGGAAATCTTCCTAAGATAAATAACTTAGACTTCTTCAATTTTGAGGACATTTTTATGCAGTAAATTTTTTCGTTCAAGAATTTTAGTTTAGTGTGTTGTTAAAAATTAATTTGTTTTTACTCAATATTTTGTTTCATCTCTGGATATATACTTTGGAAAGTAGGGACATACCGTTTTATGAAACGTTTAAGGTAAAATTTTAAGAAAAATAAAGTAATCCTTATTTTATTGAATTCCTTTGTAGTTTTTAGAAAATGAATATTTTTAGTTAATTTAATGAAAAAAAGTAATTAGAAAGGTGTATTATATTTAATCATAGTAAAAAATTTGATTTTAAATAGTATGTGATTATAATTAAAATTATTAACGGCAATGAAAAATGTTAATTATGATATTAAATAACTTTCTTGTAATACAACGAAGTTTATTAATAATTAGATTTATCTTTATAAATGGTAAGAATACTTTTAATATATTCTTCTGTCAACTAAACCAGTCATCTGTCATTAACAAAAAATATCCTTCTTTAGATAAGATTTTAAATGATTAATTATCAAAATAAGAAAAAAGGTCTGTCTAAAAAAAGTGTAAAATAAACTTACTTGAGTAGATTGTTCTGACAATAAAGTCTATTTCTGAAACATAAAAAATAAGTAATTAGTTATATAACATAAATAAATAAAGCTGTTAATTTTTTTTTATCTTATGCAATTCGCAATAAAGTATTTCAATATTTTTTTTCAGTATTCAAACGTTGAAATATCTTATAGGCATTTTGAATACACTGTGAAGAATTAAGAAATAAAAAAAAAGAGAAAAACTACTTGTTAAAAATTTTATAAAATCTCGTGTAACAGGTCATTTCACATTTATTTAAACCAGCCAGTACTATTGTTAATCTTTCAAAGTAGAACTCCTTCTCGTCACCTTACTACGTAACATAAATGCATCCGCCCATACAACAATTCCTCTCTTCATGCAGAAAGAAAGTGTAAAATGACGTATTTTTAAGTAACGTCAATGCGGTAACGAAGCAACCGTATCTTTTCAAAAGTGCTTGAGAAATTACGCCTAAGTATATATTCTACTCCCTCGTACTAAAAGAGACCTCTTCTAGGTCTACTCCAATACTATTTGCGTACATGTAATCTATTTGTACATCCGCATCAAAGCCTAATTTAATTTATACATAATAATCACAGTGAGATAGCAACAGGCGTTGTTTAAAGGTTGAAATACCTTCCTGAAACAGATGGATGTGCATAACTTTCAATGGAATCGGGCTTTCGGAAACTCTCCGAATCGTAATGTTTTGAACAATAGAAGGAAATGATTGTTCAGTAAAAGGAAACACAATCAGTTACAATCAAAACTCTACAAATAAGCTTCCTGACTTTTATTACTCTGAAATAAAGAAGTAAATAGTTCATCTATATTATTTTATACATTCATGAAAAATTACATGACATTCTACTCATAGACTAAGTAAATAAGCTTATATTTGCATTGCTATTAACTTTACAATCCAAAGTTTTGTAGCATCATTCGGCGAATAAAGTAACTTTATATGTTAAAAAATAAACTTAACCTTTTAGTTAAAGGAAAATAGTTAAGAAAGTTAAATTCCCTCAAATAAAAATAAACATTTTTTTCTTAGGATTGTAGAGAAAACAGCACACATTTAAATGATTGTACTTTTAAAATTATTCCTCATGGAATTCAATATTTTTTCAGCAAAAGTAATCATATTTTATCCATAAATAATTGCGAATAATTTAAAGAAAAATGTATTTCCTTTAAAAAATTTCAAAGCATAGATTTATCTTTTACCGAAATGAAAAGTTGACCTACAAGTTTGCAATTTAAGAATAAAAATGTTCTTTGTGCTCTAGAAAGTGAATGGATAGATTTGAATTCCACCTCTAATTCTTTTTTTAATTATAAATTCTGTAATATTTCTGAAGAAAATTGCAAAAATCTCATTAATTTAATTGTAAAATTATTAAAAACTGAATTAAAAATTATGAGAACTTTATATTTCGGAATTTGAAGAGAGAATCGTTCTTTAAACTAATCGTTGAAAAATAGTTTTTAATTTGCTAACAAAATAAATGATTAAAAGTCATTTTTTCTAATATTTAATTTTTTCATCTGTTTCATAAAATAAAAAAGTAAATAGACAATATCATACGAAAAAAGTATATTAAGTTATTTTTTTGTTAATGATAAAATAGATATTCTGTTATATGCATTTTTTTAATTTGGGTCACTTTAATTCGCGGTTTAAAAGGAAACAAAAAAAAGTATTTTGATATTACAGTATTAAAGAAAACATTTAGTGGTGCAAGAAACTGTGGAGCATTAAAACAAATTTCATTAGAGAGGAAATACAATCCCCTTTTTAAAGTTATTGATCGAATGAATATACATATAAAGTTGATTTTATTATGAATCGGCATTAAGTGTAATGTGCAAAATAAATTAACTTTTAAATTATATAAATAATAAAAACATAACAGAATCGTGCAAAATATATTCTTTTAAATAGTTTTCTCTATTAATGAAATTTCGATGTGATTTCACCTGAATATTTTTAATAGTAAATCAGCAAAATAACTTTTTACTTCTCATAATTTTACTCTATGTTTTACTTTAAGAAACATTAATTAATTAAATTGAAAATACAATGAAACAGGAATATCATAAGAGCATTCTATAGACTTACATCTCTAAAAATGTTTAATTTCCCTTAATGCCCTCCTAAAGATACTTTTAAAATTAAAAATATGTTGTTACCATTTTTATATTTTACCAAATCAAGTACTATTTTTTATACTTAATTTCTACTAAAATGATTGGTGTAGAAAGGCGAGCTGTAAAAAACTTTAATATATATTTTTAATCTCAAATGCAGAATTATTCGAATAAATTCTTCGTATTAAATACTTTATTCAAAAATCCCCATGGAATATTTTAGTAGGAAAAAATGAAGTTCACGTGTTTTCTCATAATGTTCAGAAACAACTTTTAGATAATCAATATATGATTCGAATAATTTTTGATGAAATAGTTCAATTTTGATTAAATTCAGTTTCTTAAAAAAAATTCCGCTTTTCCCATTTCTTTTTTTTTCTACTTTTTAATTAAGAATGAATTTTACAACAAATGAAATCCAATTTGCTGCGAAGTAGTGTGTCAAGAAAGCTTAATTCATTATTAAATATTTTGACTAAATGAAAAGTTTACATTTGGTTAAAATTATTTATTTTCGAAAAAAAAAGATAACCGTCTACATTCGTAATTATCAGTAATATAGATTTCCATCTTTCTTTTCAGTAAAAGATATTCCAATATCTTTAAAAAATATGCATTTATCTGGACCATATCTTATTTGCTACTCATATTGCAATTTGAAATATTTTTTGTTAGCATCCAAAAGCAGAAGCATTTGTTACACACTCTCTAATTGACTTGATTTATTAAAGTTGGATTTTTGAAATCGTTTTTTCATTTAGTTCTTGAATTTTGAGATTTAGTACACTTCTGAGTTTTCGATGATAGCATAATATTGAAATATTTCACAATTAATTTGTCAGTTAATTGATTAATTTAATTAAATAATATAGGATGATATAATTAAATTAATCATGTTATAGCGCCATCTGAGTTTTATCATATAGGATGTTTCCACCTGGTGTTTACTTTAGGAAAAATTGATTTCAAGATATCATAATACTTATAATAGAAAATTTTAAATTAAAACTTAAGAGTAGAAAATAGTTAAAGTAAAAATATCATTTTTTAAGAACATAAATAAAAGTCAATATTTAAAAGCTTTTTTCATTAAAATTATTCTGATGAATTATTTTAGTTAGGGATTTCACATATATGGAAACTGTTTCTATTCAAACATTAGTTTATTTGTAAACTAAGCAATTCATTTTCAATGGCTTTTTATTTCAATGGCAAATCATGAGATTGAAATCTTCTGTTATGATAAGTCATGCCATTTTTATAAATATATATATGTAATGATATTTTAACTCTTAATTTAATCAAAATTAATTTCCAAAACTTTATCTTAATTTAGCCCATTGTAAAATATTCCCTTATTTCCTGATCTAATTCAACTTTTGGTTTAATTAATTCCTTTTTAAAAATAATGCGCCATTAGTACTACGTATCAAGTGAAAGTGATACTTCCATCGCCCTTGTCAAAGGTCAACACACGTATTCCATCGGAACGGGGCCGGAAATCCTATGTTATATAATACAAGTGATCATTTGTTTTGCTCTCTTTCTTACTTCTTTCTTTACTTCTGTTGTTGTGCCGCACTGCGCCTGCTTGTTAATAATCATACTTGTCTCCCGACACACACACACATACACACACACACACACACACATATATATATATATATATATATATATAGTAAACAGATGGAAAATTCAGGAAATTATCCAATAATCTTGACACCATTTCTTAGTCTGTTTTTTCATAAGTTAATATAGAAAAGTCACAGAAACACACTACTAAAAAACAAGTGAACTCACACACGATTTAAATTCTCAAATAGATGCATAATGTTAGAGATTTTCTATTTTTTAAATTTATGATCATCATTAACTTTTATTACATTTTTATTTATTTCTGCAAAAAACATGAAAAAACCCCATTAAAAACCTTCATGCTGTAGAAGAATATATAAAATGTCAATCTTCAAATTGTTTTGTTAAAGTTTATGAGGTATAAAACATTTTCCATTTATTACTGTTCATTTAACATTAATAAAAATATTCAACTGCATGAACTCGCTATCTTCTTTTTCCATAAACGAAAATAATAAACAATGTTTATTCCCTTAATTAAAGCTATTAATCATCATTTGTGGCTTGTCATGTTCTTGCCACAAGTTCTAAGTTTGTTTTGTTCTCCAATCATTAATTATAAAATCGATTTAAAGCACAAAATTAAGACAAAGGATAATGTAGAATTGATCGAAAAGAAAGAATCTTATTGACTTATATTCGTGACCATAGTTGATATAATATCAGTGGATTTTCAAACTAGTTGCATTCAATTGAATATTTTGCATGGAAGCAAATAGTATCAAATTATTGTGAAGGATAGAAGAAGAAACAATTTTGAAGAAAAAAATTGTGATCCAATATAAGAAACCGTATAAGAAATATGTAAAATACAATTATATTCAATATGGTCAACAGTTCTGTTCAATATACGATATCTGAGATCATGTTATAAATATTTTCTAATTTTGGTAAAGGTATGACAAATATTTTTGTTTTTTCAAATGGAATTTTCAATTTTAAAGCATAGCATTAAATACTGCCTGGGGCATAAGATGCGATTCACGCCTTCTTCTCAATATCTACTTCATTCCAAAAAGGTCTTCCTTTTTAGGCAAATCTCGTGAAATATTTTCTCTGAAGCAAGGAAATGAAACATACTAAATTCTGTGATAACTGAGAGAAAATACTTTCTACAAGGTCTGTTGGTCATCCCCTTAAATAGGAATTATTTTGCGCTTTATTGGAGTCAAGTCACATATGACATTCTCATAAGAAATGAAGCTACGCATTCTAGTTAACATCGTGCTGCATTTGTTCTATATTCTGTTGAGATTTCGCGACATTTTTCATTCAGCAAGATATGTAATTGATATTAAAATGGGAAAAGCAATTGCTATATATTATAAAAGCAAGAAGAAATTACATAAAATCATCGATATTTAATATTAAATTGATATGTTCCGTTAGAATTGAAAGAAACGAAGAAAAATGGGTGAATCAGGAACAAAAAGAAAATAAATTTTAAAAAGGAATTCATTTCTACTTTCATCCTGTTAAATGACATACAAGGAAACAGCCCTATTATTCTTTTTGGTAGATGGAACATATTCTTTTGTTCTGTGCCATTTGCTTGACCAGGAGTTTAAAGCAGACTGTCCTTTGATGGAAAAAGTGCTGTTTCTGCAGTAAAGGTTAACAAAGTCGTTAACTTAAGTTATTTATCTCCGAATCCGTGTGCTATTTGAAGAGGCCAGCTCAATAAGACTACACTTAGTGGAGCTAAAAGAGATTTATTTACCTTTTTATTCTTGAAACAACAAAAGCAAGAAAAAGAGAAGAAACTCTGCAAATGCTGTACAAACACGTTGAAAGTAAAGGGCATTCAACTTGGATAAATTCTGAACAAAAAGAATAAAAAGCGAAACAGAATAGGTACTTGAATGTAAAGCCGGGATTTGGGAAGGAAGAGCGCAAACAGCTTCAAATGTTCTACGATTTTTTTCTGACTCCTTTGAACGATAGAGACTGGAGAAATAATCGCCTGCTCATGCGAGTCTCAGATATCTTTAAAACAGCACAACACAGATAAAATGAATTCTCCTAAAGTTCTCAATTAACTTTTTTAACATAGACCACATAGATAAAAAAAATACTGCAGATTGAAATATTTAAAAAAAACATCACTTTCACAATTTTGTTAATAGCTTTTGATAGCTCCATAGATGATAAAATACATAAATTTTTAACTATAACTGTAAGCAAACTGATTTTTCAAGTGCAACATATTTTTTTCAGTTTTAATCGTGTTTTTTATCATGCATATCAAAGCGATTTCAAAATAAATAAAAACTAGATTTTTTATCGAAGCAATGCGAAAGCTAGCTTGAGATAATTAATTCGTAATTTTGAGCCCTTTTTAGATTATACTTGCTAGTTTTAGGATGTCAGTTGCGTCACCTAGTGCGAGGATGTCAACCACCCCAAGGATCAACTCAACTTTCACATTTGTGGAGATCTGTCATAGGAATCACACCTTGTGTCTTCTACTACAAAACCAAGTTTCGACTTTCAAACTACCGTAGCTTGCCTAGTTTTTCGAGAAGAATGTCAGCCTCTTTTATAATAAAATATTAAAATTTATCAAAATGGGCTGAGAATTAAGTTTTAAAAGATTTCATTGAATATATTATTTCATTTATTTTATTTTATTTGCTTATAACTTTTGAAAAACTTAATAAAAAAAATTGCTTTAATCTACGAGATTTTTATATCCTATATGGTTTTTAGCTTTTTCAAGAAAATAAAAAGTTTTAGTTTTTAATTAAATTGATATAAATTTTTTGTTATTATTAACCACTATTGTTTATTATTTTATTTAAAAATTTTCAGATTGGAAAAATGAGCTTTTACGTATTGAAACGTACTTTTTTTGACGAATAAATAAATTATTGTGATATTAAAAGTTTTTCCTCTCTATATTTTTTCAAAAAATAAAAATCAAATGGGAATTATTTTTCACTTGGCGCTAATAACTAAAGACGTCAAAGGTAAATTCGATAGCTTCAAAATTTAATTATAAAATTACATACTGCAGCATTCAGACGATCTTAACGTAAGTATTTATACGAAAGATATTATATTTTATCGAAATATCCTATTTGAATCGAATGGATTCTCAGTTGATCTTTTATATTAACGCTCTTGGAGTACTAATCTAATACTAGATTTCTGCTAGGAAGGTGGATGGTCAAAGTGGACTTTATTTTCAGAGTTCTCTCTTCGAAGCCTAACATTACAGTTCTCACGTACATGGAAAGCATATGCTGTATTTGCATACTACCTTGTCCTTCATATATTTGCGAGGCAAAGTCATTTGTTAACTGAGAGCCGTTTACTCGGAGGAATAATCAGTTAGATTCACTCTCTGAGAATCCCAAATAAATTGACTTCGCATTGAATAGCACGAATATTCCAACGAGGTTGACAAAATTTTAGAGGAAGGTCAATTCATTGCAATTTCCTAGATTGAAAGGAATATTAAAGCTGAATAATTATATCGTAACCTACTCTAACCCTGCATAAATCGACTTATCTCGATATTTTTGGCGTTCTTAGCAACGCCAGTTAATTATCGAAGCCTAATATCGCCCCTTTAATCTTTGAGACGGTAGAATGTATGGACCTTTTGAAAGCTGCGGGCGATTAACAGTCTACAAACTTCCTTCTCACGCATAAATTAAGGGTTCTAACTCGAGAAAATTAATTTGAACCTTACAGCTTGATTGTTAACTACACTTGCGTTCTTTTCCCAAGTTTCACTTTTCGTGCGTGCTCTATCCATTCATTGGGGAAGCTGGAAATTGTTTTAAAGGCTGTAACTTTATCGGGCCGCTTACAGACCAAATTATTCGCTCGCCCATTCCCACATCTTTTAAAATTTACTCTTATTATTTAAATTGCAATTAACTTTTTTGACATTCATATTTAGTTGTAAATTCCTTTTAAAAACAACTTCATCATCTTTCCAGTCTTAAAAATTTATTTTCAGACATCACATTTTAAAAGCAGTATTATATGTAAATCATTTGTATCCTTGTGAAAGTATAAGAACTGAAATATCAGTCATTTTTATCTGTTTAGCAATTGATGCAGTACTGAACAATTAAGACTGAACTCGCACAATTTTTCTGTTCTCTTCTCCAGTCAGCTGGCGATTAGACCTTTTTTTTTCCTCTGTGTGGTGCCACTTAAGGTATGATGGATAATTTTTCTATTAATTAAGGAATATAAGAATACTAATCCTATGGTCCATCGAAAAGAACCAGCAATCTAACTTCCAAAATAGAAAAATGTATTCCTGGGAAAGTATTTCTAAAACCATAGTTGCAGGCAGAAGTTCGTGATTTATTTCCTCTCCCAAAAAAATTAGACATAACATACGTAGAATAATATTGCATCGTCTGAATGATACTTCCGAAAATAATTTGATTTATGAAGAGTTACAACAGTTACAGCACAGGAATAAATATTTAAAACCATTGCATTTGATTGTAATTCCCAAATCTCTTTTTACCCGACTTCACATCTTATGTTACTGCTACGTTATAATGCGTTATACTTAAAAATGATGAAGATAGTAATACGGAATTCGTACATTTGATTTCATTCATAGAAAAGAAATTTTATTGAAAGTGCAATTTCAAAAGTTGAGATGGCTACAAAAGAAATATACCGTTTTATTCCATTTATAAAATAAGAAAAGTTGAAATTACAATGGAAGGAAGTCCTGTCTTTGACACAGGGAAATGTAAACCTGCCACTCAAAAAGGAAAACCACGAAGAAAGAATTTATGAGCTCCCTACTCACGAATACCTTGAATATATTATCTTATTTATAATTATCAAATACATTACAGATAAACCATTTGGGCATTTCTACACGTGAAATACACCCCTGCCTTAAATTCTAATTCCGCATCTAAACGAGGAATATAATTTCAGATATTCCAGCGTAAATGTAAATTCAGCTAAAGTGAACAACCTAAATTAATGCATAGTTTACGGCAAAAAAATTATACTTTTTTAAAGATTTGATAGTTAGTTTGGAAATCGAGAAAATATTTTAGAAGGACTTCGATACTTTTTTATCTGGAATCACGAAAAATGAAGCATGCAGAAATATAGTCATGGATTCTTCTTTGACATTTTATTACTAATTTTAATTTTATAAATTTAAAAAATTCAATTCAGCTGATTTTTAATCATTCTTCTAAATACTTTTCAATCAATTACAACATGTATATATGAAAAGATAGGATTAATTTTTATAATAATCATATTTCGCTTTGTTTTTATTTAATACTTAAACGTCAAACTATATAAAATAACTTCTTATAGCAATGCAGTATTTGTAATTTTTACAAACAAAAATAGAATGACCTTTCTTTTAAGTCTTCTTAAAAGAAATGTCTTTTTTAAAAGAAATTATCTTTAATATATAGATTAAACACGCACGCAAGAATATGAAATAAAAAAGAATGCCCCTTCCATTATAACCACGCTTCTTTAAAGACAACGATTTTAACAATTCGTTATCTTTCAGAGTGAAATTTAGATTCTTATATACGTACAATTAAAATAAATAGAAGCGTTTCGTATATAATTGAACGTTCACATCATTTTTTTAACTCCGAAGAAAAATAACGATTTTGCAATAATAAATAAAGGCAGAAAGAACAGAACAAATGTTCCTTCTTTCTTAGTTTATAAATGCAATGTCTATTTTTCTCGCAATTTCTTTTCTAAAATGTGATTTTTAGACAGTGTAGAAGAGAAAAAAATAGTGATTGGGCTTTAAGAGATCACGAATACTAAGCTATAAAGATTTGACAAAGTAGAACGGAAAAAACTTTTAGTCAAGAGAGGCTAGAAAAATAAAAAAAATAAATAAAAAAAGGTGAAAAGTTTCCTGACATTTTGAAAAAGAGTCGTCTCAAAGCAATAAAAGCATTATTTCTCAAACAAAATGACCAAATATAAGACGTAGAATAAAATTTGAGCTTTGATTACGATGAACAAAGAAAGTACAAAAATAAAATTGCTTCAAACAGTAATGAAGAAAAAACAAAAAACAAAAAAAAAGAAAGAAACAATATGAGTTTAGATGAACAAAAAAAAATGCCGAAAGTTCATCCAAAACTGAGAAAAATAAGCTTTTATTGTTCTCTAGAAAGTTTTTAGACCTAAAAAGACTCTCTAAAAATGTAGTACACAGAATATTGGTGAAATTAGATATACCCACTATGAAATAAAAAAAATCATTTGTTTTAGAACAGTTTGTTATTAGTCATTGCTAGCTATATAACCAGTTTTTTACTCGCAAATTACATCAAAGTTATTATGATAGCGTTTTGTATTAATAAAATAACCCTTGACATTCAATAAAAGTTTTTAAACTTACGGAACTAATTAATTTTTGTAATTAAATCATTTTAAATATATTAACTTATTTATTATATTTCGCATATTATATAATGTTAAATTAAGCCAAAAATAAAGCATAAATATGTGATAAAAAATAAAATTTATGTAAACTTAACTGTATATTGAATTTATTACTATGTGTAAACTATGTGTAAATTAAGGTATTTGACTATTTTGATTTCAATTCCGCGAGTTTCATTTAAGTGAATTAAAGTAATATTATATATTTTTTGGCAAAATTAATCTCTTTTTGTGGCATAAAATTTTTTACTTATAATTAGAGAGAGGAATATTTGAAGAGCACAAGACGAATGTAAATTTTTACCGAAGAAAATTTAGATATCTTTCTGATTATTTCATCGTATGTGATTTTATTTTGGTTACGACATGTAATATTCAAAGTAGTATGCAAATTATAAGTTATATAGGATTCTAAAATTTAATACCTTGGCTTAAAGTGAAATCCTTAGAGCATTTAGTAAATTTGACACTATAGATAATGTTTGTAAAATTGGTAATTGTAAAAGCGATTACGAATAAAATATTTTATTATAAAATATCTAAAAAAAATTTAAACAAAATCTTCAGTCAATTTTCAACCTGCCATGAAATTAAAAATAGAAATAAATTTTATTACCGTTGTATCATAATCTGAATAATCATTTCCCCTATGTCTTAACAAATATTTTTGTACAAAAGTTTTATCTCAATGATCTTGAATTAGAAACAATAAAATGACTGTTTTTCGTGAAGGAAAAAGTAATATTAAAATGATTTAATTTTAAATACAATAGCCGAAAAACATTAAAGAATCCAATTTTTCAAATATTATTAAAGAGACCAATGTACGTACTAATAAATTTATAACTGCGTCCAGTGAGAATAACTATGGGCAAAATTCATAATTTAAAAATGCCAACCAAATTTAGAACTTACCCCTCTTTTATTTTTATTTTGAAGTCTGAATTCTATAAAAAATGTTTGAACAACATTTTATAAAATAGTAATAATGTGCTTCATTAAACTGATTAACTATAATATATTTTATGGGTTTAGTTTTTCCCGTGAGAGTTAAATATTAGCGAGGAATAAATTTCGTTCTTCAGAGAACTCTAGAATAAGTTGTTATATTAGCCCAAATGAGATAAAATTTGAACCACGCATTATTTAAATGATGCGCGTGACATTTATTAAATAAAACATTTTTATACAAAAATCATCCAATCGACGGTGCTGTAATACACATAAAAATATCTAATATGCTTTCTAAATGCCTAATAATGAACAAAAAGGTATTGTTAAAATAGCTTAATATGCCCTGCTGTAATCCACATAAAATTATTTAATATGCTTTCTAAATGCTGAATAATGAAAAAAAGTATTGTTAAAATAGCTCACTATGTCCCGCTTCATGTTCAACAACCTGCACTAATCACAGAACTATCAGAGTAAAGCAGTCGGAAGATCAAAAACATAGCGCCGAATGATGTATCTTAGATCTAGTACAGATACTGGCCTTTAAAGGTAGATATTGTCCACCAAGACACCCCACATTCAAAAGTTGCCGAGACTGAGGAAATCGTGCTATTAGAAAAGTTGAGTTGTCGAAAAGTTTGAAGTAGATCAGCATTGCATCTATAAAATGTTGCTACAGTCATTTCTTAAAAAAAAAGTTCAATGATAAAGGTAGCTAGCTATAAAACAACGTCATACTGTCACTTTTTCAGTATGCAAAGCTATTCCTGGATAGCATGAACGGGTTAACGCTGCTTAAATTCGATAACTGCGGGCGTTAACTTGACCATTGAGGTGAAAATGGCCTTTGTCCCTCCGTGGAATGCCCCATGACCAAGTAACGTCAACTGAAGTGCAAAACATTTACAAAGCTCAGAGTCCTCTTATTGCAATAGATACACATATTTGATTTTGTACAGATAAAAATGCAAAATCTACCGTAAGATTTGTCGTATTGTTAAATATCTTTTATCCAGAACACGGAAAACAGCTGGCACACTCACCCTACCATGCGGTCATTGACTGTTGGCTTCAACGACCGTGGTACACACATTTTCAACGCTAGAATACGGAATTCACTTTCGCTCTCTTCCTGGAAGAATGCCAAGTTAGCCAGTTGTTTCAAATTTCTATATCATCTTGCGGAGGGCCCATGGACCTCTTCGTATACGATGGAATTCTTTAACAGCCGCAACGGAACTCTGCTGGTTCTGATAGAACAATTTTACGAGTAATGCCTTTTCTTGCAACGTAGGTATGATGCGCAAAGAAGTAAATAATGATCTTGCAAACTCCACCTTCTTTGTATTCAAAGAATAATGCAAACACTGTAATGCAAATAATGTTTCCATTTTCAATACATGCATATTAATATCATTTGTATTATAAAGCCATCAATTGTAAAATTTTGGTACTATTTTTTTAATTTAATAAATGTCAAATAAATAATTTGAATGATCTATATAATTCAAATTTTATCTCATTTGGACCAAAAGAACGTATTAAAGAGCCCTTTGAGATGGGAACTTATTTCTTGCTAACCCTATATTAAATCATTAAATGTAACCATTAAAGAGGATCATTGAAAAACAATTTTTGATATTTAAAAAAAAATCAAACTCTAAATCTTTTAAGCCTGATAGTATTATCTTTAATTCTGTGATTTGAAATAGCAGAAATGGCTCATTAAATTTTAAAATATGGAAGGAAGGACACACACATGTCAATTTATTTTGTAAACACTTGAAGGAATCTTTTTTTCAAAAATTATCGTCAAAACATTATTTTCAATTCTGTGAATCTCTGTCACATTTATAGAAAGAAACAATTCAATAAAAAATATTCTAAATTCATTCTTTGCTCTGCTCTTCATGCCGGAATTCTTTTGTGTCGAAAGTTTCTGAAGCGAATGCTAACTTCATCTTTTCATAATATGACAAAAAGATTTAAGACTTTTTTACGTTTCATTATTCGATTCAAAATTTTTTTGTCACATTATCTTCTACAAATGATGGTTATGTAACTTAACTTTATTTCCGAGTTGGCAGAAATAATGTTAAAACGCAAAGGAAAGAGCCATTTCCCATGCAATAACGGAGCAACTCAATTTAATCCTATGTTACTTTAATAACTAATGGTTGGCAAATAGCATTGACAACATCAAAAGGGAAATGAATTAACTTAATCAGTAAAAGAGTTGTCATTTTTATTCAGTTTCGTTTCTCTCACCGCAGCGAATTAGAAATCCAGTTGCATAAGTCGAGCTGCGGTAATTGATGCAGAACAAGGAAAAGGTTGGGCTGAGAGACCAACTCAGGCTGGGTCGATTAAGATAACAATGAATAAATGACTCAGCATTCACCATCATGTGTTTTAAATCCAGAGCACATTCACCATAACGCATTCATCCCGTTTCAAGTTCAAATGGATAGTTACAAGAAGGAAAGCAATATATTTCATCTGCTGTACACTCAGCTTTTGTTAGAGAAGCCCATTATTTGTAAAAGTCCCTTGAGAAAAGATCCTTTTTGTGCTGACTTTTCTTAATTAGCTGGCCCGATTCCTTCTATTGATTTCAAGGTATTTTGAAGTCCAGTGTTTACATTCACGTGAATACATTCACCATTCTATTCTTTAGATAAGAAAACTTCGCCCAAAGAAAAATAACAACCGGTTTGAACTGATTCATTCGACCACACAATCACTTTGGTTTGTCATCGGGAAGGATTCCGGTTCTCTATCTCAGTGTGGAATCAAATTATTACGTCTATTATGAAACAACGTCTAGCCTAATCTGTTTATGCAAGGATTTCTGTGTCAGCAGTTTCATAACGTAATTTCAACTCCTATCGCAGAGCGATTGGATAGCTTTGTAGCCGTGGTGTGCTGGGAATTCATTTAGAACGAACAACAGCCATGTAACATTAAATGTCATTCGATTCCCTGCCTTCATTAATAGATAGCGAATAGACGTTGTTAGTAAGGAGATGCTTTAGGCAATGCCGAACTTAAAGACGAAAATATGTTCATGCTCATATTATTTCACTATTTCCAGATATTATTCAAATAAATGTCAAACAATTTACTGTTTCCTACATAATTACTTTTTGTAGGAAATACCAACTATTCTTATGAAATAATATTTATGAAATATATTGAAATTACTGAGTCATGAACTTTTTTTCTGTTCCTACTATGCACGCACACCAACATTTATCAATGAATTAAATTAAGTCAATTAAAGTTCTATGAGCCGCATAATGCATTATTTATGAGCATTTTAAAATTATATTGCTAGGCTAATGATTATTTAAATTGTAGGTGCATAAAATATAAACTGTTAATAATTTTAGAAAGTGATTAAATGTACCAAAAATAAATATTTCCAAAATTTATGTCAAACAAGGATTTAAGTACATCCATGGCTTCATATTTTGAAATCATTGAAAATCTTTACAATGGCACTATTACACTACACTCTTATTCAAATTCAATATTTTTTTTACTACAAATTCCAATTATTACAGTACAAAAATTAATTGTGTAACGCACAGTCAAGAACAAGCATTTCCAATATTTTGAGAATTCTTATTTAAATAGCAAATTCAATTTACTCAAATTATGGATTTTTATTTATTAATGAGTAATTTATTTACCAAACTGCATTTAAAATATTTAAAATCGTTTGAATGAATTAAAACGGCAGTAAAAGTTTTTCACTGTATATTAACTTCCAAGTGCAGGTCTCCTCTCATATTAAATAGATAAATATTTAGAAGCAATTCAGGAAAACCACCTTACTCGAAACTATTTTCTAATTCGATCTTAGTATCCGACTTATTGTTACTAATAAAAAATAAGAAATAATAAAGTAATTAAAAGTATTACTAGTAAAGTATTCTCTTTCTTTGGATCTGACTAAAAATTCTTGGAATAATACCTTATAAAAGGTATTTATTTGGAATAAATGCAAAAGTGTTCAGATACAAACTAACTAGCAAAAAAGTGTTTATTGGTAAAAAAAAAATATCTTCTTTAAAAACTTCTTTATTTACAGGCACTAAGTAAATTTCTAATATAATGGAAAAACAGAAATCCGCCAATCTACCAATATAAATCTAGATAGTTATGCAAAACTAATCATTTCAGAGAGAGATCAGAAGAGACAGATCTACTTGAAAATATCTCTAGCTTTCCTTAGGTTATGTGCGTGATGAAAATATCTAATTGATCACAATCTGTAATTAAAATATAAATTCAATGTCTGTGATATAAAAGATAAATATACAGAAAATTAGTCCTTTCAAAGTTACAACTCACGGGATGAATGATCTTGAAAACATTTCAGTTAACTCTAACCTTCCTTATAATGAGTGTGGATTGAAAACATTTAACTTTATAAAGGTTCTAGAGATTTATTTAAAAATTAAATATTACTATAAAAATCATACAATAGCCTGAAAATGTCGTTATAGTTTTATTTTACCAATTTTTAGGTATAAGTAGAAATTTGAGAATTATGTGAATATTAAAATAGATATGATTATTTCAGTGCCCCGTTTATTGTTACTTTTCTATCTAGTTGCAATGTGAATAATGATATTTTTGTGAATATGAATTAATGTGCATGCTGTATTAATACCGTTCTTTATCTTTTTTTAAATATGTGAATACCAATAGGTATTCACATTAAAAATATTTCACTTGAGCTGAAAGGGTGATAGAAATTGAGTTGCATTAACCTTTTGTTTCAATTCCAAGTCTTTACAACTCTTATTCTATCATATCAAACAAATAAATTATATCATTTATTTGTCTTACTCAATTTATTCACTAATATCATCAGATTATCAGATTAACATTGTGCTTTGGAACTGAAAATGTTAGAAAGAAATGGGCTGCATTCCCAAGCTGGTCACTTGGAGATCGCGATGCAGGTTAATGAAAGAAAGAACACATGGAACCCAACTCGCTCTAATGTCTAATGAGAAGCTCTTACTTCATCAACTATTGCTGTCTCCATGGATCTCTTATTTCCTCCCCCTTCTCTTGTTCTTAACGGGAATTAGTGCGAATCAGCTCACGTAGAAAGTGTCCGTGTCCAGACAATAGGATCATCCGGTCCGGATGGACAAATGGCGAGTATCCAGGTCTGGAACCTTCAGATAAGAAGAAGAAGGTTACTACATGTTCTGAAGCAATTGCGATCACCTTTTATTAATCCTTGTCAATAGCAGTTGGGATTCTTCATTGCCTGAATGATGCGTTCATTTAATTTGATTTACACATACAAATCATAGAGGAAAAACAAATGACATTCGAAAGTATAACGAATGTGAAATAATGTGTAATGGATATTTGATGGTAAAGATTTTTTTATTCAAAAATGAATAACAAATAGAAATGCTGTTTTACAGTACACATTTCTCAAAAAAATCTCAAGCATTAACATATAAATTTAATAAACAGAGAATACCTGAGTTTCTGTAAATTTATAGAAGTTCAGGTTTTTCTAACTTTAATTTAAAGCAAAATCGAAAGAATTAAAGGGTTTAAAACTGATTTAATGAAACAGTTAAAGATAACCAGTTCAAATATTTTCTAATCTTGATCAATCTGTTTACACTTCTTCCAAGCATATTTTAAGAAGAATTTCGATAATTCTAAGAAACTAAAAATGATGTGGATGTATCATGATTATTATTTTTAGTGTATTTAATATATTAAAATTATTGATTACATTACATATTTAATTACACATTTTCTGAATAGGTATGTATTTTGATAATTTTCTCTTTGGAATCCCACCAAAAAATATGGATAAACTAACGATTGAGTTTGTACGAATATTTTGCCTTTGCTGTTTTTACTGAAGAAAATTTAAGACAGACTAATTTTTAAACTTCATTTTTAGGAAAATTCGCGAATATTTTTCTAGTGATCTTGATTTAATTTGTTCACAAGAGCATGATTTATGTAATTAAAGTCAAAGGTTTAAAATGCACTAAACTCTCTTTGCTTAGCCTCATCTTAATAATTTCAAATTTAATTAACCATTTGCTAAAGTATAGAAATGCCACTTTATGGCGTCTAAATTCGGAATTTCGTGAGGTATCACAAAACAATTTGAACAATCAATCACAAAATTATCTCAACCAAGACAATGATAATTCCTTCTGCGTTCTATATTGATAACATTTGTCTGTGGTTGAAATTTTCATTTTAGTCATATTCCTCTTTACTTAACAATTTTTTTAAGAATTTTAACAAAAAAGAATTAACAAAAACAATTTCTTGAAAAACATCTTGTTTTTTCTTCCGAAGTTTTATCTTCTTAATTAGTTTCGACGTGATATTAATCTGCTCTAGAATTCAAGGTCTTCTTTAGGATAACATAAAAGGCTTAGTTCAAAAATCCCTTCCATGAGCAAGGGGGGGGGGGAAGGACTTTGGATTTTAAGCTCTAAATACCACTCAAAATTAAAACAGTTAAAATTTCCTTTGGGAAATTGCAAAATGAGCTTTTAATTTAACTAATAAAAACAAATAAATCGAAAATAAATGAATTTTTATTCATTGCGAAATAAAAAGATTAACGATTATATGGTAATAACATATTAAGTAACTGTAAATTACTTATTATGTAACACGTTTATATAAAAAAAATTATGAACTCATACATTTTCTATCCTTACGAATATTAAAAGCAAAATTAATATGTTTCGATGAATTTATAAATAAGTGAAAGCTGCATTAGAATAAATTTAATTAAAAATAAATTTTTATTTGTGTGCTAAAAAATAGAATTCTTTTATTTCAATTATTTGTTAATGTTTAGTCCTTAATTTAAAATTAATTATAAGAAGAATAGAATCTCGAAATCAATTCTTCCTCAAATTCACTAACAAAAAGACACCAAGAGTACGGAAAAAAGATAAAAAAAGACAATCAAATGATAATCAGTTTCTTGAAATATCAAAACACTGTTTTGTCATCTAGATCACAGAAAAACTTTCAGAGGTCTAATGCAGTACGAAAGTAATGAAATTACTTTCAAAAATAAATTCTGAAAAACAACAAAAACAAAATTCTGTTAAATGAAATTGTGCATTAACGATCATTCAATACATCGTCAGCACGTAAGTCATAAATAAAATATATATTTTAACCAACAATTATTTAAAAAAATAATATTAAAAAGAGTCTAATGTTAAAAAAAATAGGGAATAAGATAAAAAATTAATAAACGATGCAACTATGCTGTAAACGATCTCTGTAAAACCCTTAAACCAGAAAATCCTAAATAAGCAAAATCTAATGGATTCTATATTCCGAATTCTTAAGAAAATGCTCCAAAATAAGTTTTACACATGGATTTTTACTAGCCGTAAATATTTTATATGAATGTTTATAAAGTTTAACTTATGAGGCCCATTCATAGAACATACCATAAAAAGAACCTCAGAAAATTATTCCATAAAAAAAGGAGATATATACAGACACAAATTCTATTGGTTTTGGAGTTGATAAAATTTTCAATTCTTTTCGAGTAAAAATGGAAAAACTCTTTTTCTCGTAAGTGAATGTTTTCAGGTTCCTACTTATTCAGAAGTCTAGTATATTAGAAAAAAGAAAACGCAGTTTCCTTCATGAATATACGTGATTCCCGTTCACCTCACGTTGAAAGGTCAACCTGGAAGGTGCAGGTATTTCCCAGGTCAGATCACAAACTCCTAGGAATGACACTTTGGGACAACCGCAGATAAAAAAAAAAAAGAAAAGAAATGTTACTTCTTCGACATTTTAGTAGATTTCTTTGCAATAAGAGTTTTTTCTGATTTCCACTAAGTAGATTCAAAATTATGTTAATTTGAGATTTATTTTCTGCCGAAAACGCTGATTAAAGGTTTTCTTTTTCTAAAATTACAGTATGACATTTTAAGGAACTATATTAGGTTTTTTTTTCTTCTTTTTCGTAATAATAAAAAAGTTGACTTCATAAATGAACATTTCTTTATTTATGTATGAAACTGCTAACGCTTGGAAATGGTGAATATTAATTCATTGCATAAAGACATATAATTGTTTTAAAGTATTAAATATGACGACACTTATTTGATATATTTTTCTTCTGCTTATTCATATTAGCAGGAAGCTCCACATACCTATTGAAAAATATCTTGCAGAATTATGTTTGATATTAAAAACATAATATCGAAATATTTAATTTTGCAACTTCAGACATATTGATGAACCATTTTCACATATTCTTTATTAAGACTAAAATTAATATTACAAGCATAGTCACTAAACATAAAATATGGAATACAAGAATAGATATTTTTAATAAAGTACTGCCGTAAAGTAAATGCAGAAAAAATCAACTCATTAGGTTTTCAAGTCTGCATGAAACGAAAGATAAAAAATTATCAACATCTAAAAGAAAATACTCTATCAAATAAAGTTTCACTTCGAATGTTAATATATTTACTAATCTGTATCTGCAAACATCGATCCTAAATGGTATCGTAATGACAGAGTATATAAGATTGGAATATAATAACAAAAATTCTTTGCATTCTTTTGCTGGAAAGAAAAACCAATTGAATGCATTATATTTTTGTATAAACTAAGAAAGTTTACAGTGAAAGTGCTGCACAAATTTGAAGTTTCAGTCATTCGATTATTATGAGATGACTCAAAAATATTCGAAATGCCTCAGTAAGTAATAAAAGTGAAAGTTTTTGAATACGGGAAAGTGAAAAGACTTTTTAAAATGCTTCTTTATTTGAAAGAAAAATCGTCTCCAGAAAGTCAGTCCAATTCAAATGTTGGTATACAACTTGGGCTAAATCCATTTGGCAATAACAAAGAGGGCTTATTTCTTCGCAAGCGGCGAATGTAGTGGTACGGGATTACCCGAGCTCGCCTCTTTTATGCAATACGGAAAGCAAAATAAGCGTTGACTTTGCCACCCCTTCGAGAGGATGATTATTGAGGGTGGGAAAAGGGGAAAGAAACCATATTCTATTCTTTTCGTGAGGGGCTTATTTCCAACAATAACGGCTCATAGAAAGCTCGGATAGGTCAGGGACGCTATTGTTAAGGTTTTATTACTTTTCTCATGAGCATCTATCGTCCAAGAAACAGGTCCCAACGGAAAAGAAAGCGAGTGGAAAGAAAGAAAGTGATATCTCAATTATGTTCAAAAGGAAATAATATCCACATGCTGCTTAAGATCAAAAGAAATACTCATACGCGATGTGTGGGTAAAAAAAGTGTATCGCTTCCTGTAAATTGTTTAGATATCAAACAGAGCAGTCATTTGATTGCGATTTTTCTTTCGCTCCTGCGAGATTACTTTAGATTTGATTCTTATGAAGTAAAAGATCCGATTATTTATTCCAAAATGCGAAATTCCAACTTTTCAATCGCTGACTTCGCCCTTGTAATAACTAGAACTGTACCAAGGGGACTAAGAATACTAAATTAAAAGAATTATTTTGATTTAGCTTTCTGTAAATGAAAACGCCCGAAAGCAATGCTGCTTTTATGAAAATTAACATTCGAAAATTTCATGTAAAAAGTAGAGTTTTTCTTTTCTTTTCTTTTTTTCTTAGAATAATATTTTATCTTAAAGCCATTTAATTTAGTAAAGCATGTGAACGAGTATTTTATGCATTTTCGAAAAGTCAAATTATTTAATTTAGAGGGGGAAAAATACAAATAACGCAGAATTCTTTATCATTTGGTCTACAATTTTTAATGACCGTATTTAAAGAAATGATATGCGAATGTCACGATTTTCTGACAAACCAATTTCTAAAATACACACGCACACACAGAAGGAAACTTTTCAGATAGTTACATTTACAAATGCAACATTTGACTCTTCGACTTCAATGAAATGTCTATAAAATCTTTAATAATACATTTACTTTCTTAATTCTCCTGCTCCGTAATCAAGCATATTGTTGAAACCATGAACATTCGTTAATTTTAAACGACAAGCACTAATTTGATTTAAACTACTGGAATAAATTTTTATTTAAGTATTTTAAATAGAATGATAATTCATTTATAAAAATGAACTCGTTAGATAAAATTTTATTCCATTTTGAAACCCCAAGAGAGGTAATTTGACTTATTAATTTTGAACAGTGGTCAGAAAACAAGGGTGAAACTATCTTTATACAATACCACTTTATATGGTATGTATACTTCACAAATATACATCCCATACTAACCACGAGGCTTTTAATATCAAAAGGCTTAAATACTGTGATTTCCGATAAAATATTGTCTGGAACAATTTTTCTCTCAGAGGCAAAGAATGCCAGTAGACCAATTTTCCCCCAAAGATGCTTACATTTTAAAAAAACATTCCATTTTATTTACTATGACTTAAAACTAGTTTTATTTTATTTTTTATGCCTTTGTAAAAGGATAGGAGTTTTACAGAACTTGCGCGAAATTGAATCTAGAACGAAGCGTCTCTATTCATCCTTTTATCGAAACAATTTTATCATTGAAAACAATAATTTACTTAATGAAATGAAAAGATTTAAATAGAAGCATCAGGTTTGTGGTAAATAGTGAAAATTCTTAAAACTAATTGGACTTCTCAGAAAAGGCGAAATCTTTGAATTAGAGAACTCATTTCGGAAGAAGAAGAAGAAGAAGAAAAAAAAAAAAAATCCCGCGAAATATGAAAAAATTGCATACTTAAGAATGCAACTGCAACACATTCTCCGAATACCACCATACGGCGCAACAAAGGGATACTTAAGAAAAGAATTTTCATATGCAAGATCGAAATTAAAATTCGTTTAGTCACAAAGAAAATCAGCGAAATGAATGTAATTTTTCTTCGATACAAAAAATAAAGAAAAGAACAAATCAAACTTACATACGCAATATAAAATTAATTCGAATTTCTGACTTGAAGATTTTATTTCCCAAGAATTCCTAGAAATTCTCTAGTGGAGAATTTATAGATATAACAACACTTCTATTATCTGATTTAACAATGCATTTCTTGAAAGTTCTAGCATACCAATTAATTTTATTTTAATCAAAGTGCCATTATTTCCATATTGATGTTGGAAGCATTTGTAATCGAGAAATATTTCCAGCATTTATTATATCCTTTTAGAAGCAAATCCATCTTCAGGCATTTGGTACTACTTAAAATGGAATTGAGGTCTGACCTTATTTGTGAAATTATATTTATAATTAGATTTCATAAGATAATTGTTAATTGAAGTATATCGTATTTTCCACAGCTAGGTTTTCAAAAGAAATTATTTGCATTTAATTTTCCAATTATATTGTATGATCAAATCTTTCTTATTCGTCTGAAAGTGCAAAAAGAAAAAAAAAATATTTTTTAAAGTTATAATTGAAGTTCTTTATGTGTTAGTACATAATTTTTTTCCTGGAATTACCATTTATTAATCGGAACAAATTAGACAGAGTTCACTAAGTTATAGCTGGGCTTCTTGAATGTGCAACAGTATTTATGCAATTAGAAACAAATAAGCTAGGCTATTTCTGTATTATAGTTTAGCATAGATAGGTGACCAAATTTTTACAAAAGATCAAACATCACTTTAAAACATATCGCACCTCAGAACAAAGAGAAAACATTTGTGTCCATAAGCAGAATTGAGTCAAATGTTATTAACCCTTAATTGCAGTGTAATGAATGATTCATTCATCTTAAGTTTATCAAGTTATCATTTTTAAATTATTTCTAACTCTCTTAAGGTGTCCGACTACATTGAAAATACTAATTTTCGATGTCTTTGGTAAAAAAAAAAAAAAAAACTGATTTCTTTTTAGTAAATCAAGCTTTTTTTTTCTTCTCAAAACCTCATGCCATTTTTTCCTAAGTGTATTAGAAAAAAAAGTTACAGTGGTTATATTAAACTTTGTCTGAAGCAGACTAAGCTGGAAGTCGTATTCTGAAACCGAAATTCCCCCTAAATTATAATATTTTTTTCTGTTTTTTTAGGTGAAACACGTTAGAGGACATATATGAAGTTAATTTTATGAAAAAAAATTAAAATATATTGGGCATATATAGCTGGAACGCTCCTTCCAAACCTTTTTAAACAATGCACAGAAGAGTTAGGTTGAAAAGGAAATTTCACGTATAGTTACATCGATAAATTGCAAAACTACTATGGAATTATAATTCATGGCAACGATGGCAAATTATAAGATATGCGAAAAACAGTGCTTCTTTTTGTTATATTGTCAATGCCTGAAAGGTATTGATTGTGTAAGTATCAAAGATCAAAGGCAGGTCTTTTAAGGATGTAAAGGTTGGAACCACACAAAATATAATATACATGATAAAGCTTGTTTTTAAAAAGGTACGAAATCAACAATTATTATAAAAGTGTTTGCATAAAAAGCATAAAATACCAATAAATATTTTAATGGCATATGGAATAACAAAACAACATTTTGTATAGTTGCAATCAATGCAGCTAGGGCTATATACACCTGTGGTTTAATTAGGATTATAAAATTGCTTTAAAAGATTTAAACAGTTTAAAGTTGAGAATCGAAAGTTACTTATTAAGTGGGTTGTCATTAATTGAAAATGAGCAAATTAAGGATTCCAAAAGACGTTCTTTGCCAAAAGCAAAAGCTAAACGAAAACTTTTTTTGTCCAACCATATAAAAAACACTTGCACAATAAGAAAAAGGAAGGCCAAATTTATCGTTATGAGAAATTTTAACCTACTGGGACAATAGAAAACATGTTTTGTAATTAAACGAAAGCTTTAATTGCAATTTCCTCATATCTTTGTTTTTCATAAAAAACCTAATCTTCAACAAGATATTTCAAAACCTCATAAAGTTAATTGCCAGAAATTTACAGGATCTGTTTCGAATTATGTAGATTATGAAATGAGGCTGAAGAATGTGGTGAAAAGAGGTGAAAGAATGTTCCTTTTATAGATGTTTATATCAAAATTCAATTGTAAATCAATAGAAAATGCATATTTACATAAATTTTCTATCATTTTAGGTTATAATTAAACTTCCCCTATAAACAGCATCATACAACGCAAACGGTTAAACGGATTGCAACGAAATTTGGTATATAGAATATACACGAGATGCTCAGGAATTAAGTAAGGATAAGAGAAAAAAATAACAGTACGCTCTTTGAGAAAGAAAAACAAACAAACAAACAAAACAGTTCAGTTTACAGACACAAGAACAGATTAGGACGAAACTGCATAAGATGAGCAGTTGTTAATGGTGTCCAGGATAATTTAATCAAAATGCTCCATGTGACCATCTTCATTCATCTGCAAAATTTCAAATCGATGGACAATGTGTTCAATACTGATCGTAACTGATCAGTTGTATTGCTTCGCACATGAAGCTTTATGGAGTTCTTTATGTCATTCAAAGTAGCAACAAAATATCATCAATATTACAGACGTAAACATAGACATAAAACATGACAACGACTGCAAACGTTTCTTATTCCAACCTGTTTTGCATAAAACTTCCTGTTCTTCGCAAGCATGCAAATCTCGATATTTTTTTCCTAAAATCGACAGCTTTTCCTGGTTTTACATTTTATTACTCATAATTCTTGTTCTGGATTGTTAATATTGTTTCTGTATTCCGTTTTGGTCGTTTATTATGTTAAAATTAATGTTTTTTCCGGAAAAAGCGCCCTTTGGTGGTCATTTTGGAACTAAATTATTTTTTAAAAATTTTCGCGAGGGCATCTCATTAATAGCCAATATACCAAATTTCGTTGCAATCTGTTCACCCGTTTGCGTAGGATGCTGTTTATAGGGGAACTTTAATTATAACCAACCCTATATATATATACAAAAGTATAAAAATCAAGTTAAATGGAAAAACAAATAAACCAAATAAAAATATTAAAAAAAGATTAAAAAAGGAAGAATCCGGCCTGAAGACTTTTTCAAGGGTCACCCTCAGGCAGGGATTCAAAAAAGGGATTTTTTCTGTTAAGGAAATTCAGACATAACGTCTAATAATGATTCCTTCGTGACCCGAAAATCCCCTGAAATTAGGCCTAAGAGATATACCATTTTAACAGAAAGGAAAATACAAAACAACCAATTAGAAGAAAAACCACTAATAAGTAAAAATACAATAACAAAAAACACCAAAATACCATAAACAGACAAATTAAGCACACAAGAAATAACAAAAAGGCAAAAAACATAATGCAAAGACAAAAAACATAATGCAAAGGCAAAAAACATAATGCAAAGGCAAAAAAAAAAAAAAAACATACCTTCCAACAGTCCAGAAAAT
>JAPMOR010025455.1:514062-561311 GCA_026543865.1 Argiope aurantia
ATATATCTTATTTTATATATTATATATATATATATATATATATAAATTTTATTTTATAACAGAGGAAACAAAAGATTTTAACAGTAATAATAAATAAATAAACAAAATTAATTAACAACTAACATTAAAATAAAGTATCATAATAATTAATAAATGGCTTATTTGTCTTAACGGATAATATTTGCTTATTTGTTATTGTTTCAATTTCTTCTCTTATGCTTCTTGAATAATGTTTCATTTGTTATAAAATATTTTTGTAATTTCTTACGGAATAATATAAATATTTATAGTTTACTTGAAATCAGCAATTTTATAAAATGACAATAAAAGCTTTGTATTATTTTTAAAGACAATAAAAGTTATTTATTAATGCAAATACAACGTAAAAAATTTCTTTAAACTGAATAGCAAGGACTGAATAAGAAAAAAATATAATATATTCTCAGCATCCTTTGTTGTTTATTCATAATTTTTTCCTTCCGAGATTTTTTCCATCAAAAACTAATAAAAATGTACAAAAAGAAATACTAAATAGGAAAGAAAAATGTATTTATCGCTACATAAAACTACTATGAATTATAATTCCTAGCAACAAAGGCAACTGAGTTTTGCCATTTATTTTATTTTAATTTATTCTATTTTTGAAATAAAATGTATATTAAAGCAAATAATAATTTAAAGATCATATGGCGTTATAAAAAAGATTAATAATATTTATAATTTCCCTCTTTTCGAGACAGATATAATCCGAAACTAAAATTACTATACTCAAATGACAATTTCCAAATACTTAGGACGGACGATTTACAACACATTTTAAATTTCAGCAATTAATCCTTTAAATAACTAATGGTTGAGAACCAGGATTTCCTGATGAAAAACGGATTTCCCCATTTTCACGCTATTAGAAGATAAGATAAGAAGCCCGTTTTGAGAGTTGGCTCATTTTCGCCTACTACCATCACAATAAACCGAATCAACAGAGATGGGAGGATACAAACAAACAAACGAGTAAAACTATTAGCCATCTCATTAGAGGACAGGCAGATTAAATCTGCAAGAGAAGTGAAATCCCGATCGTTTAATGGTACAGAATCTATGCTAGGCAGGAGGGAAAGAAAAATTTGCTTGATACCGCATTCACAGGGGAAAATAACATTTGCGTGACTGCTTTATTCTTCCTCCTGTTTGGCGTAATAAATTCTCGAAAGTAATAAATAGTGTCTTATCTTTTTTGTGTCTCTTATGTGTTTAAATTTCATTTTAAAATTTTACCAAAAGCATTGTTTTCGAATAGCTTTTTTGAAATTTTTTTTTCAAGTAGCAAGCATTACTTTAAAACAATCTTCTACTTGTACTCTACTAAATAATGATTATATATATATATATATATATATATATTTGAATTCGAATCTAATTTTATATTCCTGAATATATATAGGAAGATGCCTACTTTTCGCGGAAAAAAAAAGATATATATTTGGAAAATTCAGCGTATTAAAAGTGTTATAACCATATACCTACAAATGATTAACAATATCTTACTGGGATAGATCAGATAAAAATGTGTGAATCTTCAAACATAAAATGAAATTTAAATTTAAATAAATACTTTGTTTCATAATTAGAAATTATTACATTTTATAAGATGTTCACAGAATGAGATATGGAAATGGATTCACAGAAAGTACAAAAGTCTGTTCAATTTGCTTAGAAATTTTAATATAATGAAAAAGTAAATACTAATCCCGTACAAATATCTTATAAAAATGGCAAAAGCAAAATTATCGAAAATTCCGAGATGAAGTTTTTAGCTTGAAAAGTAAAAATTTTTGTGTATTTTAAGCCTTATAAAATTTGTTATAAGAAACTTTGCTTTTTGATATTATATAATTTTAATTCATTATCTGAATCACGGTTTAATTATAAAGACAGAAAACTTTTTGTTGCATTTTAATTTAAGATACAGAGAACATTTAGGACTCCTTTCAGTTTCTTCCAATAGATGGCTCTCTCCTCCAGTTTGCTTACCTATTCAACACTTTCACGTAATTCAAATGTTCACCAAACGACAAATTCTCTACCACACAATTTTTTCTTACTCTCAATAGTCACGAAATGCTATCCTCTTAATGCAACACATAGATTAGACACGGTAACAATTAACTGCCCGCACGTTAATGAAGAGTTATCATAATTATCTGCATGAAATGAAACTCTGAATCAAGAGCAATAAACATTGTCATCTTGTTTGGAGGCAATTAATTCTGTTCAGTCTCAAAGTCGTTAATGAGAGGGTATCAGAGTTAAATTTGGAAAAGGATGATGCTGATTTTCCGAGTCTCTTGTGGAATCTTACAAAAGGTAACTATTAAGAACGAAATGAAAAGGATACATTTACATTAGAAGCTAATTTTGAGACCAGCAAAAGAATAAAATTAGCATCAAATTGACGATAGCGGTTGCAAATATTATCCTTTCTGCACATAAATTTAATGATGGTATATAAATTATTATTTGCATTTTTATAACTTTATTTTTTACGAATATGAGTGATTACTTTGTAATTTGGTAAGATTACATTGTTATGGTAAATAATCAAATTTATTCAGAAATACATTATAAATAGTTGCATGTACATCTCTCTTAGATATCAATACTTAACCTTCTTAGCCTTATATAAGGTTCCATTAGTCTGTAAGGCTTAATTAAAGTAGATTATTATATTGAAGTACAGTTCTTAATTAAAGATTTTATAATAATTGTTAATTGCTAACTCATTTTATTATAAAATCCATTACAAGAAAATTAGATAACGCTTAGTAGTTTAGAAAAGAAAAATTGCATAAATAAAGTTATATTAATGTCAAACATAATGAGGTGGGCTAACGACACAATCTTATTTGAATAGGAATGAGAAAAGCTTAAATAATGCAAAATTTTAATGATGAAGAAATAATACATTGCAAAAAATTTCATATTAATTAGCAATCTTTCTATATTCTGATATTTTAACTAAAGCAACATTCGAATTTTTTATTATTCTTTTCCATTAGGGCTTTTTACACTGCTACATTTCACTGGTTTGTTGAAAAATACTTTTAAATAGATTTTATGCTGAATCGGAATCAGTAGTTGAGAAACTGCTAAATGAGAGGAGTTATTTTTAAAATCAATTTCATAAAATTTATTCATTCATATTAGCTTCTTGCTTTTATCTTTACATCATTTCATTAATATGGAGGTTTTCATTTTTTCTTCGAAATATTTTATTTCATTGTTTAGCAGACTTGTTTTCTTCAATACTATGAAACGGTTATTACGTCAACTAAAAAAATTAAAGGTACTATAAGAAAATGAAAAGTATAGCTGGAATTCAATATTGAGAAAGTAATAGGATATGTTATTTTCAAGATCCTGTAAGATTATTTTCTTTAGATTTAAAACAAATACGTCAAAAATGATCGAGGATTTTTTTTATCGCTTTAACTAGTCAATGTTTGTCACATTTGCTGCTTGAAAATAAAAGTATATTTTTTAAAATTTTTGACTTAGATGAAAGATGTTTATGTATTTTACATGATAATTGATAAAATAATATACCTAGTAGAAATAAGTAAAACTATTAATATGAAACATTGTTCGATTTTTAGTATTATTGTTTCTAATTTTCTATTTTATTTGTTAGATTAACATCCCGTTTTGAGCCAATATGAGGACTATTATAAGTTTCCCAGCCCCATCATTCATACAAACAAATTACATTAAGTAAGAATTAGCAAATGGAAAATTATATATATATATATATATATATATATATATAGTATATCCAAGGAGATTGTAATTATAGAGTAACGGCTATTTACGCACATGCAAGTGAAATCAAGTTTTTTGAAATTTGAAGAGAATTTCACTTAACACTTATTTTTTCTTCACCTGTAGCTCTCTGAAAGCAATGTTATCATATCTGGTTTTAACTAAAAAAAGAATCCTTATTTTGGACAATAATGGTGTGTTTATTGTAACAATACGTGGTATTAACATTGATAGATTCTTCATAGGTCGAAGAACTTTTATTATTTTCCAAAAATATCCTGTCCCACTTGTAAGTAATTGCTTAGGTTGAAAGATAATTTGCTTCTGGTTTCCCCATTCTATATTTCAGTGTTTGCGCATGCATTTTAAATATGTCATTTTAAATTTCTTAAGAGAATTAATTTATCGAGATTAAATCAATCGAAAGGAAATTCCTAATAAAAATATATGAACAAAAGCTTTTCAATGTTAATCCATTCTTTTCCCCGCTGACTGCAGAAAACTGTAAATTTATGAATTATAGCGTTTCAACCTAAATGACTTTTTTACTTTTCCTCCTTTATCTAAGCATAAGCATTTTATCAAGACCACTGACTGAAATATGACATTTGACTGAAAGTCCAAATAAAAAGATATTCTTAAACTTACCGCTTTGCTACATCCTTAATAGTTGCATTGTTTTATTTGATTTTCTTTCACAATTTATAAAGCATATGAATCAATAACCCATACAGAATAGTCAAAAAATTTCATGAACTATTGTAATTTATGAGTAAATTATTTTTTGGATTGGTTGAATTCAGATCAAAACTCTTTTTAAAATAATGTTCAAATTTATTACAAAAAGTAGAGATCCAAGGAACATTATAGGCAAATGCGATAAAAACTTGAAAAGAATCAAGCAAAAAAAAAATGAATATATTTTCTATTCTGCTCAAGCCATGAACTAACAGTGGAAGTTAAAAAAATTGAAATAACAAAAAGAGGAAAAAACAAAAAACTCTGAAATTCATTTTTTAGATACTTTTTAACTTACATATTTATACGAATACAGTTATTTTAAACTGAACAGGAATTCCATTTTCATTTTATATTCCAATTATATAAGCTATTTGTCCTTTATATGCACAAACTTCTGTCCAAGTTATTTGATTCAAATATGAAGTCGAAATTCCAAGATCTCCCTCATGAACCTGCTGATTTGCTGTTCCGCCGAGCATATTTGTATTTGCTAAATACCGTCTTCTTTTAAACCATCTGAAAGATTAACGAGCAAGAACCCTTGGGATACAATTTGATCCAAGAAATATTTTTCGTTGTCTTGTAGAGTGCTTTTAGTTTTTCAAAGGTAGTTGAATATAAATGTATGGACCGACCATTGCCCTTGGGACCGGACGATGCCACGCGGGAAAAAGCTTTATATTAAGTGAACGTAAGAGCCATTTTTAGGCTTTTTTCCTCCAGCTAAGATTTTACCTAACATGTTGCTTGAAACGCGATCTGAGTAAAGGAAATGTTTCCATTATTGTTGCGGTTTCTTCTTTCCGAGACGACGACAGAGAGCTATATGGTTTCCGTAAATGGAATGAAAGATTTTATGATGAAGAGAAATACACTGACGGATTTTTTTTCTTGCCCAATAGGCACTGGGGATTTACCTTGACATTCGCGACGTTTCGATTGATTTTTAAGATGCATCAACATCACGTTGTTAGAGGTGTGGATTCCTTTAGATGAAAAAAACTGTCTAGATTGGAATGAAATAATTTCATGTTAACTTGTTGATTTTTGTTAATATGTTTTGAGAAATTAAGATTTTAGGTCGCTTTAACTAGTTCATTAACCTTACATTCTGAGATGTACGAACACCATTTCATAAAATAAATAGTTTTAATTCGTTTTATAAAGTTATCTTATTGGACATATTAAATCATTTGCTGGTGTTTTGGATTTTATTTTATTATCAAATGTCATGAATATTGCATCAACTACTCTGAAATTAATTTTGACTATTTTAAATGTATTAATGCTTTATTCATAAATAATAATACTTTTACTTAAAAGTTAAATAATCTATTATAACATAAACTTTCGTTAAATAATTGCTTTTTATAATGGTTAACATGAATGGTGAAACAGTATTGTAAAGTTTCTTATTAAAATACTAAATAAAAGGATTTAAAAAGAATTGTTAAAAAATACATTAAATAATCATTTAAAAATTTATTCATTATGCCATAAATCACTTGAGGGAAAAGCAATTTATTGCTTTCTTGCGAGATATTATATGATGTGACTATGTTTTTTTTTTGGTTAACATCTAAAATATGAATGTGATAAAGGTTTTATTTACATAATTTAATTTGATACTGCATAAAACTATTTAAAATCCTGGAAGATGAATGTATCTCAATTTCATATTTTGTTTTGTTCCTCAATATATCTATTCCCTGTGCATATGTATGATTAAATTTCAGCCACTTTAAGTTGAAATTACTATTATTCTATTCTTTAATCTCTAGCTACGGTTTATTAATAATTTTTATGAAATTTTTTGTGGTAAGATAAAGTAAGGAATTGCTTATAAATGTATTTCACTAAATGAACTGAATTATTAAAGTGGAATTTTGAAAAACTTACTATTAAATTTTTTTTAAAAAAATCGGATATTTTATAAAAAAATTCTTAGATTCATTCTAAATAAAACAAAGCAAAAAAAAATTTATATTACGAAATTCAAATTTTAATATTGAAAGTGCGTGAAATTATTTAATTTTTCATTAGAAATACATTCATGTAATAAGTACTATTTTTACTCATAAAAAATAAGGAACTCTTAACTGTAAATCATTATTGCTTCATTTGAAGTACCTAAAATTTTAATGTATTGGTTTGAATAATAATTAAAAGTTTCTCCAGAGTTAAAGAAGAAAATCAAAGCAACTTCAGTGAATTAAAAATCTGCGCATTTGACTGTAACACCGTCATGGACGGAAAACTGCAAATTATATTAAACAATAGTGTTTATATGGATTCATATGTAGCATTTTCAATTCAAAAATGGCTTTTTCCAAATTTCATTCTATTACGATTGAATAAAAATGGAAAAAAACGGGAAAAATAAAAATTGGTGTAAAAGAAATAACTGAATAAAATAAAGAATCCTTCTTTTTTAAAATTCTTACCATTAACAACTTTCTAGCCAAATCAATCAATAAGCCAATCAACTTTCCATTGAAGATACTCAGATTTTGAGCAAAAGCTGATATCTTATTAGAATTTTAAATCTTACTTATGGTCAGCACACTGATACAGTTAAAAAGTTATATCCCCCCCTTTAAAATTTTTAAAAAAATCAGTAATTTTGATTAAAAGTAGAAATAAGTTTGAATGACGTATTTCTTGTTTTCTGATTGTAGATTAAGATTACGCTGTATATCCCAAAACCATCCCTTACGTAGCTCAGGCAAGACTTGACTCTCTCTACCAATAAAAAAAATTATAAGTAAAGAAAGTCTTCCGTAATTTTTTTCAGAATTTATAATTACATATTTTAATAAGCATAGCGTAATAAATAATTGTTAATTTTTAAAATGTCAGTATAACATTAAAAGCCTTTTCTTAGTCCAACTTATAGTTATATACTGTTTTAAAATCTCGCATGATTTCCCAATTGATTCACACTCTATTCTTTATAAATTTATACGGTATAAATTTCAATCCTAGTTTCTGACAGAAATTTCAGTTTTTAAAAAAGTTCTGTTGTAACAAAAATAGCACTAATATAAGCGTAAAATCACGAATATATTTCTACGTATACGAAAAATTCAATTTTATTTCTATATATTATCTTTCATTGTTAGAAAATCTCTTTATTTTACATTTTATTGATAAGATGCAGTTTTAAACATACGGAATAAGAATGTTAAACATACGAAAAAAAAGGAATAAACAGCAACATGCAAATATGAAAATGATTCTTAGTTCCATACGTGTTTCTTCATTGAACAGAAATATGCACTGCATACAGGTAAATATATCGCCATAAAAGCAAATACGAGCACTGTATCTAATCACATATCGAATAAAATGGATTTTCACGATTTAAATACTCACTTAAAATTGTTTTATGGTTTTATTATTCGAGCACTGAAATTATGCCTGGAATGACTGTACAATGGACCGTCATGTGAGCAATATTTATTAGTTTGTGTGTAATATTTTTGAATCTTGATGAAAATAGAGCATGCTATTTCAAAAAAAATGATATAGTTCTAATTAGAGGAAAATAAAGTGTAGAACTATTTTTTTCAAGTACTTCATTGCACATAATTTTAATAAATTAATTTAGATCCAATTCGAACATAAAATTAATGTAGAATTCAGTAAACTTTTATTTGATTAAATGTACAATTGCTAATTTATTTTCCATTTAGGAAACAATGCGGATTTATCTGAGGATTTCATTTTAATCGAAATAAAGTTTACAAAACAATCATCAATCAATATATGTACCCAAAAACTGTTTTCCTCTATTGTCTAGTATAGTTTTTCTTTTATATTTTTCTTAAACATTCGATTCATCAATTGATTAATGACTCAATTAAAATACTTTTAGTTTGATGACGTTCTGCGAAATGAAATTGCGAAATTAATTATTTCAATGTTTTGGAACTTATTCATTTATTCCAAAGTCAAAATGCACTTTTTGCATACGAATTAAAATTCTCAAAATGTTAAGAATATCCAAATATAATGCAATGTTTCATTTGAAAATTAAAATTAAAAATACGTTTTATATTCCTTTCTACGTAAAATAATGATGAATATAGACAATATTTTAAATAAGATAATATTCTAATAATGCCATTTTTTAGTTTCCTATTTCATTAAACTGTTGTTTCAAACCTATTATTTTATACAATTTTGCTTCTTTTTTATAGAGAATAAAAAGGCACGCAGAGAAGAAGTAAAATGCAAAATAAAGGATAGATATTTAAAGAACGTCCAAACATCCGATTTATCTGTGTATTTTCTACGAAAGAAGTAAGACAGAAGGATTTTATTTTCTTATCCACTTTCATTTATTTAATAATCAATAAATAAATTCATTTCAGGAGATGATTTTTGTTTTAATTTTTCGAACTCAGTTGAATTTATGTTATAATCTCATTTTGAATGAATTGCCACAACATAATGAAAATTTTAATAAGAATTAAGAGACTTTGTTGGAAACATTCACTCATATTTAGAATAATTTAACTACATTCCAACGCCTTTAAACTTCATTTTCACTCGTTTTATGTTAACAGGACATGTTAAAACTAATTTGAGTTAATCTCCTGATCCAATATTGCTGTCCCTTAAAATTAGTTATTCCAAAAATGTTGCGCCACATGTGCGGTTGAATGAATGAAGTTGTAGAAGTATCTGAAGATGGCAGTAGTTTCACGAGATGTGCGAAATATTACCGAATTATGTAGGGGTACATAATGATTGTCAGATCAGTAATCTTCTCTAATGGTTCAGATCCTTCTTAATTATTTCAGCCTCGGGAAGCGAAAATTAGTCACTTTTCAGTACAAATATAAGTTACATGAAAGTTTAATATCGGTTTTGCAACTAAAGTTTGTGCACAAATTATAATTGCGGTATGAAGATTCAAATTACGAATTACTTAGCTCTTGTGAGATTCTAACTGAAACTTGTATGTGTACTAATGACTCCTTTCGGTCCCTTTCAATGAAAGTTGTGCTTTCTTCTCTTACAATAAAAGGATATGTTTATGGAAAAGCTAAGTAGATAAATAAAGAATTTACTGTTAGAAAACAAACTTGCTATTATTATTATTATAGTATTTTTTTAAATAAGAACGTGGTAGAAATTCAATTATTGTTTTTTAAACATAATAAATAATCTTAAGAGCTAAAATCATGATTTGAATACTCACTCCGTGCATAATAAATATTTATAGTACAAGAGTTTAAATAACATAGAATTTCTTCCACCCAAATTGCAATAAATATGAATACTAACAACAATAAAATCATGCATCGCAATCTGCAAAAATAATTTATAATTTCAAAAGCCATCATAAAACACTTAGAAAAAAACATAAGAAAATTGCTCAAGGAAGAAGTTTAATGGATCTTTCCGAAAAAAATACTAAAAATATCAATATTAATTAAAATATTATGAAAAATATCAGTATTAATTAAAATATTATGAAAAATATCAGTATTAATTAAAATATTATGAAAAATATCAGTATTAATTAAAATATTATGAAAAATATCAGTATTAATTAAAATATTATATACGAACAGTCTTTAAAATTTTATATATGATAAAAAAATAGAAATAAGCATAAAATTATCTCTACTTTTAAAAAACGAGAGATAGAATAAGACTTTTTCAAATACTTAAATATTTTCAGTAAAAGGGTGAAAATAATTTGAGGGTAAAATGCATTTAATAAAAAAATAGAACAAAATACTCACATGAACAATTTTTTTTATTAGCATTGAGATTTTATAAAAGTTTTTAATATTTTAATAAATCATTATTCAAGTACTAAAAATCTAAGGGAATGCTTATTCTTATTATATATTAGTATGGCCTAGATATAGCTTGTTTATTTACAATATATGCAGCATTCAATAATAAATAAAAGTAACTATTGATTAACTTATTTCTAAATTTGACTTTGAAGATTAAACTTAAGGAGCCAAATGGAGAGTAAGCATCTTAAATAATGTTCCTGATATTTCAATATTGTTTGAATTTGAAACCAAAAATTTAATAAATGAAATAGATAAATGTTTTTAGAAGAAAATATATTTTATTTATAATTTTCTAATTCAAAATAATTGAAGTGAGGATTTGCGCTGGTAGAAGTATAAGGTTATAGAGTAAGCAGATTAAAAAGGCCTAAAAATATTTAAACAGCTTTTGAAATGATTTAAAAGTACAGATGATGATCTTAATTCAAGAAATCATTCTTTTCAGATATTTTTCCTAATTCAAATGTATTGAAATTTATGCAATAATTACAAAAAAAAATTAAAGTATAGCGCTGATGGTATTACCAAGTAATTTGTTTTAATTGCAGATTTACCTCTCGAACGAAAAATTATTATTTAAATTTTATTAGTATTCCTTTTCACTATTTATGGTTTTTTTCTTTACAAAATATTTAATGAATCTCTAGAACGCGTATCTGGTTTTAGCACATTCCGGAGGTCAAAACTGCAAGTTACGATTTTTCTTTTCAATCAACTTACTCTTGTTGTTTCTTTTCACTGTCCCAGAAGAAAGAATATCATGAAATTTCAAAGGATTAATATTTGCTCATAGCAACAACTGTATCGCAGATGGATTTTTAGTCTTTCGCTTTAATGACTGAATTGAATTTAAAAAGGTTCAGCCCGCAATTACTTCTTCTGGAAAGATCATAAAATAAATTTTGGTGCCTAGAAAAAGAAAGGGAAAAAATTATGTATTGTGTGAAGGAAAAAAGTGGAAGGAAGAAAGATTTAAAAAAAAAGGTAAACTGACTTTTCCAGACTGCGTGAAGGAAGGCAAACATTTACATTTTGGGGACGGGAACTTTGTAAGTCGTAATCAATTAAGAAAGAAGAGAGTTAAACGGAAGGCTGGTAAGAAGTTTCGATAATGAAAGCTGGTGGAGCGATCAAGATCTACTACAAAATAAACATCGTCCCCTTTCTAGAAGTGAAAGCTTTCAAATTCAAAACTTCTTGGCTGCTTACACTTTCGCACAGTTTTAGCTCTTCATCAATTCTATTTTTACATGAACGATTAGAATTGTCCACCAAAAGATTAGATATTAAATTAATTTATTTGATATATTTATTTTATATAAGGGAAAGTTTCAATATAATATTAATATGTAGAGCGTATATCTAATAGAATGGATAATTATCTTTTTATAAATTCTAAGAATGTTTGACTAACTAAGATTTTTGATTGGGATAGATAAAGAATATAATGGTGCATAATAATAAAAAATAACACTTTTTCATGAAATATTTTAGCATATAAGTGAAAAAAAAGATAAATTTAAAATCAAAGTATTTTTTTTAAAATATTAGTCGAGTTTTTTCATTATTTTTAAATTATTATATGAATATGTAAAGTAGTATAAAGAATGAATGTGTATTCAAATCTATAAGTCTATAGAAACTGATCTTTGTATGTCATTTGAAAGAGTTGAATCTATTCATGATTATGTAGTTAATGCTATCATAATAATGCGTGAATAAGGTCATTTAAGGAATGCATGAATGTTAAAATCAAACAGTCAGCAAAGAGATGCTTTTTGTATGCATTAATTAAACAAATACAGTTTAAAAAGAGATGATTATGATTTTTCTCATTGAAGTTTTTCATAATAAATATTCTTCTGAAGTTATCACATTTGTAAGCGAAGTATAGGGAAAAAATATTTTCAGAATATATTTCGGAGCCTTCTTAATGCATAGGTTATTTGAAAGACTGTTTCTTAGTTCATTTAAAACTACATCTGACAGTTATTTTCTAATTTTACAATGTGACTGCATTGCCAACTTAATAAGGTTTATGTTTAACGAATACTTTCGACGCAAAGAAGAAACCATAAGTATCCAAAATTAGGAAAAAGAAAATTGATTCACGTGCATTGAAAAAAGGCAACAATGAATGTTTGAATGACACTTGAAGTAATTCATAGACAATTGTGATACCACGCCTTCCTCTTATTATAATTCTTCTTCTTATCGAATTTTCGTAAAGAAATTTTTGATATTGGGCAGACAGTAACGTAGAGGTCTGAATCACATTTTTTGCCAAAAAACCGATACTCCTTAAAAAATAAGTCTATGAGATTCGGAAAATAATGACATAAGGTAAAAATAGAAAAATTTCAACCATGCGTATCTGACTAAATGTTTATTGAAAATGATTTTGAAAAAGTGTAAAAATATGTAATTATAAATAAAGTGTTGTTTTTAATTTTATTAAAATCTAATCCAATGAATTTAATCGACGCATAATAATTACCTATATTTTGTTATGTGGACATAGTAAACAATTATGGACAACAAAATTTGTTTAATATTTTAGTAACTTTTTTTTCTCCTGAGCTATATTAATAGGAACAACTTCAAAAAAATTCACTAAATTAAGAGAATTCACTTAGGAAATGCGAATTACTTGAATACCAAGAAAAATATTTGGTTTGTAAGGAACTTGGTTTCTCTAATTAGCACTAAATTTTATATTGAAGTGCACTCAAATAAACCTGATATGAAATTCAATGATTAAACTGGTTTGATAATAATTATATAAAATCACACATCTGTGGTTACGATATCCAAGGAATTATTTACGAATCGCGATATTATATGATAGAAGAGTCTAAGAATTTTAAGTCATGAAAGCTTTTCATCAGTGTATCTGAAAGTTGATATCTTTTAAAATGTTTACGTTTATTAACACAAATTTTGAATAAGAATAATTAACATTTTACCTTATATATCACTTAATTTTTCAAAACTTTGATTAACCGAATAAAGCATCTTGATATAAGTTGATAGAATACTCATAATTCTATAATCATATACCAAATGTAGTAAATTTTAATACATTTTTCTAAGTACGAGCCTTCGAAAGGAGATTTAGATATTAACTTATTTAGAAAGATATTTTAAAATATTTTTATAGTTTAAAACGTTGTTTAAATTAATTTAAAGAAAATGTTTGTATAATGTTTAATGTAATGTTTGTATAATGTTTAAATTATGTAAATGCTAAATGTTCTGTTTTAATAATCTAAAGGTGAACTCTCATCTTACGAACGAAGTTACCTCTGCGAAGGAGCGTTTAATCTTTTGATTAATAAATAACAGGAAAAAAAGGAAATACAGCATATTAATAAATGCACTTTATCTCAGGTTAGTGATTAAAAAGTTGCAATAATGAATTATTTATATAATTTCCTATTTTTTTAATATATATTTTCAGTATTAGTTTATAATCTTTATTGCCGTTTTATTTATTTGTTTATTTTTAATATTTTAGCCATTTATTTCTTTATTTGAATCCCTCCCTTCTCTAATAACGTGTTTGGACAAAGGAAATCAGAATGTTCATAGCAATCTCTTCTCATTTCCATTTTCATTACGCTTCATATACAAAAGAAGAAAAAGTTGCATTTTCTTACGCTGTTTTCTTGTTTTGTTAAGTTATTCCTATTCTTAATTGTTTGAAACGGCTATCCTTCCTTTCAATATACTTTTCCTTCCTTTTTCTATGAATTTAATATCTTTATTCTTTCATATTAAAGTATGCAATGTACTGCATCTCCGACAAACTGCTTAAATTTAAAATTATTTTTGTATAATTATACTATATAATCTTTTTGTATATATATTATGCCTTCGTTTCGTCTTTTGATTTTTCTTTCTTCTTTGATTGATTGTCTCGCAGTTTTTTTTTCCACCAATCAATATGACGTAGAAAAAAAATCTCCCCAGCTACCTTTTCTATCTACAGAACTCCTTTTCACCTTATAAATTGATGAAAACATTTTCCTGGATAAAATCACGGATTCTTATATTGAAGAAAACACGATTGCCAGGGCTGTTGGCTCAAATCCTTTAGAAGAAAAAAAACTTTGATGAAATTCATTTCATCATCAATTTCAAACAAAGTTATATAATGGTGACAAAGAGACAAATAGTAAATAACATTTGGGATCTCTTAGAATTTAAATGGCAGAAAATAACAAAGGCCATCTCCCTTGAGAAAAATTTAAAAGCACACAAACAGTCAAAATAATAGAGATGAATTCAATTTAGAAACCAGTAGTGTTACAGAATCAACCTAGGTCGAAAAAAACCCCGTATGTAGAAATTGCAAAAAATATAACTGAAACAGAAAATCAATTCAACTTCTTTATCATGCTACGGATTCAAGAATAAAAGGAACAATTGTAACACCATTTAAGGAAAGAAATTTGAATTAATGAAAAATCTTCATCAGAACTATACAACAGATAAAAAAACAAACAAAGGTTTCGCAAAAGTCTGAGAAAGGTTGGATGACCTCAATAATTTGTTTCCAGAACTTAAGTAAAGTGAGGAAAGCAAATATCTGAAGGAAACAGGTATCCAAGCTTCCTAATTTCCAAAGTTCTGATACTATTCACGAAGGAAACAAAAACCAGAAAGTTAAATCGAAAATAAAAGGGCCAACTCTTCACAGCGGGTGCTCGGTTTCTCATTCTATGAAAAATAGCAAAATTATAAATAAGTTGGAGTAAAACGGATTAACAAATGCCAGATCAAACAAAAAGGGACTATTGTGATTTTTGTTGAGGGACACATCAACTTGCTGAGAAAAATTCTTTGTATGTACTGTCTGAGATCAAAATGAAAAACATCATGCTCATTTCGATACCCAGTATAATGCAATCAAATGTCGCTGCTTTTGTTATCAATAAGAATTAAAAAATTATAAAAGAATTAGTATATACCAATTAATATAGATTAAAATATTTCCTCACAGTTTATTAATAAAACTTCTACGAACAATACATCTATAATTCAGATGAGTCTTAGAAAATCCAATTTTGCAGTGACTGTCTTAACACAAACCATTTTAAAATATCAGATTTCTTCGGAAACCAAGGACCATAATAAAATTCAGGTCATTTCAAGAAATTGGAGAGGCAATTCTCTAACAATTGCGAAGTAGGTACAATCCATCGCCTTCCTTTCGTGCTATTCACAAATCTCTGTAGGTATGAAAGAAATTTATCAAAATACCTGAAGGCAAAGGGCCATTTACTATTATTTCGGCATATTCATTTCTTACAGAAAATATAAACACCACATTGCAAAATATCAAGGAAACCCTGAGAAACATTGCAAACAAAGAAACCTTGTAGGGACCAAGCCTGCAAACCTGACAGAAAAGGATATTATGCATCTTCTGACACCATATAAATTATAGCAGGGAAATTTAGGGAATCAATTATCTCCACATGCTCAACACATCAGATTCACATCCCATCTCTCGTCATAACAATTTTTTAGGTTGGCCAAACCTCATAATTAGGCAAGGGTCTTCCTTTGCAAATAAGTACACCTAGGAAATTATAGTGACTCCAAAAAATAAACTACTGTTTCATTTGAATACTGACTCATATCGTTAGCTAAGATCAAAACATTATTCGGAGGTCAATTTAGAATCGTTAGGAATTTTAGTTTCAAAGTAAATAGGGACTTAAATGCAATTAATTGCGATCGGTGAAAACAAGATATAGGCCAAATCTCAAAAGAATTGCAAAAAGTTATTTTTAGTTTTAGTCTTTTCTCATATAAAATAAAAGGAGTAGCAAAAACTAACCAAGCAAAATGGTGGAAACAGGAGTTTGAAAACAATAAAAAAGAGTGTGAGGCTTTCTTGTCAGTGTTTGCTTTGTCTGTGCCTTGAGGAAGAGCTGTTGAGATAAAAGATTTCAGTAATTATTTTTTTTAATATCTATATGAGAAACTATTTGACTATATTGAGTGAAATACAGGTGTGTCTTTGAAATCAAAGAAAGATGGATTTTCTGGTTAGAAAATCAAGGTTGCCTTCAGGGTTCTTGTTCTGGGTCTATGTTTTGGAGTTGTATTGCTGATGAAATCCTCGCTAAAACTTTAAAACACGGTCACGAAGGTTCACCCATCCACTTGACTACATATTGTATTCTTATTCTATACTACCAATTCATAACTCCTTCAAATACTCATAAAAAAACTATGGCCTTGGAATCTTATCTCAAATCCCCATTCAAGAAGATTAAACCTTCTTGTGTAATTTATATAGTTCAATGAATATCTGCGTAGATTTTGAAATCCGAATTTATCATCTTTACCTAAATACAATTTCAGACAGGATAATGAACCATTACATATAAGATTCCTGATTTTTATATTTTGTTTTGTCATAAATAATTCTTCCAGAATTTGGTACCAGTTTTTTTTATTTTATACGACTGTTTTTGATTATTTATTTGTATTCTGATATTCATAAAATTTCTATATAAATTGCACATATAAATATGTGTAATTAGTTTACTATTATTCTTTATTATAAAATTATGGAGGTTTTCACATATCCAATATTTCCACGTATTATTATTATATTTTTCTTTTTTAGAACCTAATTTTGTTGTCATGAACTGATATTATATGAGCCCTTAGCTAGTATATGGAAGATTCTCCTTTTTATCTTTTTTATATATTCATGTGCATTGAGTGTTTTTTTTTAGCTAAATTTTGAGCTTAGTAATTTTTATGTAAGATCTTAACTGTTAATTTCTACATCACTCTTCTCCATCCACTATCTATTAAAGGAAAATAAATGGTGTGAAAGGCAAGTTCAAAATCTGCTTTGTTGATTTTTTCAAAACAAGCAGTATATGAGAACATTTGCACTCTTTTGGCTGTTGTTTCATATAATTGTAAACATTTCTACTCATATAATTTTACTAATTCAGACATTCCATTTCGATCTGCATTCATTCCAAACTGATCAAGTGTGTTGTATGCATCAGGAACGTGGCAGAGTAATAACAGTTCAAAAAAATTCAGTTCTCGATTAAAAATGTAACTAATAACTCCTCTTAAATAAAAAAAATGAAAATTGATTAATAATGAATCATAAATCATGTCGAATGAAATACTTTATAATAACCAATCTCAAATCAACTTTAATCAGGAATATGGTTTTGAAAAAAATAACGAATTAATTGTTTCACCAGAATTGATGATATCCTAAATTAGGGACATAATATTATTAATTTTAAATCAAATCAATTTTTAATTTTTCTGCGAATTTTATTCTGAGAATAAGAAAAGCAATATGATCCTTGTATAAGAATCGAACAAACTGTTCCTGGAAAATATCATAAGACGAGATTGTTGGAGTAGATTTCAAACAGAATTCAATGACATATTAGAGGTGAAAGAAAACAAAACAAAAAATGGAAATTGGTACCTAAAGTGTTCTCCCTTTTCTTTGTGGGAAAAACTAAAATTTATGACGGACACAAAAATATATGCCATTTGTTCTAAGGATTATATTTTGTCACCTAGAATAAGCAGCATTGTTTGTAGAAGAATTTTATATTATTAACTTTCCTTGCCAGAAATGAGACCATCCATCTAAGGAAAAGATAGCTAAAAGGTCAAATTATGCAACCTATACTAGTTAGGCTCCTTTGTGGTAAATTAATGAACTTTTAAAATACCAGAGCACTAGGTTATCTCAAAGTTATATGAATTAACAAATGGTTCCTTTCGGTTCGATTGTAGAAGAGGACTGACAAGGAAAACGATAAAACTTATCTTAATTGTCATGAAGTCAATAAATGAATAGATTATTTTCGCTCTGACGTTATTGATGGAGGTCTATTTTGATGAGACACAACGTGAAATTTTTAGGAATTGAAGACAGACGGTGCATTTATAACATGCAAACGACAAGCTTTTCTTGCAAAGAAGATGCTTTTAAAGTCATTAATATCTAAGAAGGCCTTTCTTTCTTTTCTGTCATTTTAATTTCAGCTGCGTAGTTGTTACTGGTTCTAAATATGAAAACAAAATTTCAAATTGCTTTTTTATGAATAAAATCTTAAGATTTAGTTTTAAAAAAATGAATGAATGGGTTTTTTTTGTACTGATGTTATTCATAAAGATCTTATTTGATGAAACACTGATTATGATTTCCATGTATAAAAAAGAAAATACTGTACGTATATGTAATCTAAATGATAAACTGTAATTATCATTGCTGATATTATATGAAGAATTTCTGTTACAGTTATTAATACCTAAGAAAGTATTAATTTATTTAAAATAATTTTAATTTGACCAGCAGTTGTCGGCATATTTAATTTCGGAAACAAACATTTAAAGTTTTCTTAGATATATTAATATTTTAACAAATTAACAATCTTTTTAATGCTTACAAACTTTATCATGATATGATGATACTTAGGATATTGTTTAGATTTCTTGAGGATCGTTTCTCCTTGAACGTATTTTAAAGAAAGCACATTTTGAAACTTTTAATTTTATGTTAAATTATTTAGAACTTTAATACAAATTTGATACCCTGGATAGTATTTTAACTTTTTTAATTAGTTAGTTTAATACAAAAATCATGTATTTATCATTATTAATGAGCTTTTGAATAAGCAGCCATTTATTGATGAGTAATGATGCTTTGGTTCAGTAGAATTTCAAAATTAATAGCAAATTAAGTTTAATTAGCAAATTAATTAATAGCAAATTAAGTTTAATTAGCAAATTAATTAATAGCAAATTAATTAATAGCAAATTAAGTTTAATTAGCAAATTAATTAATAGCAAATTAATTTTAAGTTAATTAAAGATATATATTAAGTTTAAGATATATATTTATCTATATTATAAATTTATGGTATCTTAACAAACCTCTTATATTTAAAAATGACATATAACAAATTTTAATATACAGATTAGAAAACTTTTAAATTTTAAAACGAATCATCGGTGAATTTTCGAGACAATTTTTATTCTTTCAATTTATACTTGTTTAAAACTAAAAATGCATTCTTGCTTACCTCGATTAATGGTTGAAATAAAATAAATTAAATTAATTAAATTGAATAAATTAAATTGAAATAAATTAAATTAATAAATACTCAGCTTCACAAAAATGTTTGACAACTTTAAAAATGTTCCTAGACAGACCCTACAGAAATGTAATAACAGAAGATATCAAACACGTTTGACGAAACATTCAAGAATAAATTGTATCACAAGTTATCAAGAAACATAACCGGATATAATCAGTTTTGACAAATTTCTTTTTGATGCTTCTTCCTTTTTAAAGATTTTAAAGAAAATAAGATAGACTAAAATATTCCCACCATCACTGATTGCACCTATCAAACATTCTATACGACGTATATTATTCATAAGGGCAACATTAATTATTGTATATTTTGTGAACGATCCGATTCCAATTATTTTTGTCTTTTGTATCAAGAAGTTAATATCTGTGCAATAAAAAAATAAATGGTTTTGATAAAGTGTAGACGGTTTCTCTTATTTTTCAATTTATTAAAAAAACCCGAAAATTGAGTTAAAATTTTATGATAGTTACTCAATTAACAATTCTTAGTTATCTTATGATATAATACAAGGAAGATCACATATTTGTTGACCGATTTTGATATACCAAGAAATAGGTTTTTATATTTAAAATATTTGCACTTATTGCTTATGCTTTAAACTAATATTCTAAATGTGAATTTCTAATGTGTATAGTAATGATATGCGTAAAATTATCACAGATAATTTTTTATCACTTCTCTTTCTTAGTTTTAGTTCTTTTATTATTCATCACTTGCTTTTATGAAAAAGACGATCCTGTGATTTGGTATTTAAGATATGATAGAATTAAATTTAAAATATCAGAATATTTTGATTGGATTTTTTTTCTCCCAAAATATTAAATAATATCATAAATAACCTTACGTAATTTAAAAATTAGTTGATTTCAATTTTGGAATAAGCATTGCAAATTGTTTAAGAATCAATTATCAAATTGAAAAAAAAAATAAAAAGAATTTTTAGGAAATATGTATAATTATTGAAAGAATGAAACTGTTTATAATTGAATGATTGCTTAGATATAAAATTAAAAGTGCTAAAATAGATACGAACAACTACCATAATAAATGCGCAGTTGGTTTAATGATTAATGTTATAAAATTTAGATATAATTTTAATTATATGTATGTATGTGAAAGTTATAATTTAATTCTTGCACCGCATGCTAAGTGTATTAATTTAAATGTTATCTTGTCACGTTAGAATTCCATGTGGTTATTAAACAATCAAAAGATGATTAATACTAATGATTAATACTAAATTTTACAAATTCGATATTTACTTTTGTAAAACATAAAGAACTAAAAAAATGAATTTCTTACTTATGAATTGGCCTAAATATTTACCGAAATATTTTGCATGAAAATTATCCATTCTTACAGATATTAGATCAAGAAATGCAATGTCTTGTTCAAGTATGATTGAAACGTATATCTAAATGTTTTTATTATAATAAAATACTTCTAATAATATAATAAATACTTCTAATGTTATAATAAAATCCTTCTAAAATGTTTTTATTATATTAAGCGAATTCCATTTCTTTATTAAAATTTATTTCAGAAATCATACGTTATCTTATAACACATGGCTATAGATGACTCATCTTCATTCTAAATTCCAGTTAACTACCTCGATTAATTCTTGTAACTTTCTTTAAAGTAGATCATCCGTCGAGCATTTAAATCACTCGTAAATTAAGGCACACAATTCCGCTGCTGAGCAATTTTTTTTTAATACCTGTCTTCTTCTCAAAGTAAATATACTTTTCTGAGAAGCGAGGAAAAAAGAACTTTGGTGACATTTAAAAAATAAATCTGCAAAAGTTTCAAAATTCTCGGGAAAGAGCGAAAGAAAAAAGGAAGAAGAGAAAACCTCTCCCGTTCTTTGTATTTAATGTCTTCCGTTTACATGGAAGGAGAAAGCTATTTAACAAACGCTAACTCTATCTTTCTATTTTTGGCTGAAAGTAGAAGGGTCGAGATAGTAGTAAACGGTTGAAAACTTGGATCCACTGAGGACCGTCCCTGAATACGTGAGCGCGAGCGATATGGTGGATAGCTCTCCCTAATGATTGGGTAATCTATGATTTTTTACTGGCTAATTATCTGCAGCACTCCATCGTTACCTGCATTAACATAAAACAATTACACAGTGTGAGTAATAACTTCCGATACATGAATGTAAGAACATCCCAATAATTATCGGAGTAAGGAGAGGGAATGTTTATCGTACGACCACTTTTGTTGATTTCTGCTTGGGAGGAAGGAGGCAATTCTTCAGAAGTCATGGTTAGGAATGAAACAGAGTAGAATTTGAATTTTAGTAATTGTTTGACGTTGTTGTAATGCATGTTATATATTATTTTGTTATACTTAATTTCATCTTTTAAATGGTGAAATTAATTAAATCATTATTAGTTCTTATGCATGAGTTATTTTATTAACTTGAATTAGATGTTTTAAAATTGATATACGGAAACTGAAAGGTCATTTGTGAACTACCTGCAAGTTTGTAGTTTACTAGCACAAGATCTGTATTTAGTTTAGCCTATATATGTGAAAGATAAAGTCATTTATGTCTAATATAATTTCAGATTAACTTTCCATATAATATTAAATAATTAATTTATATAATTTTAAATCTATCTCTAAGTTGTTATGAAGTCAAAGAATTCATTTCTGTTGCCAGGGACACATTACTTACAATCAGTATGAAATTTAGACGGATAGAAGTTTAGTTGATGCGAGTTTTAAATTGTGGTAGACTTATTCTCTATTCAGAATCAAAGTTCTTACTAAGTAATAGTTTTTTAGATTGCTTTTGAATATTATGATGCCATACCAGTGACTACAATTGGACAAATAGTAAGAAAACCAACAAGAGCAGGTTTCACGTTCTATTTAATTTTTAGTGCATTTTATTATGGCAAATTTCTCGGTGTGCGGGGCAATCTTGAGGATTTTGCTTTTAGTTGCTGAAGACTGGTATAAGCAGTGAATGAAATCATTTTTCTCCTGCTCTGCATGTCATTGAGCATGAGAAAGTCATGCGCACTAAAGAATAAGTTTTTTAGTTTTTCTCATAATCTTACTTACAATAAAATTTATCGAAAAGGCAAATTCTACCTATTTTCATTTTTACTGTCTTTAACAGGAATATTCTATGCTCTTTTATCGATATGGAACATTATATTTGAGTTATGGAGATGCACAGGGTGTTTCAAAAAAGTGGAACTATCATTTATTTCTCTAAACACTGCACTTTCGCATTTACTTTGAACTGCAAATCTTCATTAAATAAGATGAGTATTTTATGAAAATGCTTTGACTTCCATGGAGATTGATAGTAAAATTTTAAGAACATAAAATTTTACCTCCTCCCCACCTCCAATTTAAAAGTATCAATTAATATATATATATTTTTAATTCATCTATGCACACACAAAATTCAAGCTTCTATATGCAAAACATGAATAGTTATGCTTGTTACAAATTTAGATAAGATATTTATTTTAGAAATGCACATTTATCTAATGCATAAAAACTAGTGCATGCAAATATTTATCTAATAGTATATCTTTCAAACATCATGATTTGAAAAAAATTTGCTACTCCTTAAAATTTTGTTCCCATTTACTGGTTGAAAGTTTTGAATATTATGATGAAAGATAAACATGAGAAATTGAATAGTTAAGGCATCTCAAAGAAGTATTTCTATTCCGAACAAAAAAAAATCATCTCATTTATGTACATGATATTAAGTTTTCCTGAAACATGATGTACAATGGCGAAGACCAACATTTTTAATTCTCATGATATATGCTGTATGTAATCATAATGTAGTTGCATGTGTATACTTATAAAAATGCAACTCTATATAGGTATCGAAACTGTTCATTTTGAACAAGTTAAGTAAACACTTCAATTCTATTGTTAGCAATTTTTATTCTATATTCCACTTTCCAACTATTCTATTATTAGCCACTTTTGAAATATAATAAAAAGTAATAAAGGCAATATTATTCTTGATTTTGCAGTTTTAATAACATATTATGGTATGTATATTATCTCTGAAATGCACAATGGAAGATTTGCTCAAACACCCTTCAAAAGTATAGAAAGGAGGTGTAAAGTCAAGAAATTCGTCTTTTTATATCTTTGAGAATTTTATAAATAGAGAGTGAAATTCTGTAGGTGTGTTAATGAATGTAAGAAAAATGTTTTTCTCTCTGATACTTTTACACCATAATGAATGCATAAAATTTTTTTATAAAACTTTTTATAATCAATTGCCACAGAATTCAGAATGTATTCATACAATTTCTTATCTTGTTATTGAAACTTGAAAGTATATTCCTAGATGTAATAGAGAATACTGAACTATTGGAGTACTGAAGATAAATAAACGCTTGTTACACTTTTTGGGGACACCTTGTATAATAAAAGCAGCGTCATTTTGACAATAGATATTCATATAGCTCAAGTCGTGTTGCAAACTTGTAGTGAAGTTATGAGACACTTCAAATAATAAGAGAGTCTCTTTTAAAAATAATTATTCTAAATGTTGAAAAGAAGCATTGAATTTGAATTTTAAAAAATGAAGAAAGAACAAAAATCAAAAGTTTTGTTATCTAATTTTATTTCCTTTTTGTTTTGAATGAATCTTTTTCTACTTGATAATCATAAATGAGACAAAAAAGAACTCACTTTACATGTCAATTCTAGTGCTAAGATAAAAAAATATCCTAATGCTAATTCATTCACAAAAGGAGCAACAATTTTTTAGGATTTTTAAAAAAAAGGCTAGATTATATCTTTCAACTTTCAAAATATCCACACTAAATGTCAAAGCACAATGACTCTCAGTATATGTTATTTACAAAGAAACAAACGAATGAGAAAAAATAAACATTTCCTAAAATCCAACTGGATACATTGATTTTTATTTTCCAAGTAAGTAATGGTTTTCTTATAAAAACATTATGAATCTGAAAAATTTATAAATATACAAAAATAATAGCACTTTTTCCAATATTATGATTATTTATAGATTTGTATTTTAAACCCTTTAAAAATAAAATTATTTTTACAGTGAAACAAAATGATATTGAGTTGAAGTTAGTGAATAAAATTAATTGATATATAATTCAAACATAGCTTATGTAACCTGAAGGCGACTCTGATAAATAAACGACCTCATTTTCTGCCGACACCGAATATTTGCACGCACATGCGCAATGCAATCAGTCTTCTGACAACACTCCATCGTGTTCTGCATTAACATAAAACAATTGCACAGGATTTCCGATCCGAGTTTGAGTAACATAGCGAATGTAGGAACAACATTTTCTGACTCGGGGATTAAATTAGGGAACTGGCCTACAGAAAAAGAACTGTTTGCTTTGGTATTGATTGTTTTTGTGGTTGCTGCTTTATATCAGAACTGGTAAGCATACATGTTTGCCGGTAGAGATGAGACACTTATTTAAGCAAATCTCATTCTCCAGTTAAGATTCTGTGGCATTATCTGAAGAAAATCACTTTCTAGACATCATTAAACTCTTTTTTAAAATGCCTTATATGGTGTGAGTATTTAAAATAATAATAAAAAAATTGTAAAAGCCTTTTTCCAGTAATGCACTTCGTGTCTTGGATAAAAGTTGATGCTCTTATAACTTTTCATTTATTAAATTTTCAAGACAATATGAATAAAAAATTACACATTAATTTTTTATTACTCAAAATAGGAACGATTTTATAAGAGTAATGATTGAAAGCAGATATTTATTTTCTTTCTTGTTAATGAATAGCATTCTAACCTTTGATCGTGCCATCCAGCTAAAAAAGTGATAATCTGCTGGAATCTTGAATAGAAAAAAATTTGAATGAAAAAAAATGATTTTAAGCAGTATACTTTTTAATCAGCTGAATACAGATTTATATTTTGTAATAAAATTCCAGACATTGGGTGAACAGTGAAATATCAGAAATTTTCTATAACAGGAAAACAATCAAGTTTACGTAACTTGGTACTTTCTTCGCAAAAGGTTACATGTTCACCATTATTTACAATTAATGAAATTGAAAGCCATTATTTTACAAAAATAGGAGTAAATAAAACAGCGATCATTTCACTCCTTAAATAAGAGATATATTATTTGAGCAATAAAAGGAGGGACTTCAAATGCAATAATCTGGAATTCAGTTTCCTTACATTGTGCCATGACGCAACAATATGATAAATGACGTGATTGATATTACTATTGTTTTGCACTAAAGAGATAATTGGGAAAACAATTATTGATTGTTTCACCACTTAAGACTTTTACAGATAATTTATGAATAGTTCAAAAACCTGAGTACAAGAAATTCGTATTAACATTTGAATTATTTTGTCAGCGGTCGCTTTTACTTTGAGAACAGAAATAAAGCTTCACTGACATGTGCAAAAGTTTTACTCTTTGCTGAAATTTTAAAAATATCATCGAATTCATCTCTTTGAGAGACTTTTTTCTCTTTCGTTGAAAAATTTCAATTTATAATCCAATATTTTTCAACAATTCGATAGTGAATGTTTTCATGCCAATACCTACACTTATTTTGCATTTTCTCAAATAAACCATGACAAAGAACCATTAATTAAAAGTCCTTCTATCTTTGTCTCCTTTGCATATGGACGATGTATTACTTTCACAATTTTATGACTATAGGCACCCATTTTTTCGTATAAAAGTGGTGCCTTTGACTTTTCTCAATAAGGAAAAATATTCCCGTTGTATTAGTACCCGATTTATCAACAGAGAATTCAGAAAATAATTTCTCAAATGTAAAGGATGTACAAATAAAGGTAATCTTCTCTACAAATCATATTTTAAAGTCTATATAATATAGTAAGTTCATAGATAAATACATGTCGCGCAGCGTTTACTCTCTGGGAAAAAAAAAAACGATTGTTCACCTTAAAAATATGGTGATCTGATTGAATACACAATAATTTATGCCATCACATTCGATATAAAGAGTGTTAAAATGTATTTGCCGAGATTGAAACTACGTAAGAAATCATGCGTTTTCATAAAATGTATGCTTTGAAAACTGAATTTCTAAATGCAGTAGAAGAAACGAAAATCTTGAATTTGAAATTGAATGTCACCGTGAAGAAAGATTTCTTATAAAGTCGTTTGGGGATTGAATTTTTCACATAAAGAATATTTCGACAATTCAGATTGTTTTCTGTATTTCCTTTAACGTCTTTTTGGAATAAACAACTGTTTTGTCATATTCACTTCTCTTTTATGCAAAAATAATTTGTTTGTTTGTTTATAAGTTGTCTTAAGTGTTATCGAGAGTGTTAAGCTGCTGCCAAAAATAATGGTACCTTATTTTAAAACTTTGTTTCATGTTGGCATTTTCTGTTTAATTAAAATACTCAGGCATTTTGGATTTTAAAATGTCACTTTAACGCTATATTTATTAATTATCTTTTGTCTCATTCTTGAATATTCTTACTCTCTATAAAATCTTCATTAGGATTAATTTTACAAACTTAACTCTAAAATATCTTTGCACGTTTTTAAAAGAAAGTATTTTAAAACCGGAAACATACCTTTGCTCAAAGCAATCTTTTTGATTGCCAACTAAGTCATCAAACTACAGTATATTTTTTCCAAACGCTTTTTTTTTAAATCTTGTTTTGCTTTACTGGCGAATGTCTTTTCCAAACTTTTGCACAATTCATTAATTTAATTTGGTACGGCAGGTTTTACAAACTCTATTTCATTTCAATACCGAATTATATCATCATATTTTTCAAATATAATCATATATTTCAGAAATATGCAGCTGTCTGATGTGTTCTGAATATTGAAAGTAATTACTTTTGCGCTTTGGATGAATTCATTTAATAAATTTTGTCCTCGAATGCAGCCTAAAAGACGGGAAAGGGCTTTTAGTTTTTTTTTTTTTTAATCCGGTTCATTTTATCCCTCCCCATCATTCAAAAAGAAAGGGAGCAGAAAGAGAGTGACTGCACCGAAAAATAATATATAAATCACCCTTCAGTACTCATACAAAATGTGCAAACAAAATCAGGGTTAGGTGTTATTTTATGAAGAGCGTTTCGCAAAACTTGCAGGCATGACAACCCCAGAAGTGACTGTAAGAGCCAGCTATCCCTCACTCCTCCTCTCCGCATGGGAGGGGGGAGGCAACCTAAACATTGTTTAGCGTTTCCAACGTTTTGCAGACAAAAAGCCCGAAGGGTGGGAGAAAGACAAGTGTTGACTATCATAACAAAGCACAGGGGCGTGCTAACAGTTGTCACACTGCTTGGAGAGTGTCATTATTGTCAGTTAGGCACAACAAAAGATTGGAATAGGGTTGCAACTCCTTCGCACCACTTAACACATAGAATTATTTCCGCTTGAAGCCACCTGTCATTCTCCAGATGGATGATTAAAGTTTCTGTTTCTGAACGAACTGTGATAATGAAAACCAGAAAATAAAACGACTGATACAGACATGTTTCCAAAGAAACGTAAATCTGGGTATTCTTCCATTGAGTGTATTGTAAAAGAGATTAGCTCAAGTTTTAATTTTTTTGTAAGTTTTTAAATTAAGGAATGAATTTCTGCTTTTAAACAGACATTTGTATTTTTGCTCCTTATTCATTTCCTGTTTGCTTGTCATTTCAAAAGTATAATCATGGTCTAAAAAGTGAAAAGCAGAACTACTAACTGTTTTGCAGGAAATGATATATCTGTAAATATTCAGTAAGTTTCTGAATTCGCAGAATAAAACATTTTTCTTAAATGTGTAGGTGCAACATATTTAAGATAATCAACACATTACCCAGATTTTAAATTTATATTTGGATTAAAGTTTATTACTTCCAATCACCAATATATGACTCATAAGGAAATGACAAAGGTTTTTCCTTTTATAAGCTGCATATTTAATTTTTATGTATCAGCTGCATGTCTTCTCATTTCTTTCCTCCATCTGTAAATTTCATCTACAGGTTCAAATTACTCTGTATCTTAAATAAAAGAAGTTTGATGTGCCAATTATGATTGAAAGTCATGTAAATAACTTTAGAATTCCTTATAAAAACTTTTTTTAAATCATCGATTGAATACAAATAATGAAAATACGAAATATAATATGTATCCCTTTTAGTATAAAGCCAAAAATATTCGAGACACATCTCTCTGAAAAATAATAGACAAAACCACAAAAATAATGTAAGGAAATGTGCATTTTATATTTCAAAAATGTTTTGAGTGTTTTTATCAGATCAAACGTAAGAATATAAAAAGAATCATGGGTGAGTGCAGCTTACTTATATTGAAAATTTAGTAGCAATGGTGTAACAAAATTTGGTTAAATATTCTTTATGGATGTTTCCAAATAAACAATCAAATCCACATATTTTTCGCTGAAAACTTAGTAGCATCCTCATAAATTTTATTTATTTCAAATACGCATCTTATGTCAAAACAAAACTACAGATTCTCCAGCGGTCACAATGATGTAGTACTTCACCTCTTAAACTATAGAGGCCTTTTAATATGATTATAATTTTGGAGTATTGTAGTACAGCCTTAAAAATTGGTTGAACTAAAAGGAAACAAAGAAATGAACCTCAAATTAGTTTAAATTTCATGATGGAATAAATAGTTCAGACATTTACTGAAAGATGATTTGAATGCATTTTGGGTGCATAAATTGAATCTACTACTGTTTCATAAATACTGAATTTATTTTTTAAAGGGGAAAGCTTGAATTGAAACATTAATGCATTTCCCTATTTCCATTATCTTTTATTCTTATCTCTGCGATTTCTATGGTTCTTCGAAAAAGGAAGAGAAAGTCTGCTATCTAACTACACAACTCTATGAAATACATGATACAAGTTTCGAAAAGATGATTCCCTACAGTTTTCCTATTTCTAACAACACGTGGGACGAATTGAAACCTCCCATTAATTGTGAAAAAAATATTATTTTGTTTCCGGGAAGCTTAATAAAGAGAATGCGGCCCAAGAATAAATTCCAAAAGAAAATCACACAGATAATGAAAGGGTAAATTTCTAATTTATATACAGCTGTGAAGCTCTTTTTTAAGGTATTAAGGCTGCATACCATTTTGCATCCCGTTTTTCCTATTCTTTGCACCCAAAGTGAAGAACTGTAATCCTTTGCGAAATTGACTTCTTCTGCAAAGGAGTAGCAGTAATGAAGTATTAAGCTTCATGATCCATGCAACGGCCCGGACAGAATCGGATTTTTTTTTTCATCTTGAAATGTCTGCTTTTATTGAACGTTTTAAAGACGCTTTTTTGGGAGGGATAAAAATGGCTTTTTTATCTTCTTGTTTAAAGTTACTCACGCCGACTCATGTTTATCAAAAGAATATTGCCTTTTTTTTGAAAAATATTCCCACAAAGTTAATCTCCAAGACTTACTTATGCTACCTGGCAAAGTTAAATTAGCAAATGTGAAATACTTTGAACTGAGAAAATTTCAATTTGGAAATGATTTAGATTTATTTATTTTATAATAAACATATATTTTTTCTTTATTAGCAAATGCAATGTTTTTTTAAATAGGATTTAGATGGGTAATCGGACATAAGTAATTTTCATGCAACTGATATTTGTAATTATAGGATATATGATCAGAAATGCATTCGAATTCCGAAAAAGAAAATACTGAAACAGAAATTTTAAAACAATAAGCTCTACACTGCACATTATTTTTATTTTTTTATTTTTTCAAAATCGATATGCGCAACAAACTCAGAAAGTAATGATAAAAAAAATGTATGGGAAATATTTTTTGAAATTAATTTGAAATTGAATAAATAAGTTTAAACGCTTAGTTGATAGATGGATTAAATATTTTTTTGTTAAAATAACATAATAATTCAATTTTAAAATGTAATAGGTAAACTATTTATCAGAAGTTATGTCGTATCCTTATTATTTATTCTAAAAATGAATTATTTAAAATAGCTAAAAATATTTAAAAAAAAGAGTCCATGAATCCATGCTCCATATAAGGTTAAAGTCATTCTGTGTATATTAGTAACTTTGGGTTTGCGCTTGAATCATTTAATTATATGTGCAGATTCAAAATTTTAAAATTCTTTGCTATCAAAATAACCCAGCTTTAATTCTCTTTCCAGTGTCATTTCATAAAACAATTGTTCTTTAGAACAAAAGATTTTTCTTTTCAAAAATGAGGCCTCCAGACTTTTCAGTAATTATTTTTTGTTTTAAAAATTATGCAATAAATAAAGTCTTACTTTGAAAATTCTTTTGCATAAGACTTTGTTTTCCTTCTGAAAAATGGAAAAATATTAATTAAGTCTTTAAATGCAAATGTTTAATATAAATACTATTTATTAACATTGCATGATATATTAATAGTTTTTGTCTTCGGATACTGTGCATCATAAAATTATGTAATTACTGGTTTTCTTGAATTAGGCGAAAGTAAAGAATTCGATTGGATAATAGAAAATGTTGAATCGGACAGTAATGCAGGAGAGAAATGAAAATAATTATTTAAAAATATTTCATGTTTCCTTTCCACTGCATTTTATAGAAATTTTGAAGACTGTTTGGACATAGAGACTTTCCCCCATTATCGTCAAAATACTGCCCCATAACCTTTAGATTCTACCCTTTCCTCCGTAATCCGCCAAAAACATTCTTAGAGCATTTCCTCTCAGGTCAAAGGGTCAGATCCATCTCATCTGTTTCTCCATATTGTTTCCCAGTATACGAATCTCACTTATCTCGACCGACACATAAGAAAGTCTTCAAATACTTCAGGAAATGGCCAGATTTTTTAACATATCTAAAATAAATATACCTCAACACTTCTCGAGTGCTTGATATGCGATTTTTTTTCTGGATCCTCTGCTCTTCTAAACCAATCCTGGGTCCGGTTTCCGCCTCAATTTCGCTTCTGGTTGTCATCTATTTTTTTTCCGGGGCAAACGGAAAAGAGAAACGTTCCTGCCCTTCTTTTATCTCTCGACTTTCTGCGTTCACTCGTATTTGTCTCCCTGGATATTTCTTTCCCTGCCTGTCCACGTCTCTTGGAGAGTTGCCTGGAAACCGTTGGTGCGCAAGAGTAATATATTGGCTGTCTGTATTCTAGGAAGAACAAGGGCTTCCTTATTGGAATTATCTTTACTGTAGACACGAGATGTGTTTCTTTCCCTGTCGATAGATTCTTTCACTGCGATGTTTTCATCTATCTACGGATTTTAGACTCCTTGACACGTGCAACTCTTTTGGAGGTCAGAGTTACATTATGAGAAAATCCGAAGGAAATTTATGAGCATTTAGAGTCTACCTCAAAATAATACACCTGCAATATCTTTTCAATTAATAATATATAGGATTGTATAAAGTTATGTTATAGTTACGGTACATAATATATATGATACTTTTTCCATTGAATTCAGCCAATAGTAGTATTTATATTTCTGAGTCAGCTGTAAATTGGTGCATTGGTTATTTTTGTAATCTTACACTTCTTAATTCTCAGAATCAGAGTTTCTAATAGTGACTTAACATGCTTAAGAGCAAACGAAAATCTTTCATGCGCTCTCTCAATAAATACTGTTTTAACCTACAAATTATTATTTAAATATTAATTTTCTAATTAATTCCAGCAAACTTAATTAATTTGCCTAAAATTAATATCCAGTATATTAATATGAACTAATATTATTAATATGAACATTCTAAGGTATATTTTTACCTTTATACTCAGTATTAAGTATGCATACCACTTGGAATTTTATCTGAATTAGCGCTATTAAGTATGTTTATCGACATTACTTTCATAAATTAACTATCAAACTAACAAAATTTTTATTTTCTTTCATTTTAATTCAGTAGTTTACCATTATAAAACCCTATTTAAAATCCTCGATTAGTATTTATGTTTAAAATCCAATGTCTATGTTTGATTTTTAAAATGTTTAATGTCAAAATATTAATATACTTTTCATTGTTCATAGAAAACAAGACATCGAAAGCAGACACACTTCCCAGCATACTTTTCGTAAAATGTAAAAACCATCGTGATTTTTTAAATATGCTGTCAAATAATTTAATAAATGAAAAACATTCAATAACTTTTATCAAAACAGATTAAAGATATCTTGATGCAAGTGATTCCTTGGTTTAAACTAACAACAATGCGGTTGTTAGCTAAATTTAGTAACTAATAGAATCAATGTTTTTGAAACTGATTATAGAAAACTTTATTGGAATATATTAATATTTTGATTGTCTATTAACTTCTTGTGGGTAACCACTATTAAATGGGCATTATCTATGTAGATAAGGTGCTAATCCAGCACTCTAGCGAAATTACAGTACGGGAATGCAGTTGCTACTTGCAGAGAATGCTCTACTCGAGACTCCTCTTATTAGGCCAAGCACTAAGTCCTCTTTCGCATAATCTCTGGACGGCTTAGTTGCGAATCACCATGGGCCTGCAGAACACGCTTCGTCCATTAAGCTTGCGAGCGTAATAGAGTTTTGAATTCAGTCGAACGCAACTCGGCTTTGCATGTGAAATAGATCGTGTAAGCTGCTTGCGACTTTAATGTTCCTCCAAATCATTTCATTTTTTTTCCCTTCAGCTCTACCTAAAATTTCAATACTGGATAGGAGTTTTTCCTCCCCTCTCACCTGTGTAGACCTTTATATAACAAGATGTTAGTTTGAGCAAAATATTAATGTTATTGATAGGAAAGCTGAAATCTAAAGCATGCAATGTATACCATTTTGTTAACAAAGTTTTATTTAAAAATTCATTCGCACCATGCGCACAATAGAATGCTTTAAAATGGATTAAAGTATTATTAGCAACATAAATAACGATACAAATTATTATTATTATTTCTTTTTGCATAAAATCATAAGCATTTTTAAAAAAAGATTTGGAAGTGCATGTACTTTTTTAAGAAACATTTTTTACGTGACAGAATAATATAAAAAAAACTATTATTCTGTTACTGTTAAAAAACTACATTAAGAAAACAAAATTTATCTTTTATGCATATTATATTTATCGAATCATTTGATTATAAAAGCATTAATTTCGATACATTTCAATGGAAAATAAACTGATTCTATTCTAGTTGATGCAGTTATGATTATTTAAAAAAAATCCTGATTTATATATAATTTTCTTATTTTTGTGTAAGTCGTGAACAAAGGTAAAATTTTAACTACAGTTAAAGGAAAGCATTAAAATTTCTTTTGAATGATTATAAACTACCTAAAACTAAATCAAATGAAATAGTTTAAAATCATTCTTAAATGGAAAATTTCATTTATCAAATCAATTCTATTTAAATATTAACTGTAATTATCAAAAAAGTTTTTTTTTATCTTAATGATCCATGAGACTTTAGGATTAGAGTCTTATCTTCATAAACTGGATGGCAACAGATTCCAGACTCGATTACATCAAATATCTACCGATTAAGCGAAAACACTAGCCACTGCGAAGGAGGATGTATTAACTCTGCAATATCTTGATCAAGACAGATCAAATAATAGGGTAGTGTAACAAAATAATTCCTTTATTTTCAGTCTTATATATTTACAAAGAACAACTTGTTCTCATCTAGGTTAATATGATTTACAAACAATAACATCCAATCACGAAGTGGTGCCTGGATCAAATCAGAGAAAAAGTCACCAAAAAACCGCTAATAGGCTGTTGACTCTAAACGGCTACTTCAGAGCCGCTACAGAAATCCACCGATCTTTATCGGGTGGACTCTACACAGAAGCTCAAATCACAGGGAGCTCCCCCCCCCAAAAAAAAGCAAGAAAAAAAAATTAAAAAAATTCGGCACCCGAAGACACTCCGAATTCTGATTCGAAGCCTCTTTCTCCTCTTCTCTGGAAAAAAAATACCCAGTTTATTTAAATCAAATATCTACCTTCGATTTGTCCATTGGTGAACTTGAGTTACCTATCACCCAATAGCTGCTCATCAACACTTCCTCAAAAATCTGCATTTAATCGATCGAGTGTCTCTTAAGGATCCATATTTGTGGCCGTACCCTCTTGAGCACATGTTAATTCTAATCAATTCGTAGCTAACATCGGCTGAAGTGCACCTGGGTTTGATACTTAATGACAATGGTTGCTGGTGACTGATCATTTATTGATGACTTGAGGAGTCTCTTCATAAGGGAAAAACGTTTAGCATTTTAATGTTTTGACGTTCTTCTCCCTTGAAGACGTGGAAGATCTATTTGAAATGATGGAACAAATATTTGTGTTCCCACACCTGGATAGCAACAAATGATCAGGCACAATGACTCCACTAGTAAAAAGGATCCATATGTAGTGGTCCGTATGCACTTAACTATGTGTGGGGAAACAGGTGTTGCTACATCTATTCGGAATGCCAATTACCATGTGAGGAAAAGGGGGAAACGTTATAACGGATTAGAACACACTTACTTATGCTGGTGATGTATAAAGGAGATGCATGTTCGGGTATCTGAACTTTAAACAAAAACTTGAAAAAAAACCTCAAAGAGCTTTGAAAGGGGCTAAATACCTTACCTAGTAAACCATTCAAAAAGGCTTAAAATTAATGCTAAATAAATTTCTGCAAAAAAAGCGCACCGATACACTCCTTTTAAACTGAAAAAAGAAAGCAAATTAAAAAAATTATTCACAGAAGAGAAAGTTTGTTTTTAAATAGTATCAGGAAATAATAATAATAAAAAAGATAAGGATGGCGCTTTTTGAATAATTAATATTTTATATCTCAACTATAGTTCTACAACTGGAACGGTGTCTATGTAAATTGGGTACATGTTCTGACATTTTTAGGTACGCATTTGCATATCATTTATTCATGAAATATCTTAAGTAGGCATTAAAAAAACTTTTATGTCTTCATACGAATAACAAAAGAATTGGCTGGTCCTAAAAATCCAAGAATAAAATATGGTTTTAAATTATCCAAAATATAATTAATTTTTTCGAATATTAAATTTGCTTATGAACTTGGTTACAGTTTCTATTTCCTTGAAATAAGTGAAGATCCCATTTCAATTTTGATTCATAAGGAAATCTCAGTATCAAAGACTAATAGCATTTTTTAATTTTTTTTTTGTAATTATACAAAATGTTAAACAAGATAAATTTTCCTTTATTTTCATAAATGCTCATATAAATTAAAATAGCCTTTTCTTTCACATCTCTCTCTCTTTCTTTCTCTATCTCTTTTTTATTTTACATTTGAGAGCAACATTTTGCTTCTTTTATTTCATCTGATTAAAGTTTTCTACTTTTTCTTAAATTCTACTGCTTAAACATATTAGATTTCCTTTTTAAAGTGATTTTCCTAATGAATTGTTTTAATTTTTTTCAATGCAAAAGCTTTGTTAATCACGAAAGAAAAAATTCCGAATCTTTAATTCGAGTGGTTAAAATTAATACAAACACCGATATTTTTGCAGTATTTTCTTAAAAGCTTTAGGCGTTATTTCAAGCCAACCAGTGGTTCTCAGTAGTCAAGATTACGTTAGAAACAATTAAATAATTCTGCAGGTATATTTTAAAAGATTCACAACCAGAATACTGAAGCATTGAATCATTAAATAAATATAAAACATATATGCATAATATAAGTATATAAATAAATATACAATTTCTGATTTAAATAAATGATAGCATCAAAATTCTGCATCAGAAGTGAAAATTTTCTTAGTGTTGCTTGCTATGAAAGTATATTACGGCTGAAGTTAAACAAATATATAAATTCGGCTAGTATGAGTTATTACCATTTTTCTTTAGTAATAATCGATTATGTATATTAATCATTAATTAAAAAAATTTCCAAGGGCATGAGAAATGTATCGATCTTTTATTAATTTTCAATGAAATATTAATAAAATGTTTCCATCCATCTTTGTTAGCTTAGGAATGAATTAGTTCTAAAACTTGGAAGACTAATTGATTTTCAATAAACTTAACAAAAGTCAAAGGGTATTAGCAGGATAAAATTTAGAGAGGCGAGCAATTAATCCTATTATTTTTCTTTGGATTTTATCTATTTTTTTCAGAAATATGCAAGAAAAATTTAGGCGGAAAAAGTTCTAATATTATAGATGAAAGTAAGAGAAGCAACCGTTTTCTGGTAGGCGACTTATTTGAGAATACTGTTGTTTTTAGATCATTAAGCAGCCTTGTTATATATGAAGTCTGTCACCATCCAGATATGATAAACTGACGGAAGAGCAACTGTTTTACAGTTATTCATCAGCTTGCTTAGGAAGAATATTCGCCGTTTGTCAAAAAAAAACATTCAACCAAAATGATAAATAGTGTATTAACAGTTTTAACTTTAGGAAACATTACTGGGGTTACAGGATAAAATCTAATTATGACTAAATTATCTAAATATGACTTTCATCATGAATTCTTAACCCTTTCACTGCCATTTTGGAGATATCTCGTAGGAAACTGCTGTAAAATTTAGTGTCTATAAATTTCTGTTTCAGTGAATGGGTTAAAGCATACTCATAGACATTATATTTTACAACAGATGTCTTACATTTTCAACAAATTAACATTTTAGGAAGCAAATCATTAATTTGATGATATTAAGGCACTAACTACATGAAACTGAATGTTACAGATTCGTGAGAATTTTTGAAATAAAGCTTGTTTTAAAAAGAAAAATAATTTTTATCACACTTAGCTGACGTTTAAAGAAAAAATTTCGAAATGGTTTCATAACTCTGAGTTTCATTAAATATAAAAACATCCAAATTATTTATTTTTGGAAAATGAGAAGTTTAGAATAATAAATAAAATAAAAGTTTAGATTACAAATAAAAATGCTTAAAAATATATAAAGTCTATTTAAAGAATTGAGCAAAATTCTTTTAAAGGGAATTTTGATGGCTCGATCTATCAGGTGCGCGAGGTTTGTCTCTATTATTATATGATTTTTCCTGCTTCATACGAAAGGGATTTTCTGAAGGCGAGTTGTACTTATAAAAGAAGACAAGTTATATTAGGTAAGTTATAATTTTTTTTTTTTTTACAGAGCCAAAATTTTCAATTCATGGCAACTTATCCTTTCCGTTTTTCTGAACAGCTGATTACTGCGAGGGAGGATCGTTATCGCTATATCTATAAGCGTATATTTATCCAAAATTAAATTCGAAAGAGAAGAGTAAGTTCGAAGATGGAGATTAATCAAAGAAATAGATGTTTGACACCATTGGTTCTATAAATGCACTTTAAAGCAAACATTAAAAACTAATATTATCTTAAGTATATAAGAAATATACACTTACCCTGTATATATAAATAAATATACATAGTGTATAGTGCACATTTATGAACGCACAATATGTCACGTCATAGAAAGGTCGCATATTTCAGGCCAAATTCCACCGAAATTTCATTATGTATAGGATTCTGATGCATATTAAATCTCCCATCTTTGTGTTTGTTAAGAGTGGGAATCTGGAGAAGGGATTTTCGATTGAATATTGTGTGATCTCTACCTAAACTAGTCTACATGAGGCTTCAAATCGAGACGTGGGTGTAATTCAGTTAAAAGTAAATCCCATAACGATTTTTCTTTTGCTGTTCTACTGAAACTAAGCTCTAGAAATAATATCAGCATCCAATGTTGTAGACGGGCTGTTATTATTTTTGCAAAAATTGATATAGAGATAGTTATTGAAATTTGTATTTAAAATAACAAAATTATACTGAAATTATTGTTTCTTCACAATGTTTTCTGAAGATTGTGTTATCAAAATGTCATATAGTGAGAGGATTGATTATAGTTCATTTGGAATAGATGAAGTCTTGTATGCTTACTCAATACTTCGTGAAGCTATTCTTATAAAATATGAAACATTTAATTCAACAGCAAACAATTTCTTGTAAAAGGAAAAGAAGATGAAAATTTTAAAATGAGTATCCATTTTATATTTTACAAGGTATACAGCATCTATTATTTGCTGATTCGGATATAACACAAGTAGAGTATTTTGATGAATAGCATGTGGGATCCTCGAATATAGCGTCATAGTCTAATTACACGAAGAGAGTTAGTTATGAATCCAAAAGTTTGTATTCGATTACGATGCATACAACGATTACACAACATGGAGGCTTCCCTAGGTGACTATGGAAATTTGTGGCAACCATTGAGGGGAAAAGCGCGTCTGTAAGTGAGTATGCAGATTCTTATGCGCCTTTGGTCTCTTACAAAATTTAAATCAATCGCCGATTTGGACAGTTTAAGGCGGTTTGATTTTGTAGGAACCATTATTAATAAGGTTGAATTTGGCAAAAATTGATTTTAATCGGATCTAGTTCAGTGTCGAGGCGCATTTCCACCTCTAAAAATATGTTAACAAACAGATCTGACGGTTCTGGGCCACTGAAAATCTTTATCATTCAATAGTTCGGCCACTACACCCACTTAGGCTCACAGTTTGATGTGCGTTATCTGCTGAAGGCGACATTGTGCCAGTTTTTTTTTTATCAAAAATGCCGCCAGTAAAGCTTATTTTGACGTGTTTAATGACGTAGTCATCCCATTCTTGCATGGCATAAACAAGATAAGCAATTATTGGTTTATGTAAGATGATGCTTGACTTCACTGCACTCATCGAAACTTCAATCTCTTAGCAGAACATTTTCACGATAGACTGGTTGGGGTTGATTCCGTTATGAGAACAGGCAATGATATAGAATGGTCACCCTTACTCGCCGGATCTTAACCTGTGCGACTTTTTTTATGGGGACATCTGAATGACACAGTATATCTCACACAGCTCTCAACATTGGACGAGTTGGGGGCAGCAATTGAAACCGAGGTCAAGGAAATTGGAACAGATGTTTTGTAGAAAATGGTTGCGAAATTCTATTCCAGATTTCACCATGTCATTTATTCGAACGGCCGACATTTCGAAAAATTTTTGAAAGTTCTCAATAAACATGGATTTTCACTTGGTTTTTTTTTCTTGTTTCTTGAAGTTTTCATGACCCAAGCTTCAAAACTTAATTAGACTGCGACGCTATATTCCGGGACCCCACATGATATACATCAAAATACTCGTCATGGCGTATTGTATCCAAATCTGTAAATATTATACGCTGCATACCTTGTGGCATACCCTGTAAATTATACATTCTTTACAGTCACTTTTTAGAAGAAATATAATTCTGCTTTTTAAAATCGAAATAAATTAAGGGTGAAAATATGTAATAACAAATAATGGAATACCTATTATTTAAAGAAAGTGCCAAAAGTTTATGGTATAATCATACAAAAAGTGATCCAGTCTTTAAATTAAATTTCTTCAACAATCCACTGTTTAGTTAATATCTAATTTACTGAATTATACACTGCAAGTAACATTTTAAACAGAAACACGTCACTGAACAATCTTTTTACCAATACTTACAAGAAGTAAAGAGGAAAAAAAATTCAACCCTATAAAGATAATAATAATATGGTCTAAGGTGAAAGAAACACAAAATGGAAAGAAAAAAAAGTCGCCATTTTATTTCATAATGACACTCAAATTTTGAAGACTTTCTTGTTGCAAGCAGCATAGACGACAGACTTTGGCCACGCCTGTTATGAATGAAATGGGCGTGGCGATTTCGATCTCACGTCTTAATTTCCTAATCACGCAACCATTTTCACCCTTCTCCCCCATCATTTGTGTCCTGCACTTTTGCATATATGGTAATAGTTTTTTTCGTGAACTGATTATGTAGGAGCCGTGTATTTTTCGCTAGTGATGGACATTACCGTCGGAGTACTTTTGTTTCCATCTATCGTCAACGGACTTTTCGAATCGGGCCGAATTTCGATTCTTTTCTGCATATTTCTGGTAATCAGATTAAAAAATATGTTAGCATGGAATGGGAAAATACGCTTTTATATCTGTTTAAATTATAATTTTACGTTCTATTTCCATCAAAGTGTATTTGAAAAAAAAAAGAGCTGACCGTAGTTATTTAATGTTCTGCCTTGAAGTCATATGAACCTTCATTGGAGCAGACTTCATTCTATTGACAAGAACGATGCTTGAGTCTTCTACATTTCATCGAGAAGGGGTTTTATCCATGGTTATATATCGGATATGTACCAGGCTCATATCTGTCAGAATTTTGTCTGGATTTATTTTTAATTTAAAATTTAAACATTAACAAAAATAGATGGAAAAATATCGAGATGCGATTGAATTAATTGTCGATTACTGTATAAGATAACTTGCAATCTATGTATTATTAAAATAACAGGTTCATAAAATTTGCGAAGGAACAACAACAAAAAAAAAAGATTCAGAAATAAGGAAAAGGCAGATGAGCACAGTTTGAAAAAGAATATGAAATCATCTATTCATATCATTTGAGCTGCAGTTCAAATTGAAGAATGTCACTGTTAGACACTCAATCGAAACCCTATTTTACATGGCGATACATTTATTTTTACAAATGTCAATAAGACTTTCTATGAGCTTGGATGGAACTACGATTTAGTGATAATTAGTAAACACAAATGAAATTCTCAATAGATATTTCCCCATCACAGAGTTTATGACACCAAAGTGCGTAAGAGTAAATGAATCAAATAAGCAAGAAAAATATTCAAAAAGGAAGAGATTATTTAATGGCATATATTCTGTTGGCAGAAAAAATGTTTTATTCCTCACCGGCGTAGTTACCAGCATTATTTACAATTAATTTTAAGTAGTTCAATTCTTGAAAATGTTTAGTAACTTTTTTCATTTACTATACTTTTTATTTAGCTTTACTATATTTGTAAGATATTTTTGATTTAAAACTTTAGTAAAATACATCAAAACTTGAATTTTAAATTAATTAATTTGAATTAAAAAATATATCAAAGGTTTTTTTTTTTTCATATTTTTTCTGCATACATACATATGATTGATTTTTTTTTCTGAAAACAAACAAAAAAAAGTGTTGAATTAAGAAGCCATTTAAGAATTTTTTCCTGGGTGATTAAGTAGTCATTGATGAAAATTTGCTTTTTCGGTGACTTTTCATAATTTGCTAAATGAGCTGCTTGAACAGAATGAGTTTGTATTGCATAGAGCCAGCATTGGCTTCTATTCTCAGTAAAAAATTCGTAGTTAATATGTTCTTAGCATTTTTTTAAAATCTTATTTTCTTATGAAATTAACTGAAGAAAAAAATTTAGAAAAACAGTTGCAAGTGATTCATATAACCAAATATATCATAATTATCATACGCATATATTTAAATATGCATTCATTAACTATTCAGAGAAAAATATGGTGTTAGCTTAGTTTAGTTTGTGAGGTAAACAGGGATCTTATATGCAAATGAACTCTTTGAATATATTTTAAGAAACTGATATAATTATTTGACAAATATTAAAATGTTTAAAAATATAAAAGCAAATGAAAAAAATTAACTAAACTTGATTCAAAGTCCCCCCACCCCCCACCCGAAAAAAAACTATTAATTCCTTTTAACAAGAACTACAAGAAAAAATTCAGTGGATAGATTTCAACATTAGAAATAAAAATAATGATAATAATCATCATACTATTATAATTATTTTAAGCAAATTTTCAAACAATAATTTTCTAAGAGCTTTCTTTTTTCCTTTTAAATGTGAATTTAAATAGAAAAAAAGTGCAGAATATTACGTCATCATTTCTTGTTGTAACATTTAAAATCACTAGAATTGGCAATAGTAATGAGATGTATAAAGCTATTAATCATGAAAAATAAGAAGAAAAGCAAGTGTACTAAAAAAAAAAGACTATGATATCTGAAAAGCAAATAAGCTAGACATTTCGCCGAATTTCTCTTTAAAATCAAGTAGAAGAAGTGCACATTTGTATTTATTTATTTTTTCACATTCATTTTCACAAATACCCACCAATTGTTCCTTAATATTACCTTTTGTTTCGTTTTCAAAGTTAAAGGCGGAATCTGGAAATAGGCGAATTCGTTACTTTACCCCGGATTTCATTCTCCCGAAATATCTTTGAAATCCGCATTTGGGAGAAGGTTAATGGAACTCTTTCTTTCCATATAGCTTTTACATGTTGTGTGGTCCTTTTTCATTCAAATAGCACATTTAGTTTACAAAATCTGAGTAAGAGTATTCTGACTTTGAAAATTTCGTTTTCGAATTCTTTGTATTCCTTACTTAGAGGAAATGCTGATGGTGAACTCTCATCTAAACTCGCTTTACTTCCCATTTCAAAAGAAAAGGAAATGTGAAAAAATATTTTTTGGAAAGCCTTTTTTTCCCCGTTTTTTGATGTTTTTGTTTCCTTTTAGAAAACATGTGCGAAAGTTTTCACAAAGAATATTTTGCTTTCCATTTGATTTTATTTCTGCAACTTTGATGAAGAGTGTGTAATTTCCACAGTAAAATTAGGGATGCGATTTAATATGATGTTATTTAAATTGAGCGATTCGGATTCCTATTATATTTGAATATGAAAATTAAAATTCATTTTTTAAAATCAACAATAAAGCAAACAGGATTTAAAAGTTTTGTTAAAATCAGTTTTTAATCTATCATTTATGATTTTATTAAGATGTATATGGGCAAGAAAAAATTAAAGTGGTGTAAGTTACTTTCCAAAAAAAAAAACAATTTAAATTGTAATTAAAGTGAACATTCAATTCAATTCAACACAACACATATGTTAAATATGGATATTTCTAAAATAATAACCTTATAATATTTTTTTTTCTTCTCGAATAATGCAGTAGGTTTTGCGATACTTTAATTTCTAGGAAATATAGAAAATATTACTTACATCATTCTAACTTTAAACCGTCCGTGTAAGTAAATTTAATATACTTTTGTTTCTCTTTGAAAAAATTGGATATTTTTCCACTGAAAATGATTCTTTCAATAAAATTTTTTAAGATTATATGGTTGTTGCCACAATAAACTCTCAAAAGAAAACTAACGACTTATTGTTCAATATTAATGTAATCAAGTGAAGCCCATTTAATCGAAATATTTCTAGAAACCTCCAGAAAAATAACACATTTTGAAACTAAAGCAGCTAACATTAGGTTTTAAAAATTTCAGACTATTCTAAAAGTACCTGGTAATTCCCTGTTTTTCCAAGCAATCAAAATAAAAACAAAACAAAACAAAAACACATTGAGGGCAAAATAATAATAATAAAAAAATTCTTATAGCCCCGTCTGACAAGTTATATTATCTTTGCAGCATGTTTGAATCTTTACGGAACGTTTCAGCGATTCAAAGACACTGTCGTAGATCGAGTCCTGATTCTCATACCGTAAACTCGATGCAATTTCAACTGCCCTATCGATCGTCGTGTCCCCTATTTTATCTATCATAGGTCGCCGAAACAATCGCAGGGTGCTAGTAAAGTCGTAAGTGGGCCACATTTGCCGAGAGATACGAGTCTCAATTTAGTCTGTAAATGATTTCAAGACCCTTGCAATGGGGCAGTAAAGTAGGGAGCATCAACTCGATAGATACAAATGCCCAATGTGACCCTCCCTCTTGCAGGAATTTGGTTGGCCCGCATCTGACACACTTTGAAATGTAATTTCGAGTAATAGGAGAAATTGGAGAGAATTCCATTTTTAAATACCTTCCCATTGCTTCGTCTTGCTTTTACCGTTCATAGGTTTTTTTAATTTTTTTTATAATGAAGTTAATTTTCTATAATATGTTAGTTTCAAAGAACCATGCATTGCTCTTTGAAAATTTTGTTTTTAAAATTTTACGAAAATAATATTAATCCTCAAACATCTGATGACTTTTCACTTTTTTTCTTAAAATAGTAGGCGAGTATTGTTCCGGATGAATTCAAATACTTTGCAATTGTCAAATTACTATTAATATACCAAGCTATTGAAGCGGTACTCACCAATGTATATAATGATTGAGATTGACCAAATTTGTCAAATTTCTGTAACCAATAGCTTGGAGAGAACGACCGCATATATTTAATATAATGTAAATGAAAAAAGTAAGGTGGAAATTTCATTTTTGCATGAAAATAAACTTGAAATAGATATTAAAAATATTATTTTCGAATTGACTATATAATCTATCAAATTTTAAAAAAACAAATCAAATGCGTCGTATTTAAAATTACTACCAATATGCTAAAAAATGCATTTTAAAGGAAAAGATTAATTCTGCATAAATAATAAGGAAAGCTCTACGATTATATTTTTCAAAGATTACCTAATCATCAAGGATTGTATACTTTGTTGTGTCTCTTTCGTTATAATTGATGCAAATTTAAAGTTTCAATCTCCTCACAATCACGTTTCGATCTTTAACGTGATGTTTCGAGAAGAATTCATTCAAATAAACCATTAGATTTAACAATCAAACTCTCCGTCTTTTGACAAAAAGAGCATGCTATTTTTTTTTTAAATCATTACATTTTGAAGTAATATAGCAATTGTGATGATTTTGAGTAACTCTTGAACTTTATAAATAAATATTTTTATAATTAGGATTTGTTTAATCGAAGATTGAGATATCTCACCTTTTTTTCTATTTCAAGAAGTTATAAAACTTTGGCAACTTGAATCTTATATAGACACATTCATTTTTATAAAATAATTTTTCGTCTATTTCGTTAACTATCTTGGTACATGTAATAATCAAATAATTACGGAAGTAAAAGATTAATCCTGCATAAATCAAAATTAAAAGCAGTCAGTTAATTCAAAATTAATAAGTGACAATCATAAACTATTTTAGTTATTATATCAGTATTTAAAACTATTTGGTATAAAAAAAAGTATTTCTTAATTGAAGCATTAAGAAAATGAATCAAGAACGAAGAAATCAGGGATTTGTTTTTAATGTTTATCAAAACTACTCTCGGTTATAATTCAAAAGAAAAATGTAGTACAGTTATGATATATGTAGAAAAAAAATACTCACACTCAATATATTTGATATCGCCATGTTACAATTTTCCAATTTACAGTCAATTTTTATTTGTGAACTATAAATAAATCTTATTTCGTCTCTATACTTTTTTCATACTTGTACGTCAATAAAGAAATGGAAGTACTTTAACGTTTTTGTCCATTTTTAAGCATGTCTTTTCCTTTTCAGACAGCCTATGCATTAAATGAAAGAAATAATATGACATTTGTGCTTCAAGAAACACCTTTATTGAGAGTCTTAAAAAAATAACAAATGGAAAAAGCGGCAAAACACGTGAATTGTCTGACACATATTTTCAAGGTGCGTTTGCTTTGACAGAAATATAGTTCTTTTTCACCGGGCCGTCGTTATCTATATGTAAAGTTCTCTTATTCTAGAAATTCACATGTTTGCAAATTTTATGCACTTGCATTTCCATCAAGTTCCAAAATAACGGAAGAAATCGAACTTCATGGTAGTGCTTTAATGATACGAAATCTAGACTTTAACCATTCTTCTTAGTATTCTTAACAGAAAACAGGGTTAGATTTGGATAGATTTGCTTTATAGGAATAGGAAGAATGAATTTTAGTCTGTGGGTGCGCTTTCTATCCTTTTTATAGTAAACTTACACTGATAACTAAACGAATTTCAAAACGTACTTTCATTTATTAAAAAAACATCTTGGTTTTTTTTTTATTTCTTGGGGTAACTGAAAAGATGAAATTTTTCAAATAGCTAGTTAGTAAAGTATTTAATATACCTTTCTAGTGAAATAAATTTCGCAAAAACACGAGCTAAATATAACTGATTTCTTTTCATCGTTTCGGATGTTCTTTGATGCATTGATTTCAGAAAAAAATGTGAGGAATTCAGTTTCAACAAACACTTTTTGCAAAATTTATTTCGCAAAAACACAATCTAAATATAACTTATTTCCTTTAGGTTTGGTAATCGAGATGTTACCAAGGATGTTTACCATTCTTCAGATGCCACAATGATTCCATAAAAAAATTCAGCCTTCCAGTTCCAAATACTACAATAACTATTCAGAATTTTATGATTTTTAATTAAAAAAAATAACACTGCAGGTGTCAAATGATTTTCTGTAATTAAATTTATAGACACAATTTATTGAAAATTACAGTTTTTTTACTTAGAAATACAACATTCAGTTTCGCTTGTTTAATGCATTGGTTTTTTAAGAAACAATTTATTCCAACTTAAACTATTTAAATAATATTCGCTAAATATTTGTTTCCTCAGCATCGAAGCAAAATACTGGGTAAAGCATTTGAATTAAAGTAAATTCTGCTCTAGATCAGGCGAAGAATGGTAAAATGAAAAGAAAATTTGGTTTCAGCCTCAATGAAATTCATTTTGCTCATTCAAACAATTTCGAACTAACATTTTCGAAACTAATGTATCTCATTATTAGTGATTTTTCTCTTTCTGAAGAAACTAAATGTAGCCAATAATACAAGATAAATGAAACATAACTACCTTTCGTTCTCCTTCAGAGAACCTAGCTCTTTCATAATGTGAAATATACTAATGCAGATTAAAAAAACACATGGAAAATCTGGTAAAAGGAACATTTTTTATCTTGAGCAACGATGCAATAAAAGCATTATATCTTCCTTTCAAGAGTTATCAAACCAATGCATATCACTCAGCCAAACTTTTAGGCATTTATTTTACACTCTACATAG
>JAPMOR010025455.1:561411-685741 GCA_026543865.1 Argiope aurantia
ATATATATATATATATATATATATATATATATATATATATATATAAAGTTTAGGGAAAACTCCATCAAGTCAAATATAAAAAAATCACCAATAAACTAAAAGTCCAATTTTTTTCTTTTTGAAATTTACCTCTTCCGTATTCATGCGTGATTATAATGCTTTCTAAATAAGAAAGAGAATTATTTTGTTGGTCTGACTAGTTGTCCCAACGAACAAAAAACTAAAATTCAGCTGCTGAAAACAGACGCATAGCACCATAGACAGCAGCTGTTGCACACATAAACGACCTCTTTCGATGAAACATGAAAAGCTCCATAAATCTCATGACTTTAGTTCACAGCTGTACAGTTCAGTGCTTTAAAAAAACTCTAATGCAGTGTTCCACTTCTCCTTTCAGATACTTTGAATACAGTTTATCTTTTTACGACATTTAGAAGCAGTTGATTAGTTCTCAGTTGCGCTCACTGATCCGCTAAATGCAGTGAGAGATTCAATTGTCGTTTCTCTATTTTTTTCCGATCCTCAGTAAACGAGCACAGAGAATAAAGAATGAAGACGCTTTTTTTAACCTTTTGTACGCTTCTTTTTAAACTTTCAAATGTCCTAGAGAAGCTCACATTCTTTAATCTTTAATCGTCTTATAAATTTGTTTTAGTTCTTGATAAACAATGCTTTGCGTTACAGGTTGCTGAATTTTCAATAGAAAATATTTCCCTCCCAAATATACCGAAGGAAATAGATATAAAAAATTCCATAATTTATAATAAAATTTATATTTTTTTATTCTCTTGTACACAAAACATGAATTAAATACTAAATAACCTTTCAAAACTGAACTGATATTATCTATACAAAATGAAAGAAAGATTACTTGCATTTTCAGTTGTAGGCACGCTCAGAATTGAATCTGAATAGCAATTTTGGAAAAGAATTGAAAAGTATTTAGTTATAATCGATTAAACTTTCCCTTTTATTTATTCTTAATATATTTGTTTGATAATGATTGATGAAATATGAATTTTGAAAAGATGTTTCATTTTGAGTACAATTTTGAAGAGTACAATGAACAAAAGAATTTTCTCCTCTTTAAGATGAAAATCATTCACAACACATCTTATGTTTTTTCTTCATTTTTATTGATTGCTCTTGCTGATCATTATTATTTTTTAAAAGTATTTTGGTGAAAATCTTTGAGATGAAATAAGTTGATTCCATTGGACTGAGTGAAAGTTCGAATATTCATTCATTTTCTTTTATTTTAGTTAAAATGCTCCATAGTTAATTGTTTGGATTAATTATTCACTATTAACAGAGTAGTATATTATGTGAATTCTATTTAAATTTTCAAACTATTATGCAATAACTTGATTGCTGTCACCATCTAGAACACCAACGCTTATTAATAATCGATTACACCAATGAGGAAATTGTGACCCAGAACTTTTGAAAATGTGGGAGATAATGGTAAATAAAAATTTTGACATACCAATTCAAATAGATATTTATAGATGTTGACGTTATTAATGTTTTTGCTCACCAATGCTTCATTTAATGAAATCTTTTAATAGTAAAACTGATTTTGATTGACTAATTAATCTATTGAATTATATATACTTGAATCAAACAATACGGATTAAATAAGTTTGTAGTTTTCGGCCTAAAGAAAAGAATAATCTAACAGTAAGAATAAAATAACGTTATAGCTTTAGGTCTAAAGGAAAGAATATGCTTCTGTATCATTAAATATAAGTTGATAAAATCTAAAAGAAAAATCTTAGAAAAAGAGTAATCTTAATGTTATTATTTTAAAAAATCAAATTGATATGTATACAGAAGGCTGAAATAAGAGATTAAAATAATTATCCCATATTGATTAAAAAATACTAAAACAATTAAAAATTTTGAATCTTAGAACTTGTGCTATGTTATAGGAATTTGATGAAAATATTGATTTACGTAATCTTAAGTTAAATATCCCTTTTATTATTTGTTCTTTGCTCTATGACAAAATGCAGAAATAACTTCCATTATTATGTCATGTTTTATGCTAAGGATATTTTAATTTAATGTATTGGAATATATATAGATCATGGTCAAAATGTTCTATTCTTTATGGGAAAATTCCTTTTTACTACATTTATTACAATGAAAAAAAAAAAGAAATGCAGTTAATGTTTCCCTTTTTTTTTTTTTTTTTTTCTTCTTCTTCTTCTTTTTCACGAAAAATTATTTTAATGACATTTAAGAGTATATTAATGAATATGATGCTGTAAATTTAAAAAAAAATTAAGTAGTAACAAAATATTTGACTTTTTTATTCTTCCACTGCATGCTCTTTGTAATAGCTTTCATCTGTTTTAAAAGCATAATACATTTTTATACAAGAAATACGATAATCTCCAAATTTTCTAAGCCAGAGAAGTACAATTACATTTAATAGAAGAGTCACACTAATAAATGAAAAGAAAATCGAATAATAACAAACAAATAGTCTTTTCGCTGCCCGCTGGGCTGAACGCAAAATGCAAACAAACTGTTCCTAGAGTCGTTTGTTCCAAAAATGTCTTTTCTTTCATGCACTTTTGGCAAAGTTTTTGATTTCACAAGACCAACCATAAATATCTCGCCTTATTTTTCTTACTTCTTTTCCTTTCACTATTCCTACATTAATGTCCCTTATATAATACTGATAAATTACTCTCTCAGAAATATTTCATTACTGAATACGTAGGTTATCTGGCTTTGACAGATCCTTGCAACTTAACAAAATATTATCAGTTACTACGATTTCGTACCCCAATTTTTCATTTACAATAACTGGAAATTGTTGTAACAGCTCATGCTGTAGGTCGAAATGCTTAACTTGCTAAAAATATGCAGCCAACTGAAGCGTGTTTAAAGTGAACAACTGGAAGATGAATATTGATTTCTTAAACAATGGATAGGTTCATAAATTCTCTTGGCTTCATTAAAATTCTTTTTCTTCTTTTTTATTCTGATATTCTTTACCATATGTTTTAGAATTATTCAAATTCCTAAGAAACTGCATGAATAAAGAATGTGAATTCTAACTATTATTTATGGATTATTTTCCAGCATATATCAGAAGTCAATTTTTGGATTTCCCCTGAAATGGCGAATAATTAATTTCACACGCACTATTTGTTTATTTACTTATTTATTAATTTTCCAAATATTCTTGAAAATTTTCTCGTACTCAATAATTGAGCATACAGCGACATTTGTCTAATTTGAACCTTTTAAATTTGAATTCGTTGTTAATTTGAAATTTTTCTTCGGTGCTTTGACTTTCCTATTTTCAATATGTTCAAATGGCGTTTATAATTTGAGTTTACTTTTGTAGTCAAAAGTATAATTTGTTCTTATTTTGGAATCATTTTGGCACCTAGGTCTTAAATGTAAGTGAATATTTTTTTAAGCTTTTAATGTCGTAGAAGATTTTATTGTTGTATAATTTATTTAATGGAAAAAAATATATATATTTACTATAAAAAAATTGAAGGTTAGTTGTTTATTTTGAGCTTTTACTTAATAGTTGATGTATTCAATTTGATGTATACTATTTCCTTATAGAATATACTTATTTATGAAATCCTTTTTAAAATAATGAAAATTGTAGCTCCTGCATTAATTAAAATATTTGCAATACATTAATTTTGTATAGTGATTTAAACTGTCAAATATGCAAAATTTTTCGTTTAAAAATTGTACACCTATTTTTAAAGCTTTATCTTACAGTGCTTATTTTTTGACTCCTTTTTTTTAAATTTTCGGATAAACTGATTTTGCGCGCGAGTTGTGTGTTTGTTGTGTGTGTGTATGTGTGTGTGAACAGCCAATTTCGAATCGACCAATTTTCACTGAAACATTTATATAAGAATATTTATTTAATTTTGTAGTAAATACTGAAGAAAAAGGTTTTTGCTTGAACTGTTTGTAGGTTAAACTTTTAGGTTGCACAGTTGAAGAGCTAAAAACTTGATCAGTTTAGTATCCTAAAATAATGTTTTCTTCTGTTGAGTTAATAATTTCCCGAATATCTGTTCCCCTTAAGAAGGATCATCATAAATACACAGTTGTAAAGATACTCGACTCAGTAAGCCGATACTTGCTGTTCCAGCTGGTACAGCAATTGTGATGAGAGGATGCATGCCGATAATGGCTGTTTTGTTACAGACTACAGCACTCCGGCAATTAAGTTATTTTGATGATTTGATTTTAAGTTAAATTTGGGTGACCATTTAAAGCACCAACCAATAATAGGAACACAGGCTTATCTATGACCAAGAAATTTTCTATTTCAGTGGGAAAGCGAAATTCGGCCTAATGCAATAGAATTTCAGACAAATTAGATAAATATCCATTGATTGAATAGTTTGTGCTCGATTTATTGATAACCATAAAAAAAACAAAGTTTAGACAAAATAGTTTTATTAAGCAAGAATATAATTTTGTTTAATAGATTTCCATTGATCTATCTACAATTTCCATTTTTGAGGACACATCTTGGATTTCATTGAAAAAACGTCGTAAGGTGCTTTTGTACATTTCTTCGGATTTAAAATTTTTGCTACTTAAACTATTATGCAAATACCGAAATAGGAGATAAGCAAATGGTTCAAAATTGGAAGAATATAGTCGGTATTGAAGACATCCCCACTTCAACTCTTGCAGTTTCCGCAGCTTTTGCTCTATAACTGTAGTCTGGCATTGCCATAGCGACAGATTACGTACGCCTTTTTTGTCTGGTTTGTTCTTCATAGTATTTGTCTGATGTGATTGTTTCAACATGTTGGGGTTGCTCGAAATGAATAATTCTGTAGGTGTACCTCTAAATTCTCAAAAACAATTTTAAAAGGAGCTTGCTCAGCCTTTGCTCGTTCACCTGCTTTTTTCCTTATTGATTTGCTTTGAAAATTGTTTTATAAATGCACCCTTTTTCACACGATTAAAAAAAGTTTCTTTATACTAACATGCAAGGAGAGAAATGGATGATGCTGAGAAAAAGATGTGGTGCTCAGATATCGAGCTTGGAAACATATTTATGATCTTTTAAACGGTGAAACAGGACAAACAATCAATGCTCAGCTTCTCTGTAATTTTATAGGTTGGTTTTTAGAAATGTTCTCCCTCTAAAGCTCTCACAATACTATTATAACGACAGAAAATCTTCCGGGTGTAAAATTCCCATTCTGAAATATATGAAACCATTCTTTCACAGTCCGCAGACCAGTAGCACCGTTTAAATAAAAAGCCGACATGTTTTTGTGTGGTTACAACACTCAAGCTATCAAGCTATCACTCACTTTATCAGTATTTGACACTGTAGGTATAAAAGGCACTTTTATTTTTTAAATGTAAAGATCATAGCCAAACAAAGTGACGGTGACGGTATTTCCCTATAAAGTACACACTGATCCGGTTTATTAAAGTCAGCCACGAACTTTTGCAATGGTTGCAAGGGAAATAATAATTATTTAAGTCATTAAGTTTAATTGCAAGTTTAGAGTAAATTGTTTACTTCAAGTATCATGTAATTTTTTGTGAATACTCTTAAGATGACTTTAATCAGAAGAAATGTAAATAAACCACAACAAAGTGAAAGACGGAGGACTATCTGGCTTAAACTTATTCAAGCCTGTTCATTAAATTTAGATATCTATTTCTGAATTAAGAAACGTTTGCATTCTGAAACAAAAATATTTTAAAATTCAATCAAAACCAATTTTTTCTTTGATGAATTGGTTAAATAATTTTTAATGGTTTAAAAAAGAATAAATAATCATTTCTGATTTTATTATTTGGTATTAAAGTACGATTTCTAAAAAAAATATTCTAATTTGATTTCAGAGAAAAATTAATACTCATACTTTAAGAAATAATGAAGCTTTACTCTGAGAATATTAAAATAACTAAATATTGCACTTATGAAATCATTAGATACTATTTGCTTTTACTAAAGGATGTTTGATATGTTCATTTGAAAGAACAGAGAATGGAATTCAAATTTGGAGATTGTTTTACATTTTTGTAATGAAAATGATTATTTATTTTTAAGTACCTAAATTGTTTTTTCAGTGTCATGTATATTTCATTACTCACCATGAAGCTGACGCTTAGTTAGAATTCTTTATACAACCAAATTATTTTAAAACAGTGATGGTTTCTTTTCAGTTCATCCCAGCCCCTCCCTCCCCCTTTTTCACTTATTTAAATATTCAGAAATTTACAGAGTGAATAAAGGCTTTCTGAGATTTAGAAGAAAAAAGTTGCTCAGATAAAGGATGTTACTTTAGTTTTTCCATTTGTTTCGCTGAAATTCTATATTCCTTATATATTTTTGTTTAGAAGTTTATTTTTAATTTTTAAGAGTAGTAAATTTCTTAAGTGCATAAAATAATCCCATAATTTTAAACAATTGTTTTATTAATATTCAGTCATAACAGATAATTATATTTTAAGACTGAAGTGTCTTAATACCTGATGGAAAAATGTCACGTAACCTGACAGTTTTCTTCATAGAACATTCGAATAATGGATTTGTAATCTAAAATATTTTCATGAAATGAATGTATTTCTCAAAATTACTATAATAAATTTAACAACAAATTCTCACATTTTTTCAAACTTTCTTTCATCAACCCAATTCTGTTTTTCATTAAATTTGTCAACAACAAGATTTGTCCACAATTTCAAATATCGCCATTATTAGTATATATTTAAAACTATCCATTATTAGTATATATTTAATACCGTGTTACATAATTAAGATTTTGATTTGCCTGCTTTTTTCAACTGATATAGAAGAATTTCTTGTATTTAATTGAAGGCCTTTATAAAGGATTCTACAAGGGGGGAAAAACTGAACTCAATAAAATCCAGAGAGAAGAAATGGGTCAAAGCTATACAAGAAAATAAAATGAGATGCATCCTCTTTTTATCATTTAGATTTGAAGCAAAAGAGGAAACTAATAAAAGATATCTTTCTAAAAATGCAGAGCGTCTCCCGAAAAATATTACTTATGAAGTTCAATTTATAAGTTCTTTTGTGTTACGAACCTTTAAAGTACTACATGTATCGAAAGTAGTTTTTTTTTTTCAGGAAAAGGAAATTCTTATGAAGACGTTCATCTGATGAAAAGATGAAAATAAAATATTTGCATTCTGCCAGCATGGGCTATTGTTATTGAATCCTGTGATACCACAGAATCACTTTTTGAATGGTATTTCCTTTTTAAAATTGAAATAAGTCGTTGCATCAAATACAGTACGAGCTGTATTTATTTTTCTTTCAACAGTTTCAAGAGAAGTAACTGAATGTATAAATCATTCTATTGCTATTTATATATTTATATGTAGTTTATTCTGAGATTTAAGAAATTCTAATAAGAATTTCAGAATTATGTTGATTGACTCTTTTTTATTTTTTCAATAACTTTAACTACAGTTTTTCAGCGAAATTCTGATGTCATTATCATTTGCTTACCATTTATTTTTTAGTCGTTTAATCGTTTGTTAATTTATCATAAAATCTTTCAGAATTAACATGAGAAAATATTAAAATTTAATCATAGAAAATAAAATCATAGAAATTCACCATTGCATAGATTCGAGAAAGTAATATAAAGTTACTATTCGCTCATTCATTTAATAGAATATAGGGTTTTTAGGAAAAAAATAGAATGAAAGTATCTTACCTTTCGTCAATTTTCGAAACAATGCTTAATAGAAGACGAGGCTTCAAATTCAAGGATATTCTTTTAGGTCCCTATAAAAGTCCAAATACAATTTTAATTTTATTTTGATGATTATTTAAATATTCTTAAAATATTATATCTGATCATTAAAAATTACAAAAGGATGAATTAAACATTATAAAAAGCATTCTTTAATCTCCAATATTTGAATCATTTGCAGACATTCACGTGTCGACTGAACAATACAAATTATTTAAGTTTTCTGAATCCTGTTAATTGTGGAACTCCAAATGCAGTTGGGATATCTTGGGATTCCTGAACGTAAAATTGCAATGCAAATCTAAGAAATAGAAGTTATTTAAAAAAAATCTGCTATTTTTCTTAATTTTTGTTCAAAAGCCCCTGTTAACCTTCACTGTGTTTTTAAAGAGCAATAAAAATTCTTCTGTTTTTACCTGAATAATATTAATAGAATACTTTTGCCTTAGAATTTTCCAGATGATTGCTACCAAACAAATAAAAACCAAATTATTTTAAAAAAGCGAGTTGTTCTTACAAAGAATAAATGTATATCTTTCAGAGGTCTAACTTTTTATAATTCTTTTCAATATTCATTATTATTTTCCAAATTTAATGGAATCTCCTTAAAATTTTGGATTGAAAAATATGTTTCTCATTAAATTTATAACTTGAAACATACATAATAAATAATCATTAGCTTCAAATCTGAAAAAGCTTTAACGAATGCTATTCTGAAAGCAAAATATGGATTTATCCATAACAAAGGACATTACTTTCTATTCAATCTTCAGAATGAATTACGTTTTACACTATGCATAATAGATATCGTAATATCACAGAAGATTCAGTAGAAATGAGCCAGAAAATGCTATGCTTCTTCTTAAAGTATTCTCTTTCTTGGCATCTTGCCTGTTTTGTTTTTCATTGAAAATGTTAAGCAAACGCTGTGAAGTGTCCGTACGGCAAAACATAAAACTTTCTTACTTCATCGATATTTATGATGTGGTTTTACAGCAAACAAATGTTTCAATCCTTTTCAACAATCTGTACTTAAATAAATAATAATAAAAAAACATTTCGATGTGAATAGGATTCTTTTATTTATCTGTGTACCACGAAATTTTTTCCATCGGTGGTTAATCTCTGTAGGATTTGCTTATTCGTGGGCATCCAGAATTTAAATACTTTAAAGTAGTTACAAAAAAATATAGTTTAGAATCGAAAACACTTTTACATTTTAAGTAATTGAATTTGAATTAAGATTACAAAAGTTTAACATAACCGTTGTGTTGAACAATATTTTTATTACTACTATTTAGCAATTTCAGTTAATCTCATTATTACTGTGTTGATGAAGAATACTCTGATTTCAAAAATCGTAAAACTACGTCTGAATATACAGTAGGTCCAAAATTATGGACACTTTTGAAAAGTTTTATGTTTTCTAGCTTTGTATGCTTATAGAAAATGTTACGTTTCGCAAAATGCAAAGTCTTGTATATCATTTTAAAGAAAATTTTATACTGATATCAATACAAAAACAAAATTCAAATATTTGCAATACAAAAAGGCAATACAATATTTATCAAGATTCATTAGATACCGATGACAGCAGTGAACTATCAGTACTCAGTGGCGTAGTCTTTATTTTTTCATTACAACTTCATGTCGATATTTCATTGAGCCAAGGAGAGTTGTAAGCTCTTATTTCGTGATTACATGATTACAGGAAACAATTATAGCTTCAATCAGTTCTCTTTTACATTATTACAGGACGCCTCATTCATACAATAGTTTTCAAACTTATTCATACAATAAGTTTTCAATAGGACTGAGGTCAGGACTGTTTCCTGGCCATGATAATCAATGATCTTTGTACTAAACCAGGCTTTCGATATATTACTGTGTGGCAAGGAGCTGAGTTCTGCTGGAAAAAAATAACAATGCGTTGTTTAACGATCACTGATGGAAGGTATAAGTTTTAGCTTCAGAACAGTGTCAATGTATACTTGCATTTAGTGTCTCATCGATAACATGAAAGCGCTCAATACCGTTTGTTGACATACATGACCAAATAATAATGATGCTAACTGAGTTCTTCACAGTTGCCGGAATGCAGTTATGATGCAACTCATTGTCTGTTCCATGTCTTACATATTTTCGCCCATCAGTACCGAATAACAATATCTTTGTTTCATTACTCCATCTAACTTGTGACCACTGATCATCTGTCCAATTTATGTGTTCCTTTGCCTACTGTAATCTTTTTATGTGCTGCTGTAAAATGAGATAAGCCTCTTTCGGCGAATTCTATCTCTTAGTTCAACATCTAATAATCTTCTCCTGATTGTTCTAGAATTGACAGAAACGCCAGCATCATTCAATTGACTTTTGATGGTCGCTGATGACATTTTTCTATTTTGGAGACATATTCTTTTTATTCTTCTGCCATCAACAGATGTGGTGGAACTTTTTCGGCCTTTTCCTGCTTTGTTTTTATCGAATTTGTCTCCTAATATCTTCAAAACTACTTTCGAACTCCAGATATAGTCACTGAATCACCTTCCTGTCTTGCAATTTCAGTATAGTAAAGACCGCATTCTTTCATAACACAATAATATTACTTCGCTTTCTAGTTGTCCAATGTGTTCTTTTATTTGATGTCATTCTTCTTGACTAAATATTAGAAATATTTCCAAAAATTACAACTAAATATTAAACAATTTAACAAAATTTCATACTTTTAATTTAATTGCATAAAAAACAGCCTTCCTTCTACAGAACAAAGCAGTATAATGACTTGTTAAAACTTTAAGCATGATGTCAGCTTCTGCTGGCAGTTATTGACATTTGAAACAGTATAAGAAGGAAGCCTACTTAATAGATCTTAGTGAGAAATCTAATCTGCTTGGGAAAGAAAAATACAAGAAAATCCCTCAACCTCCATTTTCAGATAATTCCCCTTTCCAGTGAAGTTAAGGTTCAGTTTACCTGATGTTGAGGATTAGGTTTGTACACATAATCTTATTCTTTGAGTCTATCGGAACTAATCTTCTATATTTTAAGCAGTGGGTTATTATTGCTAATTCTTTACAGTTACAACATCTTTACACCCGGCATTTTTTAAGAACAAAAAATAGTTTCGAAAGGAAATATTTTTCATTATCTGAAATATATCTAATGCAATAAAGTAAATAAATTTAACATTAATTCTTGGAAAGCGATTTTAAAACTTTGAAAAAAATGCTTCAGATTAAAATGGTTTAAATAAATTCACAAAACTGATAAAAGAACAGTTTCTTTATAATTTTTTCCTAATATAAAGATATGACATGAGTTAAAGTGCAAAATCCAGATTTGGTCATGCTGAGCGGAACATATCGTGTAAATAAAGACAGAACTTTTATACATATTTATTAAGTTTATTTAAGTTTTATAATTTCATTTAGATCCTTTTGTTGCTATGAATTTTATGTGTTAAAGATTAATAATGGAAGAATTTTATTGAAAATGAAATACATTCTCAAATTATATTTTATAATATTCCCGGAAACCAGATGGATATTTTAGAGACACGGTATATATATATTCAACATAAATTTTGAAACCTTACTTATTAAACTTATTATACTATGTGTCCAAGTTAAAATTACAAAATCAAACACTGTTCTTCAACTATTAATTTTTTTATACAGCAAAAACAACAACAACATTTAAGTTATTTATTGAACTGACCTAGGCGAAGGGAAGGAATATTATTTGAAATGTATGCTAGAATGATATTTATGTTAATTGTGAAACAATTTTGAAAAAAAAACCTGAAATAGTGAGTCTTATCTGAATATTTTGGAACAAAGTTTAAAAACCGTTATTGATTAATAGTATCATTAATGAAGCGAATTCTTCATTACGAGCATTAGGCAGAAAAGAAAACCCAAACATTTAATTAGCAGTGTGCAAAAGAGGTAATTATCTCATTACAGACATACTAAGTGGCCAGAAAAATTTGCTCAAATAATCATAATGAGTTCTAGCTTTGTAAATAGTTTTATTCCGGAACCGAAAATTTAAAGTTGTGCGGAAAAATATGAAATCTTTCCCTTCGAAGCAATACAGACCGCTCATACTTGAAATCTTTTTTTAAGTCATGGTTGCAATAAAGTATCGAAATTGCACCATTAAGAGAAGAGCCCTTGAGCTATATTTTGTTGAACCCAAGATATTTATCTCAGCCAGAAAACTTTCCATAACTTCGGCGAGAAGTTTTTCAACCCAAATCCCTATTGCCGTTTAAAGATAAAACTTGCGTGATTTTTTGATGCTGCTCGCAGGCATAACTGATATTGACGTAGTTATTTACATCGAAAGCTTCTTTCTTCTGCACGGTGTTGAGAAAAACCACTCTATCAATCAATTTTGTCACAACATCAATCAGCACCAACTTTAGCCACAAGAATCAACATTATCAAAGGCTGTTTTACTTCTCATTTTTTTTCATTCTTAATGCTATTTAAAGGATGCTTATATTTTTAAAATTCTCAACAAAAACATGAATGTGCTTAAGCAGCAATGCATATTTTCAGGCTTGATTCATGGTTAGCATAAGTTAGTAAAAAATGCTTTTTTTCCCATTTATTCTATGGCGGTAACCTTTGCATCCTTCAGAAGGAGATAAATGCCAATGTAAGTGGTCCTTTCTTAAATTACTTCAAAGATTGAAAAGTAAATCAGAAAGTAAATTTCTAAAATATTCTACACGAGCGAAAATTATAAGGGTTTTCTTATTTTAAAAGAGAAAGGATAGCAGAGAAGACTAAAATATATCATGGTTATGTTTTTATAATCACATATCTATTAAACACTTCAAATAGTTAAATAATTTCTCTTTTAATTTCCAAGTAAAAGCGAAACTGTATGCGTTATATCAAGTGGAAAATTTCATATTAACACTATCAAAAAACGTAAGACTTCCCGTATTTCTACATAAACAAATTTTCACTAAGCTTTTGAATAAAGGCTTTTTGATAAAAATTCATATCTTAGGATCTGCTGATACATTGTTAAAAATTCATAATTTTTTCATGAAATGTAACTTGATTTGAATGGTCTGAAGGAAATGCTAAGTATTTCAAACATATTAAAAATTTTCAACATTTTTTTTTCCAAATATATTTTCTTTCCTTTTTACTGCTAAGAAAATTTTGAGTTAAGAAATAATCTTGTTTTTGTTTTATTAATTTTTGTAAGAATACTCAAGACTACGTAGAGAGATTCGTTCTTACATTATTTAAAACGATTAAAAAATTAAAAAATAAAATGATAAGGATATTTTAACCTTATTCTAAACTTAATGACTTTGTTATGTGAAATATCTATTAGATCTCAAAGGCCGGAAAGTAATATTTAGGAAATGAACATTCTTGAAGTTTTTTATAAGAAGAGATGAAAAAACCTGAAATTTTATTTCTTTCTTAGGTAGGATATGACTACTGTGCTGTCTGCACCTTGATAAATCTCAAAGCTGCAATGAAATCAGCGAAATTACAATCACCACACAGGGATATCCAATTTTATTCAATCAATAAGAAGCAACTATTCAGGTTTCTAAATATCCTTTCAAAATAATATGAAAATACATGAAATGTTTATTTAGTGAAAAATGGAATTTCTTGCATATTTTATATATCTTTCTTTTTTTTTTTTAAATTTGAGCAGTCAAACTTCACCTCTGTCTCTCTCCCAAAGAGTATTTAATATTTAATTAAAGACATTCAACTGCCCTTCTATAAGAAGCTTTAAAAATGTTTAAATAGATCTACGATGTTCGACAATGAAATGGCGAAAGTTTGCCTTAAGATCTCGAGAAAACAGCTTCTGTTTTCTTAAGCGGAATAAAAAAAAAATTCCTTTCCAGAAAATGGATCATAAGACTTTGATGGCGACAAGCAGGATTGAATAATCTAACCAAAATAAGACTTCCAATCATAACGCCTGGGGTTTTAGAAGTTGATTAAAATTTTTTTAAAGGTACTTTTCTACAAGCAGTATAAAAAACGATTTATTATTGTGTAAATTACTTGAATATTTTATAATAACTATATTCACGATAGAAAAAGACTTAATAATTTTTGAGCAAATTTCTTTGTTAGTCTGAAAAATTTTCTGAAAATAGCATTCAAAATATTTTTCATTTCATTTTCGGCACAGTTTTGCTGTGGTCAGTTGAGGTCGTACTTTTATAAAATTTGCACAAAATAGCCTTAAATATTTACATTTAATGTGGATGAGAGAATTTTTTTCGATAAATTCAAAATATATAGAGAAAGATATTATCAAACAAAAAATATAAACGAATGACGAAAGTTTATTAGGTTTTTTCTCAAAATTAATTTTCAATTAATATTTCTGTTATTAGGATTTTTTGTAAATAAAGCATTTTCTTAAACATTTTGAAAAACTTTATTTCTACATTTCTTTTTTTACAAATTGCTTTTTAAGTCGAAACTGATTTTTTTCTCTATACAAATTAACTGTTAAATGATAAAATATAAAATGATACTCAAAGTAGTATTTTTTATTTGGTAGAAGAAATCTTTAAAATTTCTTAAGAAAGAAATATAGTTTGTAACTCACTTCATTTAGTGTGCACCTAAAATGAGCGATACAATGAATGAATCTATATAATTGTTCTTAAAAGGTATTATGTTTGCTTGTGTTTATTTCAGTTTCTCTTTCCCTGTAAAACTGTTAATAGTGAATTCTTTTTAAATTATTTTTATTAAAAATGTTATTTACAAATCATTTTGTTAGTATGTTTTTATGAGATTAATATTTTAAAAATATCTAGAATAAAAAAATGCTTTATGTGATATAATCTAGTAATCTTCATATTATCTTTATGTAATTACTTTTGTTGTAGAGAAAGATAATCTTATTTGAAGTATCTTTCATGCCGCAGACACCAAAGAAATGCAAATGGTACTTTATAGCACTTATGCATGAGTAATATTCTACTAAACTGTTAGAAAGAACAAAAAGAGGATGTTTCAATTTCCAAAATATAAATATTTTTATTACATTCTACAGTTATTTCATAGAAATAATTATTTTTATTAATATTTTAAGGGGCTCTTAAAAATTTAGTCTTAATTATAAGGAAATAATTATGAGCTATTTTAGATGCCCATATTATAGTTAACAGCAGAAAAAGCAAATTGAAATACTTTTTATTCGATAAATGATAGATGAACATTTCCCATGCATTTTCTTGCATAAATCTACGAACTCTGAGTTGCATCATTGAGAAATTGAAGAATTATTTAGAAATTATTGAGAGCATTATTGAGACATTGAAATATCTGGAATTATTTAAATAGGTTGAGCAATTTTTTCGTTTAGGAATGGTGGAACTCTTTAGGAATGTTCCGCATGAAGTGTGCAAATTTTACCATTTGTCCCACGGGATATTTGTTTTATAAGCGGATCAATTTTCTTTTTGTCTTTCAGTATGAATCCTTCACTAATCTTGATCAAAACGATTTCATATCGCCTTACTGTGTAAATTAGAAATATCTATTGAATTTGATATTCCTTATGTATACTAAAAAAACATTATTTCATGCCTTAATGAAATCTGTGTCATATCCTTTTTCCAATGTACAGAATCTTTTCGAATATATTTATCTTAATAACAACTGGCTTGAATTAGTTATCTCCGGTATAAATGAATAATATGACTCTTTATTGTCCTCAATAAACAATACATTTAAACGCAGAGTATTTAATCAATGATATAAAAACAGTTTTATTCCACAATGAATTTCTTTTTTAATTGTCTTTATTAAAAGTAGAAAAAATTAGGAGGATACGTTTAGCAAGTATTGGAGATGATTAACATGTGAAAATCGCTTTACAAGCAATATTTTACAAATTTGTTTTAAAACGTATGAAAGAAAATCAGATAAATCTATAAGTTTTCTCATAAATTTTATTTCATGGCTGACAACTCATAACCGTACATCAGAGGTATCGATATATAATATTATATATGCTGAAAATGTGTTTCATATAATATGTATGTGTGAAATAAAAAATTGTAAGAGGTTCAATGTTGCTTGCTTTCTAAGCTGATCGGATAAAATATATATTGCGCAGAAGAAAGCTACTTGTATTGGAATTATTATCTTCCCATTTGCAAAGCTATACATAAAAATTCAAAATTCTGTTTCGAAATTAAACCTCCTTTTTAGATTAAACGTGCTTGATTCATTAGCAAAAATATAAGAGATATAAAGGAAATTTATGTATATATACAAGGATGAGTTTAAATTTTTTCATTAGAATCAGAAATTTACAGTGTTATTAGAAATGCAATTTTCTTAAAGCACCTCTGGAAAATGACTGAAATAATTTTATTTATTATTATACATTTTTTGAATTAGATATTCAGAATGAAGATCAATTGTTTTCAGACTTCTAATTTATTTACTTAAGCAGATGGGGTGTCTGTCTATTTCTGAAATAAAATTTCAATGAAGAAATGATGGTACCAATATTTATTAAAACCAAACTGTTTCTAAAAACTTACTTGAATTTTTTAAACTATCAAATAATTTATAACATAAACTGACTGTAATATTCGTTATACCAGTAATAGACAAAAATTTCATCCCTACTTGATTAAATTAACTAATTAACACAATCTGAGAGAGAAATTAAGCCTGCTACTAAGAGTTTCATCGGCTGAAACCGCAACATTTTTTTTATTAATCCATTTTGAATGTAGCCAGTTTCTGTTTAATTTGAATGGGTATTCATGTCACACTCCTAAGTAAAGCTCTCATCACAAAAGAGAAGACGCTTCTCTTACCATACACAACGCAAATGCTTTTATAAACAGATTTACTAATTTTCTTTCCAACAAACCAGGGTCTACTATCCTCTCTGCATCACCGCAACAGTGTAATATGGGAACACTACAGCAAGGAGGATCTCAAAGGAAACATAATTACTTCGAGATGAGAATAAACTCAAGGAGAAATAATTTCCTTTTTAAAAGATAATCTCAACCTGATAGCATGATACCATTAAAATATTTAAATACATTAATGCAATTGAAAGATGAAGGAAAAAGTTTGAATTAAAAATGCATTATTTAAAGTATTTAAATTTATCAAACCATTCTACCACAAAGACAATATTTGGAAACTGTAATTTTTATTTGCAATTTTCAAATGCTACTAGATTTATTTTTTCGAATTTATTAAAATATAATGAAAAACTAAATTTGTATCGGTATCATTGAATAAGTGCGAAATTAATTTATCAGGAAATCTTGAGAAACATTATTTGCGAAGGAAAATATCGAATTGTTAAAACGAGTCTTCCATAAAAACATCATTTCTTTATGCATCACCATAATCTTTTGTTTCCATCTGCAAATTGAAAGAAATAATGTGAATTTGAATATGTTAATTTTTTCAATTAATTATAAATTTCTTTTGAAACAAGAAATCAGTGCTGACCCTTTCTTATTTTAAAGAATGACATTTTAATATTCTATTAATTGAAATCAAAAATAATTCTTTAGCGTAATAAATAATATTCATGAAAATAAATTGACTCGAACAGTAACAATTCTTAAACAAACGCAATTAAATAAAGCTATTGATGAATACTGTCAATTGAATAAAAAAAAAAGGATTTGAAAAAAATTAATCTTTTACTAAGTTTTTGTATAGTTACCTTCTCACCTTTCTTTAAAAAGTCTATCTCGATTAATTACATTTTTAAGCTGATTCATTTATACATTTTTTTATGAAATTAATAAAAATACAACTAAAGACACTGACACCATTTATTACTCGTAATTCATTGCCTCTGGAAGCTTTTCAAGAGCGTCTTTTATAAATTCCTCATACCCTCCTATACTAACTCTAGATTTTAAAAAAATACAAAACTAATTATATAGGATTAAAACAGAAAATAAGAGATTTTAGTCACCAAAGCATTACAGGAAAAATGTTCTTCAAATTCGTTTGACCAAAAACATTTAATCACTTTCGCGAAAGAAAAAGCCGCATGCAGATAAAAGGCTTTATTCTCTTAAAACAAAATGTTATTTTTTTCTACCCAGAATTTAAACATTACAATAATATTACTCCAATGATGTTTATTTAATGCTTGAATAGCCTTAACATTTTTTCGATGACTTTGCTTTAAAAAGCTGGAATATTTTTTTTTTAAATTGAACATTCACTCATACATTTATGTACTTAAGTAATGTATTTTAAGAAAAAAGTCGGCATTTATATATATAGATATACATACATATATCTATATGAGATTTATGCCTTTAATAATAATTTTGAGGAATTATAAAGGTAGTCAATGTTTATTGAGATACAATTTATCTAAACACTCTACATTGCCCATTTTGTATCATCAGGCATTTGAATGATATTTGAAAGCCAGCACGCTCTTTATGTATAGCCATTTATTTGTTACAGAACTCGTTCACCCATTCCTCTACAAATATAGCATTCACATCTCTAATAATTCTAGAATAACAGTTTTTTATTTAATCTCTATAAATTGCGTTTATAGTTTATTTAAAATGTATGCATTAAAATAAAATACGTATAAATATTTAAAATAAACTGCAAATTAAAATTAAATTTTAATAAGCAGCTATTTTAGGACTTCCTTATAGTTACAGAGTCTGCATCGTTTTTGAATTTGATACTTCCTAATGATTTAGTTATAAAAATTTTATTCCCATGTTATTGGTAAATAATTAATAGAATGATCATAATATTAGCAATCTTTCAAAATATTGTTATAATATTAAGATAAGTAAAAGCTTGCTTGCATGTATGTGGTGTTTATATTCCGCATCTCCTCTTAATCAACTGGTACGAACTTCCGAAAGCTTTGGACACTTTTTTTTAAAGACAAGATGAAGTTTATTGAAAATGTTTCTAAATGCATAAGTTAATTACATATTCAATAATTTAGAATTAAACTAAAGATTTGCTGTTTTTCCACAGTAACTGCGTAGTACTTCATTAATTCCATAAGAAATATTTTTATGCCATCCTAAAATTAGAAAGTTTACCTTCTTGATGATATTAGCAACAGTTTTGTACATTTTTTTTATTTTTTTAAAAAATAATAAATGATTGAATAGATTCATATGATTTCGAATTTATGAAATTTATTGATGCCCTACATTGCTACGCAAAGGTGAGAATTTAAACTATTCTACCTTTATTTTTTGACATTTCCGTTTTATTTTTCAAAATGTTCAACAGTATTTTTTATTAGTTTTAAAATAATTCCAGAGTTTATTTAATTGCATTAGAAAATTATTGCCCATAATCACTTGCGTTTCTACGAAATAATAAATATGTAGCATCGTTATTGAGAGGAATATAAAATTTTCAATATTGAGAAATTTGGTGGAGAGATTTTGAAATATCTGAAAGAAAATGTAAGTCCATAGCTGTAATTCAAACCAAGGTAAGGAAAAGGAAAGCTGTTGCAAGAAAATGACGCAGATGCTCTAAAACCGCATCTGCTTCAGGCTATGAGGGAATGTGTCGAAATATGATGAGCGTCTGAATCGGAAGTCCAAAAAGGAAGTCCTCTACAGCAAATGAGGCGAAGTCGTATGTATAAGAGTGTATATGCCTTAAGAAATCGACAAATTTTGAGAAAAAAAAATCACACATAATCTTTGAAGTAAGAGAAGGCTCTCTGATAATTTTCAATGTTCTGAAATTCAGTTAATGGAAAATTAAGCAACATTTTAAAGTTTTTCTGCGAAATCTACAAAGAAAGGGAAAATGCCCAAATATTTGCCATTTCTTTTCAGCATTAACATTACAACATGTCTACAACTGCATTTTATTTTTGTAAATTAATATCAATAATACAATTTGGGATTTAGAAAAGCAAACCTGTGGAAATCCATAAACTACTTTTAAATATACAGCCAATCCTTACATGCAAAATAACTTTTCTTTAACTAATTTCAAATATAAAGTAAAAAAACTTTCTGCCCTTTCACTTTATTTAAAAAATCAATATTAATTTTTTGCATTTCGAGAATGTTTTAGCACTTCCTAGACTTCATTTTATAGAGATATCATGAAGTAAAACCACGAAATTACTTGTATTCCTGTAGTTAGCAAGCTGAAACACTTGGGACTCCCTGCTGCATTAGAAGGCGTGATTAAAGGAAAACTAGAAGACAGATCGTCTGGTTTGAGAAGAATGATAATTCAGGAAATCTCGTCTTATTTATTGGCTTCGTCTTGATATCTATTCTGAGATTTTCATCATATGTCCCGACGGTGTAGAACAAATAATTTTATCCCCCTTTGTTTCCTTTTGTTGTATCTTAGACAGGAAGGTGAAAAACACTATCTGAAAGTAGATCTTTATTCTGGGATTTTCATTATTTGTTACAATGATGTACAACAAATGATTTTATCACGGATTATTTCCTTTTGTTGCATTTCAGGGAGAAAAGTGATTCCTCGAATAATAATCTGAGGATAGAAGCATTCTATTCTTCATTTTTATTGGAAGAAATGCAATTTGTAAGTAATGTTTATGTCATTTCAAAACATTTCTAAAATAATAGATAAAGACAATCCTTAAAAGGCATTAACTTTCTGACTTAAATTAACTAAAGTTTCGTCTTTTTTCATTTTGCATTAATTTACATCCGACAAGTAACAATAATTGTCAAAATCCCTTGGTTTTATATCACGCTTTTACACTCAGCTTATTCCTTGCTTTTATGTTTTGCAATTTGTTTTGTAAGATACTGTATAATGAAGTAAATGACAACTTTTCTTGAATTTTTTTTTTCTATTCAGTATGATTATTTTAACATTGAATCTCGTTAAAAATTCATATTTTATAAACACTTTATGAGTTCTTAATTTTTTAAATGTTCACTCGTGAATTTAAACATATTTACTATGGTTTATTATTTAAACAAATTAGAATTATTTAAATGTATCAGATTGTTTCAACATTAAATTAGTCTTTAGATTTTAAGGAAATTTTATACTAAATAAAAAATCGCTTTAAAAAGCGTACTTCTGTTACCTTAGTAAAATATGGAAATTCATTCTGTCGTTTAAAAATCTGGAGATCGAAGTAAAAAAAGTAAAAGTGCAAACATCTCTTTAAAAACACTCTAAACACATTGTATTGTTTATTGTTTCCAGCACTGCAGGCTTCTCTTTCACCTCCAGATTTTAGACAAAAAAAACCTAGTTTTAATCGCTCGATCTTTGAATCTAAAAAAAATTGTACATTTTTAAACCCATATTATTGCTATTATTATTTTATTTTTTCAGTCCATTATTTATTTCATAATTCAACAATATTATTTTCAATGGACTCTAATCTTCAATTTTACAAAGTTAATACAGGTTGTCGCCTTTAGTACTAAATAATATTACTCCATTAATCGATAAATATGTTCCAAAAAAATTGTATTGTTATCGGCAATTTACAATGATATATATATCTGGTATCTCAGAATTATAGTCCATTAGGGGGTGAGAGGGAAATCGATTATAAATTCATCTATTTAACAACATAAAATAAACCAGGTTACATGAAGATGTATAGAAAGAAGATTTATTAAATCTCCCATTTATTTTACTCATAAAAAGCTCATTTATTTAATAAGCATCTATCATATAAACAGGATTTTTAAGTTTAAGAACTTAACACAGAAATAAAAATACCATTGAACTTTTATTCATAAATAATGTAAGGACTCTAAATTTTCGATACAAAAATAAATTACAATTTTTCTTTAGAAATAATCTGAATTAATTTCATGTTTCAAAAGTGTATTTAGCTGCAAATTAATAAAATAGAGATCAATTAGATTAATTTTAATTTTAATATTTATACAAATTTTTTTTTAAATCGGAATCTTCAACCTGTCATTTTTTTCTTTCGGTCAATTTATTTCAAAAGAATTAAGGCACTGTTTAAAAAATTAGGAGGCTTAAATGTCTATTTTAATTGAGTAAGCTTTGTATCATAAATATGGAAAAGTTCAACCGTTTCTGGAAAACTGCAAAATATTTTCAAGATTATGTAATTCTAAATATTGACAGTGAGAGTAGAATGTTTTATAATTAGAATAATTTGAGACAGTGAAAAATAATCCGCTTATTTGATTTGTTTTCAAGTCTTCAAAGAGTGAAACAGTTTCATTTCTTAAAAACAGGAAAGCACTTTTAATTTCAAATTGAGATTTTTTTTTCCTTTCCAAGAAAAGTGCTAAGATTAAAATTACGAGACACGACTATGAGTCTTTAAAATCATTTCCATTTTTAAACTAAATCGTTACAAAAAAGAGGAGAAATGTATATTTAATTTTACGAACATTAAATGAATTTAAGTTTTATTAGACAAACAGTTTTCGATTACCTATTCTTTGGTACTCACGATAATTTTGAAAGATGTAATCATTGTAGTCAGTTATAGTTGTACAGATATTCTCTCTTTCTCTAGCTGTAAGCTAAGGAAAATGTTTTATAAAGAAAATGCAACTCATCCATAATTCATAATCCACTATGACCTCGGCCATTAGATTGTTTAGTTATTAGGCTTCAACCCAAGATCCGGGGAGGAAACTTCAAAATGCAAACAAAGTTTCAACGAATTTAAACCTCCAGTGATCTAGAAATTTAATAAACTGCGCTTTTATGGTTCTAGGCAACAATTGTCGGATCCCTACTTACTTCTCAGCTCATGGACGGGATGGACGACCCAAGTAAATTCCGAGTCAGAAGATTTCTCGAATAACCAAAGAAGACTGGAAAAGAGCTCTAAAACAGATTTATGCGTGTTCAGCAGAGATGTTATGTTTTTAATGACTTTCGGCTGAAGTACGGGTCTTGAAATTAGAAAGATGAGAACAAATCGACATTTCATATCTTGTTATTACGGCATAAGTTCTCCTTGGAGAGTTAGAAGCTCTTCGGATAAAAAAAAATGTCTAGGAAAAACTGTTTATCGGTATAGAGGGTTGCTTTTTATCTCAAAATATTTTGTATTTGTTTCAGTGTTTGCCTACAAAAATGAGAAAAGAAGTCGAACAATAAGAGCCCTCTCAAAAATAATAAACTACAGTATTAAATAGCCTTGCAGTATCCTTCATGAAGGTTACCTTTAATGAACTAATATCAAAAATCATGAATGGAAAAAATATGTTTCACAAAAGCAATATTTTTAATTAAGTAAAAAAATTAAGAAATAGTTTTTAAAAATATTATTCATGTCTTCTTATGGTACATATTAGAGAGATTTCATGTACCGTATTATAAGTTACTGCTTTAAATACCCGGAGACTTTTCTTTTAACTTGAGACCCTTTGTATTTTAATTACATGATGATACATAATACCCGTTTACAAATATATCTAACATAATTTAATTATTTGAACCAAGAAATTATATGTAAAATATATGAACTCCTAAACAGTATTATTAATTTAGGAATTTATTTTTAATGCAAAAGTTAAAAAAAAAAGGCTTTTATTCGTTTTTCGCTGACATACATTTTACTTTTTTATTGTCCTTTTCTGCCAAAAAGCATGAATACAAAAATTTAGATATGTGTCTTATAAAATTTTTTCCTTAGCAGCTTTCAAAAATTGAACGACTTCCATGTCGAAAGTACTTCAAATTATTTAAGCGCGAGGAAGACTGAATACCAAAGCTATAACCCACTTTTCGCCATTCAGCTTTCAACACGATTTGCTTAAGCAATTTCTCTAGACTTTATATCTTGTGAATTACTCACATCGAAACTGTCTCTCTGACGGAGTTGGTTGAGAAACTCAATCCACGGGCCGTCTGGGAAGCGTAGCAAACGTAAGGTAATGCGACATTTTTATTAGACGAGAACTTTGCTGACGTGGCTGCATCCTTTAAAACCTATCTCAGCTGTCAGCGTCTTAAAATGATGAAAAGAGAGGAATTGATACGGTATAAATTCTTGGCATAGAAAGACAATGCCTAACAAAACACCATTCCAATATAAAAACAAATATGGAAATAGATACAATTTGAAAATAAATTTAAACATTTTTTATGTAATTTAGTATTTAATATGCAATTTAGTATTTAAATTTTAGTCAATTAGTATTTAATATGCAAAATAAGTAAAAGTGCCTTTTTTGTTTAAAACTTTAAATAATGTCGATTTATTTGAACCAGCTGAGCTTTTTAATATTTTTTTCTAAGAATCATGCGAATGAGTCAATACAAATTAAAATGTGAAATTAATACTGGAATGGTTATGATTAACTCGACGGAAACTAGTCGGTAACTAGTTGCTTAAAATTATATCTTAAATTCCTTTTCTGCATTATAATCAATATTTATTGAATAATGTTTTTAAAAATTACAAAAATGCATGTAAATATTGGGAATATACAGATAACGGAAAGTTTGATAAAGGCTGTGGCATACGGGAAACAGGCGCTTTCGAAATGGGTTAGTATTCGGTCTGCAGCAAGGTCTACCGACTCACCAAATATTGCTGTTTCATATTCTTTACATAATTGGCAGCGAGAAAATATCGCGTATCAATTCCTAATATAATTAGGAAGTTACAAGTTAGAACCTTCCAATGCCACTTTATTATCAACTAGCCGCCTTTGGCGACCAGCCGGTTCACCAGTATTACCGCTAGCTACAATTTTCAATTAAATATTTTAAGTAACTTGTCTCTTAATAGATTCTCAAACAAAACATTTTTAATCTTCAAATTTTGATAGTCATACCAGACTTATACTGTTATTTAGATCGTTTCGTTCAATTTACTATCTATATTTTGCTAATTTGTTGTCATTTCCGGTAAAACTTCAAATTTAATTTAAAGTGGAAATGATGAAATTGCAATTAATATAAAGATATTTTTTAATAAAACCAAGTGTTTTATTTTATTTATCATCTTTATTGTTATTTATTTATTATTATTATTATTGAATATGAGTATTGTAAACAGAATCGCTCGGTATTTAAGTCTTATGTGAACTACAAAATATTTTTCATAATTTATGTCATATCTCAAAGAATAATTCAACAAAAATTTCTCAGATTCAGCATAAAATTCAGTTTTTAGTTTTGCTTTCAAAAGGATTGAAATGAAATCAATAATAATATTTTGTTCCGGCCTATAAATATATTTCAAAAATTATGGAGTCTAAATTTAATGCAGTAAGGTATCATATTCTGAGCAATATTCTAGACACACCAAATTTTAAATAAATGAATAAATGTTTCTATTCTCCACTATCAACTAAGACTTATTTATGAAGTTTTGAATGTTAAAAATTTAGAAAAACTCAACATTTTCATAATCTTAGGCCAATTATTCTTGACGTTTCTTATCTGCAATACTTCCAATTTCTAGAAAATTCTTTTTTCACCGCAAGATGCGGTTTTGGGATGGAGGATCGTTTTGGTAAATTCTTCTGAAATTTCTCTGTGCTTGCACTATCGATTTCGTTTCTATGAACCACCATAAAATCTGTGCTTTCTCTTGTAGTGTATGCATTCTCCTTTATATCCGCTGGAATAAAACATCACATACAAAAATACTACATAGAACAAACACATCAAAAGTAAACATAACATTTCAATAGTTGCCAAAAACAAAAGAGAGAAAAATGCAATTAATAAGCAGACGATATTTAGAACAGTACAGATATTTAGACTGGAAAATGAAATTATCTGAAATTAACCACACGCGCAGACGATATTTACAAAAGTAAAACTATTCAAACCTGAAAAGGAAAATATATGAGTTATTTCATCAATAAATACCATAAGTTTGTTTATATCTTCATTATTTTATGAATAATTAAACATCAAAATGGGTCCGGGACTAAATAAACACCCTGTATAGAGATTGTAAAAGATCATAAAATAATTTTTCTTGAATTTATTTTTTGGAAAAAATAATATTTCATATTTGTTTCATTTCCTACAAACACGTGCCGAAAATTATATTTTTGCAGATTTCATTTCCAAAAAGATTTAATTTATTTTTAATAGGAGCTTTAATCAATGTGATGGCAACACTTTGAAAAAGCTAATTTTTTCCCATGAATGCGAAACGTGCTTAATTTTAATTTTAATTTTTTACGAAAAAAAAATATTGGAAAACATAGTTAAAATCTTTATTTAAAAATTCTTTAAAAATAGAAATTTAATTTTAAGATTAAAACATTAGTATCATTTAAAAGATAATTGTTTGATCTTTAACTTCATGTAAAAATCTTTTTTGTGCTGTAATATTTTCGGAAGTTATAACAGAAACACGTCAAAATTTCGCTTAATTTTTAAATAAATAAAATTCTAGTTAAAAATTCAAAAAAATAACCCCCAGGTGCACATTCCCGGCCTCCAAGGTATACACGTGCCAAATTTGGTAGCTGTAGGTTGAATGGTCTGAACTGTAGAGCGCCAACATACACACACACACACACACATTGAGCTTTATTATAAGTATAGATATAGATGTCATGATGATCTACAACATTATTCTCCCCTTAAACTGCATCAAAGACCGCTACTCAGTATAAAAATTGACAGTGCGATGTGATATTGGAGTGCTTGCTAGAGTTTCGACGGAGATGAAACCACAATAGTAGATAATTATGCTGTGTAATCAAACATATTTGAAAATTTCGGCTTTTTGGAATAGCTGAAATGACAAACTAATTAGACATCTCCAGCATTTTGGAAAATAAAACTCTAATAATAAGAAGGATTCAGAGGTTTTTAAATGGATTTTTGTGCAGTAGTACTTTACTTCTTGAGTATTGTGTAAGCAATATTTCTTATACAGTAGTCTTCACGGTTGCTATATTCCAACAAATGCCATTTATTTTAAACGATCTCAATACTTCTAATAACAAATGCATGAAGGAAATTATCACACACTGAATACATTAAAGCCAAATATACAAAATCCAATTGGAATAAATTGATACAGAAAATATAGGCAGACGGGAGCTAACTTTTCGAGAGTAACTTCAAGCATATTCTCGAAAACAATATAAAGGGAAGTAAATTATTTCCACATTTGAAAATAGCTTGCTAATCTAATTATGTTTATAATAATAAATATTATTTTATAAAAAAATAATGGTGTATGTTTCACTGAAAAATATCCGTTTCCATTGGACCATCTTGTATAAAGAGTATCCATATCTTCCCTGAATAAATGTGAGCTAAATTTATTTTAGTAAAATAATACTTCTTCAGATTTGTTTATAACTCTTGAATGTGAAAGTTGTTTCGATATTTTGAGCGTGGCAGTTGCATATTATGAATGCTTTGCTCACTGTATCAGAACACTCGAAAACTTTCCAATTTTAAGTATCTATAATTCTCTGTTGGGATATGGATAAAAGAACATCTAATAGTTTATTTCAAATACAAATAATAGTTTCTCAATGAAAAAAATGTGTAATTAACAATGTTAATAATAGGAAATAAAGGTCTACGTTTTTGAAAAAGCCCGGGTTCAATTCAAAAATAGAACTGAATACTAAATATTGCAATGGATTCTAAGGAAAAACCTTTGCTGTTTATGGGAAATTTTTCGGCATGCTTCTTTTAACAAAAATATTCTTCATTTTCATTAAAACTACTCTTTTTTTCAATGTATCAAATTTGAAAATATTTGTTATTTTATGTCCTGTTTTGAAAGTTCTATTCTTTCATTCAAATAGTATAGGAAGTATGGTATATTAATAAAGTGTCTGGCTGTTTTTCTTAAACTTGTAAGCTATATTAAACTCGGCAGAAGAATTTATTTTTTGAATTCTTGTTACTGTATTGAAAATACTTCGATTTTAAAATCAAATATAACTTTTAATTAATGTTCAAACTTTCCAAGCAAAAGTTACATACATTACAGAAACAAATAAAAAGAAGTTAGTGCAAATTTTAATTAAAATTTCAAAAGGCAATTGTTCACCAATATTTTTGCAATTTATTTATAAAGGATTCCAAAATAAATAAAAAAATGTTGATGTTTTCTTTCCTTTAAATATAAAGGATAAAGCTTTTCAAATCTAGTTTAAATGAAAGTTTTATAATAATTTGACTCTTTTCTCATGGAAAATGTATACAAGTTTATGGTGTATTGTAATGCTATGAATTTAATAATTAAATGAGTATTGAAGCATCGAAAACACGATGTCAAATGAAAATGTTCTTTAAATATCCATAAATAATTTTTAAGAAAAATTTGTCTTTCTATTGCATTTGAAGATCATAATTTTTTGTTGAAGACTGAAATTATTTCGGAAATTCGTGAGAAGGGATCATAAATTCAATTATGTAAAGGCAGTTTTTAGTATCCTCGAAGATCTTCGCGATTGCGCCAGTTCGCATCTCTTTTTTTTAATGTGCAGCAATAAGAAAAACAAGGAAATTGATTACAGTTTCTTTCAATCTAATTTGTTATTTGCTTCGCAATGCTCGATTGCTCTAATGCAATTTAGAATCATCAAAATAAATTTCTGAATGGGAAGACAGTAAACACGGAAAATTCCCACTGAAATGTAAGGCAGCATTTTTACGTTTGATGTAAACAGCAAGCTATAAGTGGACAAGCTGGATGGATATTTGCGACCGCGTTCCATACGCAAGTCGTAAAAGCAGGGAAGCCATAAAATTATACTTGAGATACGGAACATTAAAAGTGCCATAAACCCCTTTTCTAGCTCGTTTGATCGTGTTTCCTTGTTTGGGAAGGCTTGACTCTAATTCCAAGAAGGTGACCGAGAGCTCGTTTTTCAACATTACTTTAGCAACTCAGAGATTCTCGGCATTAGTAACACGTGTTTAAGGTGAAACAAAAAGAGATTGGGCTCTAATAAGTGTCTGTGATTGCCATTGCGATATTCTAACTCTCTGGATGTCTGGGAAATAGATTTCACATCATTCGAACTCAACAAGAACTGCACTACATTTGGTATATTTACTTAATCAATAAAAATAAAATAAAGTGGTTTCGATTGAACAACTTTTACAGAAGGAATACTTATCGTTTAAAAAATGTTCATCATCTAAAGTGCCTTCGATAGCATTTATTCAACGCCAGCATTTTTAAAAAATGTCTTAAGTAAGCAAGAATCAAGTAAATGTTTAATCAAAGTTTTAATAAAAATGTGTAATTCTTATATTTATTACTGATTAAATTTGTATGCATTTTGTCTGTATTATTAAAACCAGTGACTAACATGGCAATTAAAAGAACTATAAAAATAATTTTAATTCTGTCAATTAAATGTCGTATCTATACTGCATTATAACTTCTTTTTGAGCAAGAAAAGGAAAATTCATTTTCGAGTTCAGAATATACAAATAAAAGCAAAATTGTTTAAGATTTGAAACATTTAATACGTAAAGAGCAGTGTGAACTTTTGGCAGGAATATGGCAGGAACTTTTGGCTGATATTTTTTTAATTATTGAATGAGAATAATTCAATTTTCATTCATCACTTCACTGATTAAGGCATCAATAGTCTGGCATGTCACACGTTATCCTTTGCACAATTTACTCTTTACTTAAATATTCTAGATTCTCGATCCAAAATTTAAAATTAATGCTTTTGAAATTTTCAATGAAATATAAGAAACAAACAAAACTGATAGCTAATAACTTTAATAGAGAATATTACTTACGCTACAAACTATCTTAAAGTTTCTCTTGCGAGAGATGCACGCAAGCAAATTTAAATTATTTTAAATAAAGACTGCAAAGCTTAGCGTATTTAACCCAGCTATGCCTTTTATAATCTCTTTTTATTTTCTTCAATTTCAATGGAATCTTGTTTTGATAGGAAATCCGGTAGATACTCAAATATTTTGAAAAATAATCTCTTATAAAAGCTTTCGTAGAACACATTGCATGAATTAATTTAAATCGAAGATTGATTATTCGAAATTGTCAAGACTTGAGTGGTTTTAGGGTGTACATTTCTATAGAACTCTTCTTTAATGAATCATTTCCAAAGAAAATCATAAATTGTGTTCAAAATAATTCAAGAATAAATTTTTGCAAGGATTCGTAATGTTTAAGGTTTTGGATTTAATTTAGGTTTTCATGAAATATGAGATAAATAATAAATACGAGTATAATTAAAAACATTCAAACTTCATTATTTCACTTGGATATATTATAAGAGTTGGATCTAATACTATATTTAAAAAAAATTTAAGAAATTTGAATATCTAAATGAAATTAATCTAAAAACACTTTCTTTCAGAATTGAAGTATATTGCAAATAAAATTCTTTTGAAACACGACGGTATTTAAGAGACCTAAAGATGAAGGTTATGGAAATTAAAATGAGGAAATCCGAATCTCACAGAATCTAAGTAGATTTAAAGAATAATCTGGTTCGCTCTTGAAAATATATAAAAAGAAAACAAAAGATTTCATTTTACACTGAAAATTAAAAATAATTTTCGGTTTTAAGAATAAGTCATCGCTTATCATCCATTGTTTACCCTACAGATAATACACAAGATTTTTTCAGAAGTTGAAAGCCAAAAATATTACTGAAATCATTAAAATTTTTTGTGAATATTATTCTTTCAGAAATACAATACTAAACGAATTAAAACACTAAATTTTTTTGACAACATTTCTTAGTTTTTGCTATTGACTAGATTTGATCAGCAGGTAATCGAAACTGATTTTATATCTGGAATAGGTAGAAATTAGTTAGTTTTAAGTATTTTGTCATCCATTGTTTCATAAGAACTGCTGTAAAGAGGAAATATATACTATACTATATCATGATAGTTAGAATTAAAACTATAATTTATGCTTTGAAATGATTGTTTCTAAATGAAGAGAAACAAATATTTGAATCTTAATATCAAATTAAAAATCATTATCAAGAGGTTAGCTTCAGATCAAATACAGATACTTTTTACCCTACAGATAGTGCTATTGTAAATAAAAGTGGTATGTATCATTTGAATCTAAATTTAAAACAGTTTTTTATAGTATATTTATTTGATGATCTTACTTCTTGCAATGATTTAAATTGAAATTTGAACTTAATTTAAGAAAGCAAACCTGTTAATAATAGAGATATCATTATTCAATTTAAAACAATTATCCTTAATCAAAATTGATTTATAACATAACATTCATACTTCAATATCCATTTAAAAACCGAAAATAATCGAAACCATTATTTCCTATGTCTTCATTCAGTCCTTCCTCTTCTTACATAGATTAGAAAAAAAAAGATTACGTTGGTGGAACGAATAATAATAATTCATAGTTCAGATTATAGGGCCTCCACTTAATCCTCCTAAAACCAAAATGTAGGAAGTAGATTATGTTTTCTTCAAAATAAAAATGTTTGGCTATTAGATTAATTAAAAATGAGTAGATTATATTAAAAGGTTTATTAATTTTAATTTTAAAACCTCATAACATTTTGCAAACAGTGACGTAACTGTAGCAAACGTTTTCCAGAGAGTTTAAAGATTAAAACAAACATAAAATTTCTTTTAAGCTCCTCACTCTATTTACCTTTATAAACATGCTACTTTTTGGTCTTCATATTGTCCTCAAAAACCAACGCCTTACATATCAATATTCTCTTTGTTCTACTACTGACATTGAAGAACAGAATTGGAACTGGAACATATCCAAGATATTATAATAAATTAAATGTCTTTTCATGGAAACAAAATATTTAAAAGCAGTTGATATGATGAAAATTATAGGGACCGTCATTCAATTACCCGAACTAACAGATCATAACACGATATATTTCATTTAATTATTCTCCAAAATGAATAAATAGAATCTCTAAAAAAATATCTAATTACCTTTCCTTCTAACGAAATATGTAATCAATTGATTATGATACTTTTTATATTATTTCTTTTTGATAAATGAAGTAATGCAAAATATAATAATTTATTATATGATGAATGAAGGAAGTAAAAATTTAGTTTTTTGTTGAATGGATCTAATAATAAATTTAATAAAAAAAAATTCAAAAATTCATTTTCATTACTGTACGAAAAGAGGAAAGTTATTATAAAATTTATTATTTTCTACTCTTTTTAATATTTAATTTATAATTCATTAACATAAATATTTTGGAATTTTTATATAAACTTTTTCTGAAATACAAACTTTTTCTGAAATTTTTGTGTTCTCAAAAAAGTAGAATCCAATCATTAAGAATTAGGAAGTGTTCAGAATTTCAAAACGCTAGTACATGAAAAAGGGAGGGAAAAATAGATCCAAAATTTTCTCTTTAAGCTAAGAAATTAGAACTTACTATTTGAAATAAAACTGGTAAACAAAAATCTTTAGAAATGAAGGAAGCCTTAGAATTTGCCATTATATAATCAAATATTGCATTGCAATCTCACTTTTTATTGTTTTATATATTTCATTTAAGTGTAAAGTTCAATATTTCAAAAATATATTTTGGAAAAGATTTATTAGACCCATTTATGAAATGACCGAAAAGACCGATTTATGAAATTAACCTGAGAAAAAGAATTCGTTTTTGATTTTTTTTACACAACAGATAATAATACTTATTTGAAGTGCTGCATGAATTTAATTTTCAGCAGTAATGCAAATATCTTTTTTTAAGATAAGTGTTTATACCTGGAATAAGAAACATTTAATTTTAAAATAATTTGTGAAGAAAATGTAGAAAGCAAAAACTTATTAAAATGTTTTTAAAATTGAAATGGGACAACATATTTTAATTAAATGTGAATTTAAAAAAACCTCATAAATATTGGTGAAGGTTGAATCCAGGAATACAAAGAAGATTGTGAATTTTTAAAATAGACATATATTACGGTTTTAAATAGCAGGAGTAAACAGCCCAGCTACTCCTGCAGGACCGTTTCACTATACCATTAACTATAACCTTTCAATTTTCATAAAAGAAATAAAATTACTACAATAATCTTTACTGCAAGGTTAATTGGATTAAAATTTTAAGAGATTTATAAAATTAAAAATATAATGAGCATTCGAATGAGTTTTCACTATTAAAAATAAATGTTATCAATTTGCAACGTTTATTTTGAACATTTGAACTGAAAGTGCGTTTGTGGAACAAAAATTCATTACATTGTAGAGTTCCATTATTTCTTAACTGCCTGTTGTATATCAGATGAGAAGGCTATTGAATTATTTGCCTCATACATACCAAAGTTTTTAATATCATGGTGTATTAATATTAAAAAGTTTGTTTTTCATACCTCTATTTCAGTTTTGGCTATGTTAATCAAAATTTGTGGAAAATTTTTAATAATTGCTTCGCCAATCTAATAATTCTCTTATACAATTTGCAATTTACAGAATAATTTTTCTTTGGATATTAAATTATTCTGTATTGAAACTAATTGTGATATTCTTACCGAGATACGAAGCTAAATGAAATGTAGATACAAATGTTGGTTTATTTTTATTATTGAAAGCATTGAACCGGAACAAGTATTAGTAAATCTATATAAGGAATAGAAGTTAAGATAAGTGTTTTCCATTTGGAATCAATATAGAAATATCTTTAATAGGTAAGATATTTCTAGCATAAATTAATTATTCTAATATAACGAAATTAAAAATTCAAATATCCATATAGTTTATATTCCATATCGATTAATTATAATTATTAAGTTGCAATTTTGAATAGGGGTTTATGAAAAGAAAATGTAGTACTTTTTCTTTCTCATCTTTAAATGATGTTTCATTAATTTTAATGCCGAATGTTTTTGAAATATTATTTCTTTTCACCAAGGAAGTTATTCCGTTCCGTTTTTATTGTTATAGAAGTATATTACGGAGGTTTCGAAGTAATATTACTCTGAAATGAGACCATTATTTGGAAGCGATGGCAAGAAATAGCACATCGGAACATCAGAAACGCTGCTCTGAAATGCGTAACTCTACAACCAACCTTAGAGTGAACAGATTCTCATTGGCGAAATATTTGGCTTTTAACACCGGGATTCCCATTCTTGGCAGGGGAGGTGATGATGACCACGAGATATTGATGTGGCGAACAATAGACGACTCCAAATTTTCCGATAAACAGTAATGACTTCAGTTCGTGACTCAGAGGTCTGTTTAGTGAGTGGAAGCTCCGCTCTGATTAGAATCACTGGGTTCTTAATTCCAAAAGGGAGGGAAAAATCACCCGACCATAGAATCAACCCAGGGATTCAGCATGAGATCAACTGAACCTCAAATAGGTATCCAGGGTGATGATTTTCCCAGTTCGGTGTGCTTACGTGTTCTCATAAAATTGAACTACTTCTATATTTAATGTTTAATAGAAATTTTTCTTCCAGAAAAAATATAATATTTACTTGAAAAATTCTAGAAGATCGAAGGTAATATATGAATATTGATGGTCTTGTAAGTTTTTTGAAAGTATTTTATAAACTATTATCATGAAATAAGAAAGTTAAAAGAAAAGCATAAAAATAAATGCCTCTTATTTTGTACATAATTCATTAGGTCTGGCTGTTGCGCCATCCAATCAATGAGTCGCAAAAATAAAATTTAAAAAAGAATGCATTTTTAAACATTGAAGTAAGCTTATAAAAACATTGGTTTTTATTTTGAAAATTAAATTATGATATTAAATGTGAAAAGGCTTTATGTGATGCACCAGAAATTGATTTTCTTATCAATGATTCTTGTTAATAGTCATCTAATTAAACCAGAAGTTATCTAAAGTAAGATAACTTAGATTAAGCAACCGCAGCACGATGATTTCTTAGAGGTTCCATTTCACTTATTTAAATTTTAATTAGCTGGGAATACAATTAATTGCATTTTTTTTACAAAACAAAGAAATTGTTTTCATTACCTCATAAATCATATGCTCGAAACGGAAAAATATCTGCATCAATAAGTATTTCAAGAAAAAGACTGTTGATTATCGAGACTTTGATTTCGATCTAATAAAAAGCTAAAACAATGTTGTTTAATTTAAAGTTTTTATCATTTAGAAAATCGTGCATTGAAAAGTAATTGAAATCAAATCCCGTGTAATAAGTTGCTCATAAACTTTAATCGTTTCTACATTTTACGTGACAAGTGGAAAAAAATACTAAAAGAGAATAATTAATTTATTACCTTTTGAGAAGTAATTACTTTTATTTGATTTTTTAAGTAATTATTCATGAACTTTTCTTTTCTTTCCAGCCTGATTTCACCAAGGCAAAAAAGATTGATATTTTATATTTTTAATCAAATCGTTAATATTTAAGCTCATTTCCTTTTTGCAATGTTGATTTCTATGTTTATTTACTTTTCTTGGTAATTGTATTCATGCGAACTAATATTTAAAACATTAATTCCATAAAAATTGATAAACGGTTTTTAATTGGAGCATAAATATTCATTCATATGAGATAACAAATATTTCAGCATATTTTTAAGGATAGAATGTTTTGATGATTTGGGGAAGTTATTTTTCCTTTAACACTCGTTTTATAAATAAATGATTTTAATTAAGGGAAGGTTTTTTAAAAATTTTATTTATTAATTAAGCTATTTATTTACGATACAATCCAATTTTAACATTAAGTTTATTTTAACAGTAGGATATTTTAGTTATGAAAAGTTTCTAAGCACTAGCTTAAAAGATAGTCTGTCATAAATTGAATTTAAGTCAAAATTAATCTTGCTCCTTTTTAAAAATACAGTTATCTTAATTTAACCAATGATATTCTTAAAATTAAATAAAAACAAGAAATTTTAAAGTATTAGCAATTGACATTTTCAATGCATTATAAGCTTAAATTATGAAATTTTTTAAAACATTTTAGTGAAATAATATCATAATTTTTAAAAATGTATCAACTTGTGTTTCTTCATCACAAAATGGCTAAATTTCTCCAACCCATTAAATTCCTTTTTTCAGTTTTATTGACATACTGTTAATGATTATTTATGTAAAAATTTCATATACCATGATGTCATTTACATTTTTAATAATAAATACCACTGAAATTACTTTGATATAACAATGTTTATTTTTTAAATTTCAAGTGAAAAAATGGTTTACCTGTAATTACTCAGATCATTTTTCGAAACCTTATTTATCGAATTTTCCTATAATACAAAACTTTTTATGGTAATTAAAATAGCAATGACCCTGAAATACTCATTGCTGTTATTAGGACACAAATATGTTTTTTCTCTAATATACTTCATATAATCATAAATCTAATTATATGTATTAAAAATTCATAAATATCCAACACAATTTCATTACATATAAAATGAAAGTGAAATGAAAAAAAAAATAATGTGTTAAAATAAATGAGAAGTTTACTCTTAAAATGTCATTAAATATTTATTTCATCACAAAGTTTGTAAAAGCCATTGCTTTCATAATTCATTTTGAATTTTGGTACCTTTTAATTAAAATGATGTTTTAGTGGTATCTTCTGCACAAAGAACCGAAGACAAAGGCAAAATGCGAACAATTTACGTTCTAAGATAATACAACCCAAATCTTATTGTCTTCAGCACAAAATGCTGCGAAATAGAATCGGAACGACTTAAGAATTAATGAAAACTTGCCGCAAATAGATAAGGCATTGTTATTATATTTCCATAGAAAGGTTTAATTAAGAATATTTGTAATCCAAAGCTTTTGAAAGTAAGGTATGTTCAGAACGATATCGAAATACTTGACATATGCGTTTACTTATTAAGATCTGAACATGGTGTTTTGTTATGCATAAAACTCGTTGATATGGCTAGAAACAGCTGAGGAAGTCAAAAGAATAAATGAGTAAATAAACATAAAAAAACATCATAGTTCTAACGGCGCTTATCGTTGTTTTCGACTTACAAAGGCCGAGGAACATAAAAGATAATTTATTTGATATCTTGAATGTATTTTAAAGTTTTTCTCTCGTAAACGATGTATCATCAATCTCAATTTATTTCTCTTCATGAATGGAGTCTGCAGCCCATTTTAAGAGCTGAAAGAAAAACTGACCCGAAAGTGTGCTTTTTAACCTCCTCCATCTCGCACTGATGAATAAGATATGTAATTTCTCTCAGGATGGGCTTTTATCCACCCATATTCCAGATACTTTGCAGCTTTATTATTCCTGATGGATCGCTTCCTCTACCGCGACAAATCTCATTCCTTCCATCGTTAAAATTAATCTGCGGGTAATTCCGTTATTTTTCGTTTTCAGTTCGGCTGAAGATTAGAACTTAATCACGCAATATGGGATGAGGATTATCGAATATTTCATCACACTCTCTGAAGCTTTATTAGCTGTTTAATTAGATTGACGGCCAGCAAAAAAAATCCGTTTTATTAGTTTCAAAGTAAGATAAGCAGTGAAAGTGTGTAGCAACAAACCGATTTAATTAAACCGTATAATCAGCCATTTTATTGCTTCCAACTAAGATTCAGTGATGTAATAAATTTTGCGTTTTTTCATTTCGGCCGAGAAAGGAATTCGGGGAATTAACTTGGAATAAAATTAAAAATTCATCATTCATTCTTGAGTAAGATGGGGATACATAAATAAAATATTGATACGGAAGAAAGAATCCTGCCAAAATCAACACTTGTATAATTAATTTTAAAACTCCAAGTTTTTGCAAGCTTGAATAAATCCATCTTTCACTTATGTAAGTATTTTTGTAAGTGCTATTTTTGCATTGAATAATGATATCACAGTTTTAACTGCAGGGATAGCTTAGAAAATTATTCAGAGATTTCTTCCAAAGATTTTTCTGGATACTATTGTCTAGATTTTATTTGCCGTTCAAATTTTATCATTGAAAACAATGACGTTTTAAATTATTATATATTATTTGAGCTCTTAGCAATGCTTCAAATTTTCCGTAATTGAAATATTTTTTGAAATGATACCTGTCACACTAGAACAAATAATTTTATATACTATAATTATCTAGATTCATTTTATTTTCCGAAATTTAATTTATTCATAAATTATTGACACTAGAAATGTTGGAATGAATATATAGAGCTCATACTATATGCCTTTTTAGAAAATACTTTTATCGTAACAATGAACAACTAAATACAGAAGAAATCTAGTACAAATCAGACGTACATATTTAATAGGCAAAACTCATTTCTTTAATTATAATTATTGCTTTTCAAAATACTTTATACCTAAAATAAAAATTAAAAACAAACACTCGCATAACTGTCAAGAATGCGGCAATGATAAAATAATCAACTAATTGCAACGGAATGAATGAAACACAAAGGTAGCCAAGTCAATTAACCATCAGCAAATGTTTAAAGTTGGAGATGTTGATTAGCTCTCTGTTTTCCTTAAATGACTTGATAAGTAACAACAGCAGCGAAGATAGGATCTTTCCCTTCGTTGATTGTTCAGAATACGACAGTATCAACAGCAAATTGGAATCAAAATTGCTTCTGCTTCAAATGAGGGATAGACGCGCATCATTTAAAATCGAGATTGCTCATCTCAAATTTTTCAAATGTCTAAAAGGATTCCTAAGGATTTTTCTTTTATTTTCCTTTATATCAATTCATTTAACTTATCGAACAGATGCATCGTTCTTAAAAAAAGATAATGATGATTTTTGATGAATGCTTCCATTATTGAAAACTGGATTTAACTAAGCAATGTCTATTGAAATCAAAAGACATTTTTCATTTTATTCGAAATTAATTTTAAATAACATGAAAAATATATTGCAAATAAAAGGGAATTTCAAAGTGGTCATTAATATATTCTTATGAGATATGTAATATTTGTTGTAGGAGTTTATAGTCAATTCACTAACAAACATCTTGCTGAAGGAAATTTTTACGTAGCTGATTAAAGAGATGAACCAAAATGAATCAATTTTGATTTCGATGCAAAAGTTTAGACTATAATTAGATATTTTTAATCAAAATCTTTATACAGGCCATTTAATGATTATTGAATAAGATTCCTCCTTTTTATTTAAAAAATTAGAATTCCCAAGTTACATTTAATGATATAAATAATTTTGAATACTTATCAAATAATGTTTTTATACTTTTTATAATTATATTTCATATTTTATAAATATATAGCAATTTTCTTATTGAAAAATCTTAAGAGATGTTCTTAACGCTACAATGTATTTTCAATTACGATTTTTTTTAATTAAATTGAAATTGAATTTTCTTAAAAGTCTTTCCAGATACGTTAAGATTAAAACAATTTAACTCCAAATAGCTTCCATTTTTGATTTATATGAAATATAAAAACTATTTTGAAATACTATTCTTTTTCAAAATTATAATGTTTGAAATTATTCTTAAGGGTTTTTCTATTGTATAATCTTAATAATGTCTTTTAATATATGTTCTATTAGAATTCGAAATATTTATACATTTTTAGGGAAAAAAGTTCGTGTGCAGTTTAAAATTTTGGTAGCTTTATAAGTGCACGTAATGAAAGAATCAATAAACTGCAAAACTTGGCGTAAGTAATTTTTTTTTTTTTTTTTTTTTGCATTTAAACATTTTATGTTCAAAAATTTACTTTAAAATTTGCTCGGTTTGCAAAATCGAAGTTTATCGGAGGATTCACTAAATTGAAATCTGAATTTACCGCTGTTTTCCATAGTAAATTTAGGAATCAGTACAATATTGAAGCTCCAGGCAGGAATTTCATACTAAGGAGGATGAAAAGATTTAAATAAAAGTGTTTGACACGAAATTCCATGGTCTGGTTTAACAAAAATTAATAAAAACAATGAAAAAATACAGTATTTTTTATCACAAACTTACAAATATTTTAAATTACTCACGAACTTCCCTTCTGATACCAAGTTGTCTGTAGTTTTGGCAGTCATCTCAACTAATAATAAAGATGAATGTGTGTGCTTGTATGCTGGCGCTCTACAACCAGACCGTATGATCTAGAACTACCAAACTTGGCATATATATGAAATTTGGAGGATGTTCACTTCGGAAAGATTTTTTGAAAATTTAATTAGAATTTTAATCAAAACTTGAATGAAATTTTGACCTTTTCAAGCAATGCCTTTCAAAATTATTATAGTACAAAAATGATCTTCGCATCAACTTAAAATATAAAAAAATATTTTCATTCATATTAATTATTTAGTCATATAATTCATTTTTTAATTTTTATTTAATTTTTAAATCTACTTTAAGCACATTCTACAACAATATCTTTCACTGTTGAAGGGAAACTCAAATTATTTTCATTGTTGTTAGTAATATTTCATTCTAGTATTTTTTCCATTATTGATAACCATGATATTAAGATTCGTTTGTTTTTTTTATATTGAGTAGGTTGCTTGCTTACATGCTTTTAATTTTTTTAAAATTTTGTTATACTTTCAATTAAGGTTTAACTTCAGAATAAAATGATAGCAAAAATTTCTTAAATAGTGCTCCCATTTTCAAACATTGCGACTATTTTCTCTCATATAATTGGATGTATAACGGCACAGACAAAAAATTATGAAAATTCATATAACATCGAACAGAACTGTGCAAGTTTATTAATATAGCATGATTTATATGTCTATCAAAATTTAAAGCTTAAAAAAATTGACTAAAGTAGTCACTCAGACCAAATTACAAAACAAAAATTCTTAGCAACTCTTAATCTTTAACTAGCCAATGGTGGCTAGTTTTTTATAAAAAAATATACTGATAAATATTACAGACAGTTATTATATGATTTTTCATTTCTAGAAGGAGGCCACATATGTTTCTAAAAATACAGCATTGATAAAGGTAAATGCAAGTTTATGTTTTGAAAAGTGAGTTTTTCCTGCTTTAAATGAAACTTGAATGTTATTGTCAATCTAAATTAACATCTCAGTGTTATTAAATATATATATATATATATCAAAAAGATAAATAAATTTTCCAAAATGTTTATAAACGATATACTTAAAGAGGTTATATTTTTTTTTCCAATAAGACCAAATTAAATATATTTCATTGTCTGAATTCAAATGAATGTGCAATTTAAATTGGTTTTCATTTTCCTTCAGTTTGCTTGTTTGATTTTAAACATACTTCAAACTTAAATAAATATTCCAGAAATGCTGTTACAAGTTCTGAAGCAGATTTAATTTCCCTAAAAATAAATCAACAGGAATATAAAACAGATGCAGCAAATGTAATAAAAAAAAGAGAACGCATCAAATCTTTTCGGAGGTATTCACTGAAAGTTACTTATTCTTTTATTGCTCTGTTTATTTAGGTCCATTTAATTTAGAGAGTTTAAATGAATTCTTAAATCTAATAGCAAATACATCTTTTATTTCTCAGTCCCAGAAGATATGTATTATATAAAATGCTTTATGTTTCATTCTAGATTGATTTTTAAATATTAATTTTTTATTACATTTTCAGAAATAATTTCGATGTTTCTATCTTTTATGAAACAAACAGTTCAAATTACAGCTAAAATTTCACTGATTTTTACATAGAAATAAATTTATTAATGCTTCACAGAAAGTTAGCATATCCTAGTTACACCAATTTTATTGATTCGTTTAAGTTATCGCAATTTCTATTGAATATAATTCAGTAAAGAGCAATTTTTTTTTCATTCTGGAAAAGAGCAAGGCCATTAAACTTGACATTTAATACAAATCGTCATGTGAACAGAGCCGCCGCGTGGGTATTAGGCGCCCTTGTTCAAATTGAAATTTGGCGCCCCTTTATGTGGTTCTGTTGCACTCTTATAAAGTGCTGCAAATTATATGTGAAATATACTTTTATAGTATTCAAAATTTTACTTTCGAACTGAAAAACTTTAAAATTATGATATTAAAACACGTTTATCTTATTATTTTTTATTATTTCATAAATTTTAAAAACAAAACAATGATAAAGCATTTTTTGAGTAAAATCTAAAAATTAGAAAATATATTCAAATATTGATTCTCCTAGCTTTAGCAGCTACAAACGCTCGTATCAATTCCTTTATAATTAATTTACCCAAAATCTCGCTCTCTATGGATATAATTGACAAGTCCGATAATCTCTCATGCGCCATGGTAGATCGCATGTAGTTTTTTCATAATTTTAAGTTTTGAAAATCTTTGTTCTCCATTAGCCACCGAAACTGGCAGGGTTAAAGAAATCCGTCAAGTTATTGAAATATTAGCTATTGCAATATTTGGAAATGTATCGGTAAGATTGTTTACATAAATATAATTTAAAACATCAATATGTGACATATCCTCTTTGATAAAACATCGCAAAGATTTTATTTCTTGGAACAAATTTAATCTATCAATGTCCTTTTTATTAATACTTTTAGTAACCTTTAATTTTTGTTCTAATTCTTTACAATGTTTTAAAATTTCATTGTCACTCCAGTTTTTTCAATTAGGTATATAGTGAACCTTGAAGTAATTGTAATGTTCTTTTAATTGACTGAAACTTTCAGTAATTGAAGAAATAGCAGTGTCAAATATTATATTGTAAAATTCAACCTTAAATTTTTGTCTTGGATTGTTGATTGGTTCGTCGGTTTGTTCATCTTGAAATAGTTTCTTTTTAAACCTGTTTCGACTTTGGAAAATCAGTATCCCCCCCTCCCCCAAATCATCTGCAACGATACTTGCATTGGCAATTGCATGTTCAAACGCTTCATCTGATATACGATTATTTAGTTCTGATATAAGATTTTGTAAATTGTCAGTCACGATTTGTAAATCACTTTTAGAATTTTGCATTATTTTATCTACCACATTTACTAAATTTAAAATATCGTGCCATATGTTAATGGAACAAATGAATTTAAAAGAGGAAACCTTCTGAATCAAATTTTTTGCTTGAGTTCTTGATTCCATGTATCTTGTTCCATCTTCTTGAATATTTATTAATGCTCTCAAAATTCCCTTAAAATCGTTTTTCAACGGTCTTAAAGCTTGAATTCTACTTTCCCATCTGGTGTTGGAGAGTGAGGGATATGCAGAGCAGGGGATATAGAGTGCCCTCGAATTATTTTCAATAATTTTTTGTTGCAATCCTTTGTGTTTTCCTCTCATATTAGCAGAACCTCTCATCGAAGAACCTCTAAATGCAAGGCATTGCCGAGCTAAATATTGAATTAAATAAATAAGCCGTTCAATAACCGATTACTAGTAAACCTTTTCTGCATCATAAAGTCTTTGTTGAGCTGCATCAATAGTACATAAATTACGCAAAAACATTTTGAGTTTATTGCATTTTGAACTATGTTTAAGTTGAGATGCACTGCTTTCATGTGTTTTCAAAATGTGGGTTAAATGTGCCCAATCATTACATCCATCCTTAATAAGCTGTGAATGCTTCTTACTGAATAGTTTACATGGGAAGCAAAACACTGCGTTTCGGGAATTTGAATGTATTAAATAATTTCTAAATACTTTTTCTCCATTCGGCAATGTTTTATAATAGAACAATACTGAAGACTTTCTGCCAAAATTATCTATCGGAAAATGCTTGGTTATCAAGCGGAAAGGGTCATTTTCAATTAAATAATCTCTAATTTTTATAGAAATTGTATCAGGTCAGGTAGCTAAAAAGTTTAATTCAAAGTCAAAATCTTTGTTTTGAGATATTACGTTATTACCAGACGAATACGTCATCTAAGTTATCTATTGGTACAATCGTGGCTTCTTCTTGATCATATTCTGATGAATTTACATTTTGAGATAAATTTTCATTATGAAATTCCAAACCAGATGTTATTGTTGATGCTCCTGTTCAATTGCTTGTCCGTCTAATCCTATTGTGTTTCTGAGATATTTACTTAGAGATCCCGCCAGTTTCTGATTAGCTTCCTCTCGTTGCAATTTCTTTTTTCTATTTTGTGCTCCAGATTTTTTTCTTTTTTTTTTGAGAACATGTTTCCAAAAAAATATTTATTGCACTAAATAAAAAGATTTAATTTTCATTCCATATACGAAATGCATCATATGATTTTCTCTCAATATACTATTTGAAAGTCAAAAGCCCATTTATGTCATTTGCTACTAAATAAAGATTCAGATAAAGAAACTAATTTGACTAAAAATTTAGATTTTTTTTTTCAGAAAATTTATTTCTGAGAATTTAATGTGAAGTTTTTTCTTGTTTCTGCTGATTCAAAATATTTAAGTAAATTAAACTAATATTAATACAAATAACTAAAAAGCATTTTTATAAGCAATTGAAATATTGAGAACATCTCAGGTACATAATAATTATAAACTTTTCATGAAAAAAAAAAGCTATAATCATTAGTAATTTCTTTAAAAAAAAATTCGATTATTTGGAAATTGCAATTGTAAATCAGAAATAGATAAATCAAATTCTGCCCAATTAAGGGTAGGATTTATTTGGGTTTTATAGAGATAAATAAAATGTTGCTATTTGAATTATTTTGTTAATTTGAAAGATAAAAGTTTTTCTTAAGGAATTGTTTCTTTTTATGAATCCTTACTGCTATGAAAATAATACTAATAACATATTTAGATTATTCATTGCCTCTAAATAATAATCCTATTTTTTGGAGCAATTATAAACAAAAAATGATTTGAAAACAATTAATCACATTACTTTTCTTGCGAAGCAATTCACAGAATGTAAGCACTTCATGAGCAGCGACTACGTATATGATTAAAAATAAGGGTATATAATATAATAAGGGATAATATAATATATTCCCTGTTAATTCAAGTGCACATACATACAGTGGCGCCGACACCATCATTCCAAAAAAAAAAGCAATCTAAACAACGACGTTGAGCCGCAACAGCTTCTCAGCTCATAAGGAATAAATATATGCCCATGCCGATACCAAACATTTCCAATTCCTGTTGTTACGTGTAACAAATTCTTAGATTTTTAACACGTTCCGAGTGGTAGCGCGAAATCCACACGGAACGTGTTATTAATGTTCGTATCGGCAATCAAATTTTGTTTTACACAAAAGAAAACAATCCGCAGAAAGGAAAACAGAAGTAAAATAAAATTAAACTATAAATTTAAAATAAAAATAATATCTTATTTTATTGCTTAGAAAATATAAAACATGCGAAATTGCAAGGGTATAATTAACAACTTTTATATAAGTAACATTAAATTAAAAAACTATAAGTACTATACATTTTGGCGCCCCCCTGGCCCAGGCGCCCTTGTGCGGTGAACAATTGTGCCACCTCCACGCGGCGGCCCTGGATGTTAAGTTCAACAATATAGTGTAAAGTGCAGAGTGTTTCTTGATGATTGTGAGGAATTCGAGAGAACCTGATGAAACAATAGTATTATTATTCTTGATCGGAACAGGCTCTAATGTTGCTTTAAAGATTCTGCGCATGAGTGATAAATTTACGCTTCAACGAGAGGATGCAACTTTCAGTAATAAACTATGTTAATTGAAATTGAATAAAATTGTTTTATGATTTTGATTCATCTTGCAACTGTTTTTATGGAATATTTACTTACAAGAAATGCATACAATTTATTATTACAATAAATAGTTACAAATATATCTGCATATCGGTATATTTTATTAAAGTCACTTTGTTAAATATATGACTAACGATATGATGCAGGTCATGGCTCTATTTTTTATTACAATGCTGTGAAATTATTCATTTCTCTTGGATGTCGTATTGTGTGCAAGTCAAATACGACACTAATGGTTGTATTTTTAATATAATACGATTAAATAATCAGTTATTTTCAAAAAAAAATGTACGAAAGGGATTTTTATTGAAATCCGAAGGTGTTTAAATATATGCAAACTCTTACTCGTGCATAAACATACACACAATATATACGATTCCGGAAATTTCAGAATGCAGAGATGATGAAATACAGAAGAGAGCGAAAGCAAAGAAAATAAGTCATTCAAACAAAATAAAAAATAAATGCTTAAACAAAATTTAAAAATAGAGAAAACATTTTTATGGACACACAAAAATATAAATTTAATACATTAAAAAGAAAACTTTAAAAATAATAAATTTAATACATTAGAAATAATTGCAATAAATAACGGAAATATGGATGCAGAAATTATATTTCCATGTAGAAAAATTTAAGTGAAATCGCCGTTTTTAAATATAAGAATCTACTAATAGTTTTAATATCTGGTTTTCTTTATTGCGTGTATTATAAATTTATTTAATGTATGAGTGGGATGCCAAAATGATGCCAATTATACCAATGTAAATACATGCCAAAGGAGACAAAACAAACATAAAACGAAAAAATATCAACATATAAAGAATATCTGTGAAGCAAAATGTAAATTATTGAAATAATAAATTAATGTTAAAAAATATTAGATTTTTCAATATTATGAAATAGTTTCTTGTAATACTTTATTTTGAGAAATGTACAAAATTTTATCGTTCCTTTTTTAAGTCCAATATATTTTTGACATAAAAAATTCTATATATTTCGTTTTCTATAAAAAAAATTTTTTATTTTATTTTGTTTTTCTATATCTTCTCGATGATGCGGTTGATACGCGTAACAGAACAAGTTTTTGTTTCTTTTTTAAGCATTTTCGACTATTACTTTTTCTTTACAATGTTATTATAATTATTAGTCCTAATTAAATTTACGTTTCTTGTGTAATTCTTATAAATTATTTTCTGTATAAAATTAAGATAAGTTGTAAAACAAAAGAAATAATGGTTAAAATTATACAGACTAGTAGATGTAGATTCTATTTATAAAAGCATGGAATCTAAACCAAGAAAAGTAATAAAAATTAATATTAGGAAGGAAGAAACGATAAGACCAAGATAGAAAAATCTTATCTATGAAAGTATTTCACAATCAAAACAAAAATCTTATTTAAAATAAACTGTAAAAACAACTCCTTTAGCTACGGTGAATAGAAAGACAAAATATCATATTTATGATATGCGCCTATTTTCATTGCAGAAACATTTGCTTTATACAGAAATGCTGTGTTATTTTAATCAAGTATTTTCTCTAGAGAATGATAAAGCATTTAATACAACAAGCACCTTCATTTATTAGTATACTCCAGTGATAATTAAAAGGTAACTGAATCTAAACTAAGAGAATTCAGTTTTATTTGAAATTTTATGTTGAAAATCACGAGAGAACTGAAGCCATAATTTTTTTTAAGCAATATAGTAATCTTCGCTCAAAATATGTCAACATTCATTATTAATTAATTTTTTAAAAAACTCTTTTAGTTGTCTCATACCGTTTCTTTCATATTTATTTGGTTCTCATTTCTTTTACAGATTTGCTGATAAGATTCATTTTTGTAGACATCAGAATTCTATGCTGGATTTTTGTTCAGTCTAATCACGATTATCAGCAAGTAATAGTAATTTTCAGTTTAAAATTAATTCTGCTTCCAGTTTCAGCATTAAGGTTAAAAAGGGGACTTAGTACGGAAAGAAAATAGTTTAACTCTATGGTATTAAGGGCTGAGTTCTACAATCATAAATGATCTATCAAAAAATGAGAATTATAGGAAAAAACATATTTTAGCGATATAAATGTCATGAGTTGTATTAATGGCGAAATAAATTATAGATTACAAATGGAATTAGTACATTAAAAAATTTTCCTCAATTTACAAAGTAAATATAACTCATGCATGGGTATTTAATATATATGAAATCATTGACTGAAAAAATAAATCATACAACGATGCCTGAAAACAATAAACTGATGTTTAAAAAAGTTTAAAAAATTATTCTTACAATAATTCTTATACTTAATTACATAGAATTAAACAATAGACGAAAACCTTCCACAATAAAGTTAATTATTGTGCAAAGCTGAAAAATCATTATTATTTATTATCATTATTATTATATGTATTATTTACAATAGTTTTAATTCAAAAGAAATAAAAAAATAACACTCAAAATGTCAAATGTTTCTTACCATGAAAATTTTTTGAATGAGGTAAATTTACAAATAATATGCTTTATATCGTAAGTAATAATATAATACTTGTTGAAATAAATTAAATTTTATTCTCAAAGAATAAATATTTCTGTGTACACTATCTGATATGAGAATTATCTTTAATGAGCAGAAATAAAGCACGTCCATAGACACTAATCGAATTCAAGCGAACGGTCGAAAAGAAATTTATGTCGTTATTCAAAGTATTAGGCAACCCAATATGCTCCTTCCCCCATGCTATTTATGTTGCAAATGATGTGAGCGGATCTTTTTCATTTTTGGAAATCATGTGCAGCAATTCCAAGCTCATGGTCGGCCTTTGTGCCTGGACAAAGGCGAAACAACCCGGTATTTTAATTAGTTAGTATTCATTTGCAGAGGAAAGACTGTAAAAGATCAGAACGCTAAAATTTGTTTCTCACATAAATATTTTCAGAACTTGTTTCTGTTTCAACTTTAAATTCTTGTTTATCTTTAATCATTTCAATCACTTATAAAATAAGAACAAAAAATAGTTCCCAAGCCTATGGATAAGTCAAACTTTTTGCTTTGAATTATCAATTGGAATAATTTTGGTTCCAAGAAATTTGAATGACAAATGATATAGTATATTATATAGCATGGAAGTAGTTCTTTCTTGGTTAAAGAAATTTTATTTCCATATAATAGAATTTTCAATTTTTAATATGTGGATTCTTAGACAAGAGTGCATCAAACAGAAAAAAGAAAGAAAAACTTCTCACTGCCGAACAAATGCTTTGGATGTTTTTATACAATTCATTATTTTCGTTTACTATAAGAAGATATTGATAGAAAATAATATAATTTTTGTACAGACATTATTCTTTAATATAACAGTTCTAAATAATGAAGAAAGCACCTACTGTGATATAAAGAAGATCAAATGATCAGTTTTGGAGTCTTTCATTGTATTCAAGTACTTTTATTTTGGTATATTCGAAGCATACTAACTCGATATTTTTTTCTTCCCTCTAATGAAATTTCGATAATAAATTTTTGTTTCAACGGCTAACTGAAACCAAAAGACTTCGGAAAATAATAAAAAAAAAATTATTTCAAGAACATAAGACCTGAATAGCATTTGATACTACACTTGGAATGCTATATAATTTTAAATGTTAAATTTTTAAGGCAGCATAATAACAAAACATTAGTTAAAACTACTTAAACATTAGTCAAATATATGAACATTCATAAAATTATATTCATTAGATACAAAGTTTATCAATTTGAGTATCGTGAAATCGAATTTGATTATTGTTTGTAATTGTAAAAATATAGTTATTTTATCAATAAAAAGCAAATAAAAACACAGTTTATTTTCGTAAATAAATAAAAACACAGATTCAAATTTCTTAACAGTAATGATATATATATATATATTTTTGTATCAAGATAAAATTACCAGAATAGAAACGGTTATGAAACAAACACACTACTATAAAAAAACGAGCATGATTTGCAAAATGAACTAAAAGAAAATCTACTTTATTCCGTTCGAGATATCGATTTTCTTGAGCTCTGTTTTCGTGACTCTATTCAATTCAAATGCGGTACCAGACGCAGTGGCGTTTCTAACTTTTCGAATTAAGCCATTGAAACCAAGGTCATAAACACATTTAAAAAATGATAATTATTTAATTATCTCCAATTAAAATGGAGTATATTTTTATGAACTTACTAATATACATTTAAAATATTTTAATTAAAATGCGGATTGGTGATAACGCTATTTAAAAATATATTTCATTCAATGCGAGTATAGCATCCTGTTTCAGTTAATCTTAAACAAAATAGTTAAATGTTTTATCTGATAGAATAAGTTGATAGAAAACCTGCTAAGTAAAATTATTTGTGTTACAGTGTTTGAATTGAAATGCAATGGAGTAATTTTTATGAGAATTATTTGGATTTTTAGCTATTGTAAAAGGATCCAATATATTAATTTTAATTGCCATCATTTTTCAATTATTTAAAAGCAGATTTTAAACTACTAGAATCCGATGTTGCACAGCGCAAGAAAAAAAATGTTTTTTCGCAATCAAGTCGAAAGTAAACATGATTTGTACTCATTTCATCTCTTGTTCTCTATGGGTTCAGTTGTTTCATTTTCAATTTAGGCCACACCCTATTCCATTATTTTCAAAGAACTTTTTGATGAAAGTGAAATCTGTCTGACCTCTACTCTAATGATGCATTATCAAATACTCGAAAATTTATCATTTATAAAAAGACTTGCAATATTTTTTAAGAAAAGCCATTATTTTATAAAAAGGCTTCAAGCTATTAAAGGTTAGAACTTCAATATTATTTCGTATTTTTTCAGTTTCTTATTCCGTATTTAATTTCTTTTGAAATGAATACTATTGGATTAAAGAAAACATAAAATAAATGAAGATATACACTTTGGATGATCTCGAAGGATTGATTTGATTGTGAACTTGATTGTGATTGATAGATTTTCTTGAATGATTAATTTCATAAAAAAAATATTATGCCTTTGCACTCGGATGGTTCCTCTCCATCATTCAAGAAGGTACATCACTTTGACATTTTATTTATTCATTTTTCTAATTTTGATTGTTAAAAGTACACACAGAGTGTTAAGAATATGTAGACTAATTTGGGGGGAAATTTAATTTTAAAAAAATGCACAAATTTATTATTTAAAGCAATAAATTAGTCCTTGTATTATGTGAATAATTATAATCTGGGCCTCCCGGGTTCGAGTCCTGGTTCGGACATAGTTGTTCTCTACCCTGTGTTCTTTCTGTGAAGTGTGTGAATGAGCCCCCCCCCCCCTGTAAAAAGGGCTTGTGCAAAAGAATGTGTGTGTTACGATCTGTGGGTGAATGAATGAAATGTATGAATGAAGTCCGCTCCGTAAAAAGGGTTGTGGTGCATGAGTACTTTTGACTCTAGATAGCACTACTAAAAAACAAGAGACGCTCTCTCGTCTTAAAATCGCTGACTTGGTCAGCGGGCTTGTTTATGATAAGTACCAGAAGAAACAACAACAACAACAATAATTATGCATCGAGTTACTTTTCCGAGTACAAAGAGTTAACTTAGGAATGGAATGCCAATTTAGCTAATTCAGTTCTCTCAAACAAGTTCAGTCATAATTCCTTTTAGAACCCTACTGTACTCAAGTCATAAATATTAAAACTGAAGAAGATTTGATTGCAGAGGGAAATTGTTCAATTGCGCTCAGACAGCTCCATTAATAATGAAAAGTATCAGAAATAAATTCGATGGAAAAATTTCATAAAAGGTATTTAAAAGCCTGACATATCTAGTTTATTTCTCCCTTAAAATTTTAATCTTAAAAGCTTTATTTAAAAATTGATTTTCAGCATCAGGTGTTGATATAAGATTACACTAAAAAAGTAAAATGGATAAACTAAAATATACCGTTGCTATTCAATCAAAGACTTTAACTCCAGTAAAAAATAGAACTACATAGGACTTACAAATCCATGTGCAAGAAATAATTTAAATAATATTGATGTATCATCGACAGTAACCAGATCTTGTGCGCTTTTAGATACTGACGGAGATTTGATGTTAATATAAAAAATCAATACAAAATTCAAAGTATTAACAAAACATGTCAATGCTTTTTTTTTCAATATATAAAGTTATAAAAATTTTAAAAAATTCAGGAACTTTATGGCCACTATGAATTTATATGTATCATAAACAACTTATTACACAAAGATCATTTTCAAGGTTTACATGTTAAACATCATTATTTTCTTTGTCATTATTTTTATTTTAAGTTAAATACCTGCTTTAGTATAGCTATTAATTTATAAATTAAAGTGAGGAAAAAAAATGAAGTGCATGTGAGAATAGAACTGTTAATACAGAAATTCAGTTCCATTCGATATACATTTTATACCAAAAACTTCCATATTAAGAAAAAAAATATATAAAAATTTTTTTCCTGCTGTCTACGATCAAAGCTGCAATTCTTTTGATTCTTTTTTTTTTCAAAATTTTCAAAATTAGAAAACAAAATACCGAGAAAGAAAAACATGCCATAAAATAATATATAAAAATAAAACTTTCGTAAGATAAACTCATAAATGAATACGCTACAAAATTATAGTTTAAGCTAGATATTATTAGTTAACATGGAAAGAGATAAAAACCTGATCGAATTTGTGTAGGTAATGTGAGAGTGTTTTTCTTTTATTGACTAGCATTTGTAATTGCTATTTTTTTAAATAGTTTTCTGTTTTTAATGAAAGTTCAAAGAAAAATTATTTTAAAAGATAAAAATTCACTTGGAATGTATAGCCTTTTAACCTATTATTCCAATCTAAGATGAATGGTAAAAAAATAAATAAAAGAGCGGGCCTAGTTAAATAGAGACTGTTCAGAAATTTGCGAGTCCCAGTCTCTAAACAAAGAATAATCATGTACAAGAATGAACAAGGAGTTCTTTTCGCTCCTAATTTATTGTAACTTAAAACGATTCTTATCAATGCATGAAAACAATGGCACGAAATAATTTTCTGGTTCATTAAGAGGTCTACAAGAAGACAAATGTTTATTCTCGAGAAATGGAAACGTCAGTTTAACAGAGACTTGTATAGAAAAGCACTCGTGGTGAGCACAGAAAGGAAATTGAATCAAGTATTCTGATTCAAGGAATTCTTCTCCTTGCATTTCCTTTCTTTATACAGGAAATGAGACTCATGATCACGTTCCCTACCAACTAATTAAGGACAAGACTGGGCTGAAAGAGGGAAAAAATTCTTCTGCCCAATCATGCCGCTATCTTGCAGAAAAGTATCAAAGGGATTTAGTTCGAGGGTAAATTCCTTTTAGAAGAGTTGCCAAATTCAGAATTAGGAAAATAAAACTGACTACACCAGTTGCAAAGAAATCAGTCTATTGAATTCCATTTCTATTATTTAGTTTTGTATTAACAATCGTAACTATAAAAATAAATATAGGATTAATTGGCTTCTTATTACACAGCGAATATAAAATATGGTTATTATTACAGTATTCGAATACTTAGATCGTTGTATGTGGAGGTCATGCACAGGCTGAGATGTGATGGTTTGTCTTAGCATGTATAATTCTATAGATAATCTATGTGAAAAAATAATAGACATCAGCTGTATGAAAGATGAATAGACTAATCTGAAGGATGGACAGTAATAGCTGAATAGCATATGTTTCTGTTGTTGATAAGTGCTTGCCGACGGTTATAAATGAAGCTAGCACTCACTAAGGAAAGCAAGCAGACTGCAGCTGCTTTTAGCCTCAAGATTATTTTTCGATTTCTACATCTTTGAATCCATCAAGTTTCATTGTACTAGCAGTAATTAAATCGAATTAGACTTACAATATATTATATATTAGTGTTTCAAATAACATTAGAATTATTGTCGAGATATGTATTTAGGTTATTAACTCAGCATTAATATAGAATTTGAAATATTTTCTAATTAAAATAAATATTTTAGTTCTTGCTTCACACTGGATTTTATTACAGAGAGTACCCATCTATTTCTCTGTTTATTAAAGCAAATTTAGTCTGGTTAAAGAGAGCAAAGCGACTTAAAAAACATTGATGTATGTACTAATTATGGAAGGAACAAGAATACGATGAACATCAAATGATCCACTACTGGTTAATAGCGACAAGAGACAAATTTGGCTATACTCTGCCATATTAAACTATCTACGGTCAACACTTAAGTCCATGGTATTGACAGTCATTTTCTTCATTGTCATGGTCAATCCAAGGTGATTTGCCGGACATTATGATTTTTATTCTAACTTAACTGAATTAAAAAAATAGAAATATTCCCGTCATTTCTTTCTCCAACTGCTTACGCTTCTTAAGAAAATACAAGAGAGGCTGTGTTTGCATTTTATGATGTCTCTGCTCGTTAAAAGGAGTTAATCCGATGATTCTCCAAAATTGTCAATATATTTCTTAGTATAAAAATATTTGTACCACGAAACTATGAACGAATTACATTCCTAGATCAACATGTGCAATAGTTGCACTGTAGCTGTAAAAAGGCTACATCCAATAACTAACCAGGAATTAAAGAAATTCTCCGGAAAATATATTTAATAATAAGGAAAGTATGGGAAATATAGTAGATAAATAATGCATTCTCCTTCAGTGCTTTCATTTCAATATATTCTCACTTACGCACAGAAAGAAAAACTGAGAAATATTTAAACATTGATGATAAATTAATGTAGCACACACATATTTTAGTTATTTCAGTAACAATTTATTGTCTTTTGGGAATACAAAAAATTGCTTGATAAAAGTTGTATTTATTAAAGTAAAAATGTTTTTGGGAACGAGATGTTTTGTTTTGTTTATGAAACCCCTTAGTAATGATTAGAAACTTTGCCTTATTCCAAATTTTCTTAAATGTCGATTTTATAACATCACCAAATAAATGGATAATGTTATGGAATTTATTAGAATCACTGTGATCAATTCTTAAAGAAGAGGATTAATTATCAACAATTAAATATAATCAGCAACTCATGACAGAATATTTGCGCACAGCATTTGCATTTTCCTTCAGAACGGGACTATGTAAGCAGACGAAGAAGAGTGGATCATATAAAATTGTTCATTGCTTCCAAATAACTATTTTCCCAGTTATATTTTAATTTTCTGTGCTGATCTATCATAATTGTGCTTAAGATAAGAATACTTTGATTATTAAAATTACATGAGCTAAAATTTCTTATAATAGCGATTAAAGAAGAAAATATATCATTTAATATATGGATCCTTCATACATTTTAGATACTTTAAGCTTAAGCACATTTTTCTGAACATACAAATTGGTTGCTACATCGTGCAGGAAAAAGATCATTGTCACTGTTAGTCAAATTATTTGGTTGGTTTATCTGCAGTAAATATATATATTTTTTAAATATACATCTTTATTTTCTGCTTTCTCTTAAATCTCTAGAAAAATTTTGAAAAATTATCAATTTATAATTCTAGTTCTAATTTCATATTGTATTTATTATAAAAATAAATTATATAATTATATAATAATATAATAAATATATAAATAAATAATATAATTTTTTTTTCTAATTTCGTAGTTTCTATATTCGATGACATATACCGGCGTTCTCATGCTTCAGTTTAATATTTTGATATTACCATCAATTAAAAAGACATAAATGAAATATTGTGTCACTAATAAAAGGAAGAGTTGCTAGCTTTTTACAAGAACCGAATTCCAATTTTTGTAATAAAAATTACTACTTTCCGGAAATACAGAGGTGGGGGAAACATTTAATGCAAAGATAAAGAAGCTAAATAATTTGAAAAGCAAAATATTATAGTAATTGAAGCAGGCACATTCGTAACTGATGAATCGTATGCTGTTTTCATGCGGAGAAACTATTTGCAGACAATATTAAAATTAAGTAATTGAGTGTCATCCCTTGAATAACACTATGACATTAAATGCTATTTTTTTTTTATTTTGAATATGAGTGGTGTATATTTCAAAAAAGTTTTCATGAAATATATTTCCTCCAATACAGAATATGATGTGTTCTATTAAAAAGAACAGAATTATCACTTTCAAATTTTTTGAAACGTACAGAAATAACAAGAGAATAATGTTTCCAAAGGCTCTAATATTAAATGTTCGGGTTTTACAAGCATATTCAAGTGAATAAATTTGAAAAGCCTGCTCCCCGCATTCTAAGGAATGTTGATCAGGTCAAATGCGGACTTGGTATGGTAATTCTTCTTCTTCTGATGTTTTTTCTCCGTGTCGAGTCTAAATGTATATGATAAGAGTCAGGAGCATTGAGAAGAGAACTCACAATTCAAGCGAGTCCCTTTGAAAGGCTCTGCCTTTCCGATATTTTCCGAAAAATACAATACTTTTACATATCAGCTGATGACAAGGAGTCCCCTTGTGACATCTGGTGTAGGAATTATAAACGCACCGTTTGATCAGGCTTTAGTAAACTGCATTAGGGTGCTCCAGCATTAGACTTGGTAATAACTCTAGGAACAAGGCAAATACTGGACGATCGAAAATATCCAGAATTTCCAGCTGTTTGCGAGAAACGGATCTAACGTGTCCAATGGTTCAGGAAAAGGAGATATTGATCTTCAAAGCCTGCGGTCATCATGGTTTGTATTTTGCTTACTTTACTTACGATGGGTAGAATCCTTTGTTTTATTTCCTATGATCTTACTTTTTTCTTGTCCTTCTATTATTTCGTATTTCTTCTGGAATTTAGAATTTACCCAGTTTCGCTTTTCATCAAATCTTATTTGCTTACAGCTTTCAGACCCATTCTTAAAGTATTTTTGAGTCTTGACTTTTTTAAAAAGAGAATTTCAACAAAAATAATTTATGATACTAGTTAAAAGACGAGATTTTGACCTTGTTGACAACAAAAGTTGTAAGAATACGTATAAGGGTTTAGAACTGAAAGTTCAAAAATGTCCTGCAGATGGTATTGCATGTAGTTATACGATAAAGACAATGGAAGATAAAACGCGCCCTTTATAATATATTTACTGTATTTTCATTTTTTTTAAATTTGTTTGGTAGAAAAATAAATTATAATAATGCAATATAATAATATACTATTATATATATTATTTCTTATATAATATATATAGACAAACTATAATAAATATATTAGAATGAGAATGATTCAATTTTTATTTCATATCAACTTTATCGCCAATCTAACAAAAGTAGTCAAACATTCATGATTCTATGAATTTTATGCAAAATTTCATATGCTTACTATCTATAAAACAATTGGGAGCTCCAACACTTTTGTCATAAAAATATTTTTCTAGAAATATTCGAAGAAATTTGCCTCTTTAACAACAATCTATTCTTGCTAAAAATCCTCATTGTGAATGAAAAATCTGTTGCGTCGATTAAATTTAGAATATTAATCCAGTTGAGAGAAATTAATCTTGACAGTGAAAGACAGATTCATTTAGATGGAGTAGAACAATTAATTAACGTAAACCTTTGGATGGTGTGAAAGAACAATAAATGATTACAGAAATAATTTTTGGTTGTTTTACTTCCTTATCGAATGCTCTGACTATACAAGCATTTTAGTTTTTGTGGATATTATCTATTTGAACGGTATTTCATTTCTATACTTACTTGATTCGCACGTAAAATTTACCCGCTTTATTCAACTGACATATGCTAATTGGAGCATATCTCTTTTTATATTATGCCACCAAACTATGCTGTCTTTCTAATAAAATATACTGCACTTCGGAAATTTTAAAATATATTTTATGTAGTTGTAGCTATTAAAGTATTTAACTATATAAAGAAAACATTTGAAAATATTCGCAAAAAAGCACGAAATCAATATATTTATTATTACAGCCAGCATCGTTATAGGGTTGAAATGGTGACAGAAAAACGAGATTTCCTTTACTGAAATTTATGAAAATATAAACTTCTTCAGTAATAAACCTAACGGAAACTACGAATGTCCATAAATTTAATTCTCAGCAAACTCTTTTCAAAGCAAGTAAAAGATTCTTAGCCTTAAAAGCATTAGAAAAATAACGTCCCAAAGGAGTAAAAATATGAAAAATATTAAACAAGGGAAGTTTTAGGCTGTGAGACATCGTGTGAGGATACAGGAAATGCTGAAGAAAACTTAGTTTATGTTCTTGCATATGCATAACAAATAAAACTTAAATATATACAAGATTCTGAATCACAAAGTTAGCATGACAGAAAAGCTTTAAGATCACAGAGCGGATATGGAAATCATGTCTTAGTATAATCGTAGATAGGGGAATTGCAAATTTTATTCATTAATCTTCAAAGATCGTTTATTCTTTACCCAAACTCAAGATGAAAATGGCGGAAGAAGGGATCTGCTTTGTTTGGTTATTTCTGAGGGAAGCAATTCCGTTATAATTAATTATACAGGTTAGCAATTCAAAAAGGAACCTAAATGGGCTGGACTGCCTTCCAAGCAAAACTCGTGCTTCTATTTTTCATTGCCGATATACCAATAAATATTGATAATTTTGGGTATGATCAAGTCGTGTCAAAATAAATGGATAAACTTGAGCCCGGAGTTTTGATAAGTTGTATGAATTCTGTTGAGAACGAGGAACTTTTATTCTGAATAAAACCCCATTTACTGAAGAGTAAAAATAAATATCAGGGTTTACTCTAAATACTCATCTTCTTTGTACCTAAACTCTTCCCGGATGCAAGAATAATGAATAATGAAAATGTTATAAATTATGATACATACACTGAATGGAATGAAATAACAATTATTTGACGAAATTTTCTTCTGATAAATTTTTATATTTTATGAAAAAAATGAATGCCAAATAAATAATAAAAATAAATCGAAACACACAATTACGAACTATCTTATAACAGAAATTTAAATATTTGACAACTTTTCAAGTGATTAAAACAGTATAATAATAATAATATTTTTTGTTACACTCATTTCTTTACAAATCTTGCAATGAACCGGTACATTAAAGGTTTGAATAAAAATAAGAATTCAAAATTTTTATTTTTATAATCAAACTTATTTTTTTATAGAAAATATATGAAATTTCACTAAGATATATAACTTTGGTCTTGTTACCCGATTATTTGCATTGAAAATTGGGCATTATTTACATAGAAAAAAATCAGATAAGATACACATTGACTGATGAACAATTGTCGAATTTTCTTTCCAAATTCATTCAAAATGATTCGATATTTTTTATTTCAAATTTAAAAATTATAGTACTCTAATGAAGAAATAAGAATCAGTATTTTTAGAAGGCATAATCTTGTTATAATCGACTGTAATAACGAATTTAAGAAAAAGGGAAATGCATAATCAGCCTTTATTACTTCATTCTAAATAAATATACTAATACTCCTCCACCGAAAACAAACAGTTTCTCAAATTACAAACAGTTTAATTTTTATGGCTCGGCTATTCACCAGATTTTGTACATAGATGTCTTATAAATAATAATCAGATTGTGTATATTTCACGACTTTATGTACCAATGCTCTGAATCATTGTAGCTCTTTGACCATAAGGAAGTCAAGTGTCGAGGCTGTAAAAAACCGTTCCTGAGTTTACTGAATAGTAAAACTGCAGATAACATTTACTTCTAAGTCGTGTGGTATAATACACACCCAAAGGTGCCATATTGCAGCTATCTACATCCTTTATGACACCACAAAGACAATCACGAGCTATCGTAAACTGACGCCGGCTGTTCGCACAGAACGCTTTTTATTAGAGACTGATTGGAACCCAAACGGAGCAGTTTACTTCGCAAGAGAGTACATAATCTGAACAATAGAAGCACCAAATGAGTCTTAAAATCTGTATTCGAATGGATTAAACTAAACAACAAGTTTATAAAAGAACATTTTCATGGACTAAGCAACAAAGAATCGAATGTAAGTATACGCAAGTTAAAAAATTTAGAAAAAGATTTTGCATCTTTTGTAAATTCAATTAAAATAGAGGATCACATCAATTACTTAAAACTAATACCATATTTATTGAAAATATTAAATTGATGTTGTAAAGTTAATGAATAATAACAAAAATTCTACCGTGTTAAAGCAGATTAATACAAATAAATATTACATTAACAACATTTTGATTCCTAAAAAGAAGCAAAAATATTAATTTGTTAAAAACAACACACCAACACATAAAATGAATGCGTGTAAATGTGAATGAATGCGTTTTCATTTAAATGAAACAGTATTTTTAAAATAAAATTTATAAAGACAGAGATTAATCTTGTTTATTTCGGATATAAAAATGAAAATCTAGAGTAGTACAATTTAAACACCAGTTATCAAAAATGGGTATTATTTGAGCAATTGAATTCTCCGCACGCAATTATTGGTTATTCGGAAATAGTACCTTTGCCATTTAAAATGCGTCATAAAATGAGGCATGCTTTTTTTATTCTTTTCAAAATCCCATCTTAATACAGTAGTGAGGATAAAAGAATAAAGCTCATTCACAGTAATAGGATTTATTTTCTTGACACTCTAAATCCGAAAACCCTATTTAATTATAGCGAACATAGTTGGCGAGGCCGCTGGGATTCAGCCTCTCTTTTTCTACCAAAGTAGTCCGACCACAGTTCCCCTTCCTAGACAAAGGGTACAAAAAACTAAAATAAAATAAAACCCTCTTTAGGGACTTCTAGTGGGTGACAGCTGAGATAACTAATGTGTGCGCGCATGCGTTGAAACTGGGGGTCAATTCGAATGACCGAGGGGTTGGAAGGAGGTCTTAACTGGTACGAGATCGAACTGAAATCGACTTCATTATAGCACAGGTCGTCGGATACCAAATTATTTTTGTTATTTTTTTTATTTCCTTGGATATCACAGTTTATTTTTGAAAGAAATAGACTTGTTTGGGAAATCGGATATTTGCCAATTATTTAAACCGAAAGTACGAAAGTTTACTTTTTTTAAATTTTATGTTGTTGATATATGATAGTTTGGAGAAAGCAATGGGATGTCTGAATTTTATTTTAATTCATGATTTGAAAATGCTGCTGTTCAACTTAACTTTTCTTGGCAAGGAAGACTTATTTTGGGGAGAGACTATTTATCCATTAATTTCATTTGCGATTCCAAAAATGTACAGTCTGTTGTTTTCATTTCATTTCATTTTTGAAAGAAAGAAATCTATTATGGGAATAAAACAAAAGTTGAGTAAAAATCGGGAATTACATATTTTGTTCAATTTATCATAGGATGATATATTCCTATCTAAAGAAAAAGATATTTAAGATGATTTTAAAGTATAACATCCAAATTATATGGAAATAATTTTTTACTTCTATATGTATTTCTATAGAAATGTATCAATTACATTGTAAATGGCTGTTTTGGCATGAATGTTAAAAACTATAATCAGAATTTGCTTACTATTTGATAAGCGGAAAAACTTATTTAAAGGACGATGCTTTTGAAGATTTTTAAGCATTATAATCCATTAAGTCAAAAATTATCTAGCAGAAAATCTTTTTTCATTCTTCAAAAAAAAAGAAAAAAAGCAAAATGGATTTAATTGAAATCGCATAAAAACCTCGTTAAAGGAGTAAAATAATTATAGTGCACAGCTTTTCTAAAGTGAGTGCTGATTTTTATTTCTTAAATATTATTGTTCAGTTCAGAGTAGCTTTAGAATTTAATGACGATTGTTTAGAAGAGTTTAAAAATATAGAAAGAAAATTACATTTAGAGAAGATAAAAGAATCCTAAATTGTAATTTGTTTTTATTTAGTCGTTGAAGTTACCTTAATAAGCAAAACTGCATTATTGTGATTTCTGATGGAAGTTTAAAAATTCCAGTGAAATGGCAAGTGTCATTTATGCAATGGAAGTATTAAAAAAGGAATAAATGTTCATAATATCCCTTCACTAATTAAAATCTATTGATAAATCGATTTTGAAAATTATATTTTTATATCAGTCAGAAAATTATGGGATTTCTTACGATTATGAGATTTCTTCAAAGTTTCCCATCTAGCTTAAAGTGAATAATATAACAGCTTAAAGCAACTCTTGTAGGAATTAACAGTTATACCAAAAAATGTTGACTTTGCTTTTCTGTATTCAAAATGATCATGTGCTTTTCAGCTTACATATCCAAAAGTGAAATGATTTCCTTTAATTATTTATGTTAATAAAGAAAAAATTATGAATGCAGATTAGGTAGATGAGAACCTTTCTGAAATGAATAATTTCGAAAGCACGAGTAATAAATAAGCCTAAATTAATAATGAGCCTTACAGAAATCAATTCATCTTTTAGACATACAATGAACTCTTCTGTTTAAATGGCGAGACATTCGGAAGTAACAAATAAGAACATTTGTATATCTACGATCTGATTAATTAGATTCGCTGATCAAATTGCGATCGATAATCTCAAATATTGGGTTTAAAGTAAAGCAGTGAATTTTCAAACTTCCATCGATCAAGTTCTAAAAAGTCTGTAGCTTAATACTCTCGATATTGTCGGGTGCTTGTTATCAGAAAAATTGTTTCCGATAATAGAGCATTCCAATAAGGGCTTCAAAACAGCATATGTGAAAAGTGAGTGAAATTGATTTGTCAATTGTGTCTTCCTTACTTCCGCTCCAATATGTGGCTTTCTGCCAAAAACTAAAACCTCGTACACAAAAGCATTTTACCATTGCTTTTCGGGAGCTTTACTTTCCGCCCTACAGATGATGCGATTACACTGTTAAGGCAGACTCTTTAACTTAGTGTTGTAGGGAATCAGAAAGCCATTAAAGAGCTATTTAGAATCGAATGGTTTATTTCCTTGAAAACTCAACATTCATGCAGAGATTCTAATTTGCAGAATATACAATTTCATTGGAACATGGATATAACAAAAAGTATAATTATTTAATAGATAAAGTGGTGATGGGAACAACAACAAAAAAAAAAAGATTATTTTAATTTAAAATTATAAAATCAAAAGTGAGCCAGTTTAGAAAATGTTGAATTTCTTAATGTATTGAAAATAATTTAAAATGTAAATCATAATCAATAAATCAGCTTTCATTAATAATGAGGCTTACAATAATAAACTTATTGTTCTTATGCTTAAGTTTAAAAATGCGAAAAAGAATAAATATTAGCCAAAGTAAAAAGACATTATAAAAGAGTAAATAGATGAAATACACATTTTTCGGCTTACTTATTTTATCTCAGCCTTCAGTATTCTATTCTAAAAATTTATTATTTATTAGAAATGATAAGTATCAATAACATTCTATAGGTTCTTTCAATTTTCATTCCAGTTTCTTAGGAATATCTTTCATTGTTGACAAATCTTATTAGTAATTATCATATAAATATTTTAGTAGTTTCATTCTTTGAATAAATAATAAGTTTTCAGTTTTATTGAATTTTGCAATAATAACTGCTTTGGAAATGTGAAAAATAATTTTTAAGAATTTATAAGTGTTTTCTTTGTCTATTTGAGGTTCTTTATTTAGTTAAATTTATAAAGTTGTGGCTGCTGTATAGCATCTTAAGAGCAAGAATACATTTAAAAATCTACCTTTGTTATTTTAAGAATAATTATAGAGAGAATAGAACTTGTAATGAAATGTACATGTTAGTCCGGAAATCATTTGAAACAAATGCATACATGGAAAAAAAATTGTATATTCTTCTCACAATAAATCGAGACAGCAAATATAATCAATCAATTTATGATTTTATAAATTTCTCTAATTTATTTCTTATTAAAAGTAACTCAATGTTATTCTTCTTAATGATATACTTATTTGATAAATATGCATATATTTGGTACACATGTCTCATGAAATATCTCAAATGATATTTCTGAAAAAAAAATTGTTATAAATTAAAATTGTTAATGGAAACTTCTAATAAGGCCAAAAAATACTAATTCATAGCTTAAAATTTTAAGATAAAGGACAAAGGTACAATTAATTTTGTGTGTGTGTATATCACACACAATGTCATTGCGGTATATGTTTTATATAACAAACATAAAAATGTCTACGTTTTAATTAAAAGCGCAAAGAATGATTTCTTAAACTAATCTACATGCTTTCATATATTCAACTTGCAGGATGTAAGTCAAATGATTCATCAAAGTATTCCTTTTGAATGCATCTTGAATTATTTAGGTTTTGTAAATAAATTCAAAAGATATAGCTGTTGTCGCTAAAACTTTTTTATGAGATATTTCCCATAATCTGGATTTTTTTGAAGCTTTAGTGATCGTAACAATGGCCTGTGTGAAGTTTCCAACTGCAAGCTTTAAGAAGAGAACGCCTCATTTTGTGATATGATGGCCAAACATCAAACAGCGCATTGGAAGGGTTCCAAGAAAACTTATGCCACATACTAAAATGCATTATGAGAATAAAACATCTTAACTCTGGTTTAAGTGAAGATGCCATGGATTGAAATAAGTTGTGCATATATATCTGAAGTTTATAAGCTCATAAATTTATATATTTATTATTTTTAGAAGATTAATGAGCTATTAAAATTTTTATATATAAATTTATGATATTTCACCTTGTTCAAAAATGCAAAAATATAACAAAGTTTCATATAAAACATAAAACCTTTTTTACTTTCTTATATAATGCATACAATCAAAGCTTAATTTATGTTTTATTGCCTACACTCGAAATTGGAATTTCATTCTCTACAGGTAGAATAAAGCGGTATTTTGTATACTTTAGGAAATATAACTTTTTCCTATTTTTAATCTCATTGTGCTTTTTGAGAGATTAAAAGGGCAATTATTTTACTTTCACTTCTAAAATGAATTAATATACATTTATATGTTTGTCTGAAACCTTCCAACTTCATTCGTAGCTTTTAATATCTAATTTCGAATGTGTTTTGATAATAGTTTTTAATTTTATTAGACCCTTTTAAAATTTTCATATGCTTGTACGACAACTACGCTTAATGAATTAATATGATTGGTAAGTATGTGCACATATTCACTACACCTACATTTAATATTTTATTTGTAACTATTTCATGAGCGCAATAATAATTCTTCATCATATTTTAGACAGAATGTTTATTAGTCCCCTTTATTACAAATGAAGATGGATTAATACATTATTTATGTTTGCTAAGAGGAGATATTCATTTTGAAATTAATATTGTTCTACAAAAATTTTCGCAAACTGTTTGTTGGGATTTGTTTGCGGTTTATTTTTTTTTTTTCCTTTTGATGAATTATATTTTCATCATATCGAAAAAATGCTTCTAATCTCTTTTATTGTAATCTTATATTAAGCAACAGAACTGTATCCTTATTCAGAATTTGCTTAAATATTCTAGAGTATGAAAACCATAAGATTATTTGACACTACTTGTTGCGAAAGGATATTTACTCTTTTATAATTTATATCAATAAATATTTTCTTTTTTTTTAACCCGTAAAATTTTCATTTCTTGAAAAGTAAAGATAATAAAATTGCATCAAATGCATTTCATTTAATTTTCTAGCCCAAGGCCAGAAATCTTCCTTTTTCTAGGATGTTTTTATATTTGAAAGAGCAGTACAAGAAGAGTTTCGTTGAAAGTCCTAACCGATTGTTATTTTTCCGCTTTCCACCCGTAATTGGAAATCTTTTTATTTGCGGGATATTCAGCACCCATTTCCTTGTAAAGCAATACGAAAGGCGCGAACAAAGCCGGCTAGAGGGCGAAAGCAGTTTTAGAAATTATTGCGAGTCCAGTTTTGCAGCAGTACAAATAAGGACGTGCTCCACTTAAAGATAATGGCAGCGATGAGAGAGTTTCCTATTTTGCAGCGGAATCATGAATTTTAGATCCATGAGACAGATCAATTGGCCCGCAGGAGGCCGTCCTCTTTTCTATTCTTTAGTTAGATGCCTTCTCGTCCCTCCCCCTTTAGGCAACAGTAATTACCATTCTGATAAGACTTGGCCACTAGAGGTTTTCGAAACTTTCCAGTTGGATTTTCTCAAACTGCTTCTTTTTAAACTGAAATTCAAATGCTTTCCAAACAGGCATTTCATTTCTGCTTGGGGACTTTTTGCCAACGTATATGGTGAATTGGGAGTCAGATCCATTTATTCCTGCGGACTGAACACAAGTTTAATGTCAAATTTCAATTTTATGCATGATTTCACTTTTCGTATGTTTTCATTTTTATTTCCCGAAATCAATATCACTTTTTAATTGAATTCGTGAATTTTATTTATTTTTCAATTTTGAATTTTAATTCGTGTGGTCAGAATATTTATTTATTCACTAAAAGCACTGATTTGTGTTTGTATGAATCTAAAATTACAAACATGTTCTTGAAAATTTAGAAATTGAGAAATATTACTTTTCGTAAATATGTTGAAAATACAATGGTTGAATAAGCATGAATTTTCAAAAATGTAATTTAAATATATGTTTTTGTATTAATACGATTTGCTTCCGATACAATATAATTACCTGTGCTTTTATCCGTATGGAAATGGTAAAAGCAATCTTTTACAGGAATCTGCATTGAGAAAATAACGAAAGTCATTTGGCTTATATGTATCTAACTTTGCTCATAGCTGCCATTTAGGATTTAAACAAATCAATTAGCAGATTGTAGAAATGAGTCTGGCCTAGTGCAAAATTTGATCATTAAATTATATCTTCAAATTGAAGGCAAATCTTTTTTATTAAAGGTATTATAAATTTATGATATTCTCTCGAGCTGCTTCACATTTCAGATTTTTAAAGACAAAATGAAAACAACTGTTCGTAATATGTGTGGTCATTTTGGTTTCTGGAGAAGTCAACTGAATTTGGGACGCCAACAGATCAGAAATAACTAAAATGTCATCAGAAAATAAATTATTACTGGATTTCAAAATAAAATTGATGCATACACTTAAACAAAAAATGTAGATAACAAAATTACAAACGTGTATAAAATCAACAAAATAAACTCTTTCAAAATAACAACTAATACTTTACTTCCATTTTTTAAACAAACTTTCTATCAAATTATTCAAGATATTAGAACTTTCTGCCGTCATTTTAATTCAAGATACTTTCCTTTTTATATTACATTCATATCGAAGTTTTGAATTTATATGCTTTCAACTTGAAGTGTTCGGGGAAATCAATATGTGGTTACTTTTATAGAAAGCAAAATATTCTTCTAAAATGAAATCTTTCTTTCTATGAATCTTGGAGAAATTCTGCTTTTTTCAGTTTATCTTAAAAACTCTACCAAGAACGAGATCAAGTGCTTGAGATTTGAAAAAGCGGATTTTTTGTCCGTTTCTGTAAAATTCTTTGTCTAAACAAAAACAAACATTTTGTGGGAAAGAAACAGGGCAGGCATGTTGGCTTTCCTTTCTATCAACCCTCAAGGCTATAAGGACAGATTCCGGTCAGTGAATGTCTTGAACAAAAGGATACAAAATGTTTGCAAAATGTCCTTCGGAACTGATATCCTGATTGCTTTTGCGACGTCATATCAGATGGGACTCGGTGTCTAAAATTGTTTTTAGTTTGATGTAAACTGTCAAAATTGACAATCTTATATTAATGTTTGAGCATTAGTGTTCAAAACAAAAATAAAGACTTAGGAGAATTCATGGCAAAGGAGTTAATATTTTCATTCTTTTTCAACTTTGGAAACAAGTTAAGTTTTACTTTTTCAAAAATGCTTTATCCTTAGAGGAACGTAATTAACATTGTTTAAAAGAGGCTGACATTTTAGTGATCTCTCGAAATAAATTAGATCTATTCAAAATTATGATAATTCTTTTCAAATGCCAAAACAGAAAAAACATTAAAAAATCCACAAAGCAGACGGAATAACTGAGAATCTAATCAGTGTGAAAACGATAACTCGGAGAGAAGTAGGAAGGAAATATTGCAGAAGGGAAAGCATTAAGTACATTTCACTCGGTTCCAAAAATGAAGGGAGGAAACGCAATCAGAGCTCTCTCTATGGATGCATTTGAATTTTTTCGGATTATTAATTATATCGACTTCTCGGGATGGTAAGGCCTTTTTTCTTAAATTATGTTTCTTGAAATTTATTTCAAAATACCTTCCTTTATTTATACAATTCTCCCCCCTCTTTGATATCGTAAGGTAATCACACACTCCTTTCTTTAAAAAAATATTTCAACATCAAAACAATCCTGCTTTCCATTCGATTAATATGGGTATGCAAATTTAAGATACATTTGTTGTGAGTTACTTCAATGCTACAACAGCTGTAGTTTGACACACGTGCTGGATATTGAAATTAATTTTCAATCTTTGATATATGATGGAAAACTCCTTCAATAATTTATTAAAGAAAGCTAAGGATTGTAAAAACGTTTTGAAAAAATTTGTTTTGTATATTAGGCCCCTTAATATTAGCGATAGTGATTTTTAATAGCAAAAAGAATTTTTTTTAACCTTCACTATTATTTAGTAACAAGGCATTTTTATTGTAATTGATTGAACGATGAAGAGAAAGGGAAATTTAAAATAGAGTTTAGGAACACAGTCATAACTTCATTCATTTAAGATGGTATATTCTGTAGCATACCGTTTCGAATAACATTAGCATTTTATCATAATATTTACTACAAGCATTGGTTGTTTGTATCATTATGAAATAATAAGCATCAACAAAAACAGTTTTAAATTTAAGATTTCTGAATCACTTCTTGCTGTTTTTATTGCATTGTGTTGTTGTTATTTACCAATATTTCAGAATATTTATTTAAAATTACAAATTAACTAAATTTCCAGTTACCAAATCGTAAAGTATTCGTAATGTTTATTAAATGTGAAATGCATGTAAAAATAATTTTAAATTAAATATTGTATAATTATAATTAAATATTTAAATATATGCTCTTTTCAAACAGATAAAAATATCAAATATTTTCAAAAGGAGAGATTTAAAAAGATTAATTCTTAAAATGTTTTTACAAATGCACCTACACAAAATTAATTTTAAATACCAGACGAAAGTGAAAAAATGTATATTTGAGTGTTTTATCGTATACTTAAATTAATTTTGCAAATGTATCTAAAGTGCAGTTTATTAGAAACGTATTTAGTACTAGTACCTTCTTAAAATATGCAGATAAACTTTTTTTAAAAATAAAAGGTTTAGTTACATTTGATTAAATCTTCAGAAAATATTATAAATGATAGCAGTAATTCCCTGTTTGTAACAACAATTTAATGCATTTATGACGTTTTACTATTTCTACTCAATTCTAGATGTTTTTAAAATGAAAATAATATTCATTTAATCAAAAACTTAAGGTATATAATATAAATATTCGTCATTAAAAATTAAAAGACATCGTTTAAAAAAACATAATTTTTCGATTTCTGATCAGTATAAATCGTTTTAAATATTGTGTATAAGAATTTTGCAGACAACTATTGTAGAAGAAAGGTATGCATAACCTAAAATAAAGTTTATGTTTTAAAATTTAAGAAGAGTTTTCATGTCAAATTAAATATTCAGATAGCTTTAAAATTATATATTAATTCCAAAGAAATAAAACAAAAATGTTTAAATCTAAATAGTAATAGTAAAATATACAACACATATAATATGAATCCGTGCAATGTTTAAAATTTATCCTTACTTATTTTTTAAAAATAATTTAAATACTCTAAAGTCTCATTTTATTAATGGCGAACTGAATCGAGAACTGTAGAAAAATTTTTCGCTAATAACGGAATTTTTTTGTCTCTTATAGATCGACACTAATTCATTATTTCCTTACACAAAACAAATGTTTTGAAAATTATTGCTTTGCAAATTATCTGTACTAGCAGCCAAGGCTTAATGCTTTAAGAAAATTGCAAGCGGGTTAATATTTGACCCGAAGAAAAGAATTGCAATACGTTATAAGATTTTAATGAATTATCTAATGATATAACCACCTCTTCGGATGATTCCAAAATAAACGAAAATATTAGAATTGCTGTGTGTGTGTTTTTTAAATATGCAAATACATACACTTTGAATGACATAGATTAGTAATAAAAAGTTTTCCTATCTGTTTAACAGCGCCATGCAGTTGATTGTGCATTTGGAGCGATAATGAATCAAATTCACATGACCTAAATTCAGACACGATCTCTAATCCAAGTATTTATCAAAAGATGGAAAAATAATCACTTTAGTTGGATAAAGGTACATATTGGTTATTAAGGGAATGAAACTACCAAGAGTTCAGCTAAACATGCTAACAAAGAAGCTATCCGAATCCTTCACCCAGTATCGCACGTTACTTTAAAAAAGAACTAACGCAACTTGACTTCAATGAATGTTAAAGAGAATGTGATTTAGGTGTAATTGAAGGAAATTCCTTCTTCCTCATTCGAAATTTTGTCCAACATCATTCCACTGACAGAGATCTGAAAACATTTTCGCCACAAAGCATGGTCCCTTTCAATTATTCATGGTCGTTATCATCAATCATCATCTAGGGACTCATTTTCCTTTATTTCAAGCGATTTAACCTGAGCTCTAAAGATGTGTGCGACAGGATTGGCTTAAAAAATGATTTTGTTTGCATATCACTAAATAGAATAAAAGTTGTGAATTAATGAGAAAATAAAATAAACGAATTTGTTACTTAGTGAAACCTAAATAACCTTTTCCTATGGATAATCATCGGTCTGTGCATCCGATATTGTATTTCATTGATAAGATGATTAGACGTTTAAAGCTTCATATTGAAGTTATTTCACTTACTAACATTTTCTCCTCTATCTGTTTGTTCATCTAGAACTTCGCGATGAGGTAGTGACATTAAATAAAGCTTAGAACAGGATGACAATGCAATATCAGCTTGCAATCTTGTTTGTTCGGTACAAACTTTGTCCTTGGGTGTAGTTCATCCGGATGTTAATTTAAAATTGATTGCAAAATTTCACACACAGGACTAAATTTTTAAAATTTCCAATCACAGACTTTTAGGACAATCTGTATGGAACTAAGAGAAATTGTTTTATATTTATTATTTATAGTCTGTTTCAATAACGGTGTATTTTAATTGCTTTTATTTATTTTGGAGGTAATGTAAAACTTGGCGTTATTGGCGAATTTTGATAAAATAAATTTTATTACTCTTATGAAGTTGAATTTTTAAAATCCAATTGTATAATAAATATATAGATATAAATTTTAAATTAAAAAAAATCAATGGAAAATAGTCGATTTTTGCCACTTTTTACGGATCTACACAGGTGTGGAAGATCTGAATCAGTTTCATACTTTTTTGGTAGTTCCCTTTCTCCTCAATTCTCAACATCTTCGAGGCATAGAGACATGAAAAAGACTTTTCTTTGGCTTACTCTTATGCGCAAATGTGGTGAAATTGAAAATCGTCATCATTATGTCACCAACTGTCCCTTACTACCTCCTTTCATACAAGGATCTGGGCATCGGAACTATAAATTACGAAGTGAGTTTCTACTAACAATCTCTTCAGGACTAAGATATGATTATACATGAAATTTATTTGCGAAAATGAAGAATTCTTCGGCAGCGACTCTTAATATCTGATGTTGCTTTTTGGAAATATATATAAGCCGTCAGAAAACGTTAATTCCGAAAAATCATTATTACTTTACTAAAGACTAAATGACACTACCAGAGACTGTTTCATATTATATATATATATATATATATATATAATTTTTTAATTTCCGACATTTTGATCCTTAATAAGGAATTTTCCAAGAATTTTTTTTATCCAATTACACAAAATTCTTCTATTTTTCTTACATTTCCCCATTTGTACCGGTATTTTGTCTTCGGAGTTTTTTTGTTTCTGTGTTTTCATTTGTTCTATATTTATCTCAAGTTTAGTTTTTTTGCTGAATGTCTTGTTATTTTATTTCGGGTTATTTGGTGCCTGGTGTGGTGCATTTGAGCTCGTTCAGTAACCAAACGTCTTCCTTTAGCTAGTGTATTTTCTGCAAAAACTCTATTCGGTCACGCATTATTGTTTTGCTTCTCTTCGGATGTAGTTTTTACTAACGTTTTTTTTTAAATAAGAACGACTCAATCTCTCCTCCCACCAATCGAAGAAGGATTTTCAATCCCTTTTCTGTACCCATTGTTTGCGAATATTCACGATTCTAGGTTCAGGGGCACGCAGCAGTATGGAAGTTAAATTTGACTAATCTTATAAATTATTTTCCCTTTAGGCATACCTACTTTGTGATGTCACTTTATATCAGTAAGGGAATAGACATTTCTAGCATAAGATTTTCTTATCAATTGCTCATCAATGGTTGAACATTTTTTTAAAAAAAGTTGAAGACTATCAAGAAAAAAAAAAGGATATATATGTGTTCTTCATCATTGAAATCAAAAAGAAATATATTCATGAATAAGCTTTCAGTTAAAATAAGAAGCTTTCAAGTTTAAAAAATTTAGAATTATCGATGTGCTAAAATAAATTGAGATAAATTGAAAATGAATCTCCCAACCAGAAAATGTTCGATCTTACAACTATTATTTCATTCAAAGCAAAATAATTCCGAGTATTTGTTCTCACAATAATTTTTAATTGAAGTTTAAACAACAGTAATTAAATAAGGCCCTTATTTTCCTTTTGTTTAAATTCTTAGTTTCAAGTTATTTTCCATTGATCAAAGTTCTGATAAGGGCGACTTTCATTTCATTTCTAAATACTATACTTATTCAACTGACAGAATAGTTCTCAAATATGAAAGACAAAGGCGAGACCTCTCTTTAAAATGTATTTTGAGACTTTCACTACGCTTTTCAATTAGTACTATAATCAATGTTTATTTATTGTATTTAATCTTATCATTTCTGATTTCATTAAATTTTATTCATAGTTAATCAATTTACGTAATGATTATATTATTTGGAGCTAATCAAATATTCTCATTCAAAAGGTATTCAGGCTGATCAATATTAATCCACACCCAGTATTTATTTTATTCTCAAATAAAGCGTCAATTTCTTATTCAGTTTAAATATCCTTAACCGATTGAAGGTGACATCACTGTTTACATTTCGTTTAAGGAATACTGTTTACACCTAGAAATTTAAATATATTATCTGCTTCTGAGAGTTGAATTGCATTTCATTTGCATTACTATACAGTTATATTTAATACTGCCGATAGTCGCGAGAAAGATACATATAAAAATTCTATAGCACAATGCATCGTTTTAGGAAAAAATATCACGTAGATGAGATGCATACTGCTTTCTACCCCTACTGCATTTAGTTAACAAGAATATTTTGCAAAAGGGGAGTTTTCTCTTTTTTAACAAATATATTTGCTGTTCGAAAACTTAATCAGCCCTACACTCAACTTTAACTGAACCAAACAGAAAGGTTATAGAAATTATAAGTTTCAAAAAGCGATTATTGATTGATATTTTTATATGCCTCAGAGATAATTGAATATGAGTATATTCGTTATTATTCCTAATTCTAATAGTTTTTATTGAGACTGACATAGTTTATAAGAGAAATATTAGCATTAAAAGAATGAATTGATTGTACAAAATTTCAATGAATATTTCCATATACATTTAAAGATTTAATAACTGGCTTTAATTCTGATATAAATTATATAGATCAGATTAAGAAAGCCATTTGCGGAATATTTTGGATTGAATTCGTAATTTTGAACCATGTCAGAATTTTGAGTAAGACTCTATTCTCCAAACTTTCATGCCACACCAATGTGAATATCCGTGATTCACAACGACAGACATGAAGTTCACCATACTATATTCAAGGTGAATATTTAATGGGGTGTTTTGAACTTAGCGTTCCGTACAGTTCCGTTTAAACAAAATGAACCTTGAAGCGAATTCGATAACAAAATATTTAATTTTCATTCCTTCCAAAATACTGCTTAATTCCAGCAGGGAATTAAGCATTATTTAAGCAGTAATGCTTCGAGGGACAATTCCAGTGAAAAAAGAAGTTTTAAATAATTAAAGCTGATGATTAATTTAAAAGTTTTAATTGGTAAAATTCATACTTTTAAACAGCGTTTTCAATTTTATACGTCATTCATGTTAACTCAAACGCTTATTAAATTTGAGTAAGACATCAGTAAAAACACTTCCCTTTTCGGTTGCCTGTTTTTTTTATTTCACCGCAGAACAATCTTTTTTATTTGAGAAAAAAATAGCAATAACAGGTTGCAATTATATATGATGTTTAAAAATTATTTTAAATGAAATAATTTGGATATGGTGGTCTTGTATTTATATAAACTTTTTTTAGTGGAATGGAAATGAAATGAGTTCATGATTTACTTAATGCCGGGAAGAAATTGAAATTCAATAAATCCTGGTACTTTAGAAAAATTCATTATATATTTTGTCTCTTTTCTAAGTGAATTCCTTTGTAAAGGAACCGAGATCAGTATAGAATTTATCTGTTAACTCATTCCTCTCAAGAAACAAGGGTTAACGATATTTAAAGCTGATTGAATTGTTTCCAGCAATGATAAATGCGATTACTATTTAACAGGACATTATTAATATTACAGATATTAATTTCATCATTCGAACAGAATAGATTTTATGAGTCTACATTGCATTCAGATACCCTTTCTTATCATGTGCGTCATGTGTTTTAAAAACTAATAATGCATAATCAATAATTATTTAGTTAAATAACATACTTCCTACACTTATCATATGAAATAAAAAAAATTTGAATGAAGAAATTCTAATCTAGATTCTTTATTTGCTACATCTAATTAATAATTTAAAATCAAAATTAACTTAATTTTTTGCTTTGCTTATTTTTTTACTGAATTACAAATAAAAATACAATAATCGTTCAATGTTGTATTGAATGAAAACTTTTTAACATTTCGATATTCAAAATATTTCATTTATATAAATAGTTGCTTAGCAATTATTATTCATCTCTATCCCGTTACTGCGAATTCATATCAATCTCAATAGATTCCGAGTTGAGCTGAATTAGGATCCCCCCCCCCAATGATTTAAATAAAAAAATCAATAATTTTATTTAGAATAGTGAACGTATACTGAAACATATTTTTAAACTGAAATTATCTCTTTAGTTTATCTTTTGTTATTTCATAAATATTTGACCAAAACTTCCAAAAAGAAAAGTCAAAAATAAATGTGGAAATTTAATTTTTTTTAATGGATTGCAACAGTAGTAGAAGATGGGGTAATGAAAAAGCAGATTCTCGATGTGTCCGTTTTTCTTTTTTTTCATGGTTGCCACACTCGAGGTTTCCTTGACCGGATGTCTTCCCTAGTGAGATGGATAACCAAGGTCCCTGGAATCAATAAAGCTTTCATAGCCAGCCGCTCGATTATTGATGACTTCTTTTCCTTTTATCCAGCTTTATTGGTTAAACAATCATAGTAATCCTACTCCTTTTTATATCTAAACTCCTAAATCAGCTTATGTTATGAAATGAAAGAATAAGTCTATAATTCAATGCTTGTTTCACACAAATTCTACGAAATAGATTTTAAATTCAATGTATACGAGCAGTGGTGATCAAAATCCTATTATAAGTAGAAATCTATGAGTTTCTTACAATTAATCTTATATTTTATTTCAAGAAATGACTTGAAATCCTTGCAATTTTAGATAGTGATATGGTTCTATTTTTGTATTCATGGCTGCAATTCACAACGTCCCGCGTTAGCCCTATCAATCTTTAAATCTTGAAAAATTTAAAGTACTGACGGAATTCGTAATGAATTTTTCGATTTTCTCAGAGAATAAATTCTTTCGATACAAAGATCAATCTAAACAGATGGTGAATTATTTCTCTTTTAACTAAATATAAAATTTGAAAACTGATTCTTTCGTTTTGCTTCGAAAAACCTGTGTGCTTTTATTCTTTAAACTTAGTGGAAATCTGAAAATGATGCATATCAAAACTATTGATATCTAATGCACGAGAAATAGAAAAGTCTTACAATGGATTAAAAATAAAAAAATATTTTTGCATTAGAATGTTGATTTTTGTTTAACATGCTGTGTACACTATTTTAAAGTGCTTTTAATCGATAAAAAAATTTAATACCTTCGTATACCCATATAAATTATTCTGATGTTAATTCCAATCTATTACAGAAATAAAATCGTCTTGAAAAGAATAAGTCGAGAAAATTTCTGTCGCCTGTTTTCTTTTATTAGTTTAGCGCGCATGGTATAAGAATTTTAAGTCATTATACATTAGTAAGATAGTATTTTGTAAATTTTAGGTTCATTTCATAAGAAAAAAAGAATTAAATAATGTATGATAATCCTGGGGCCATTTTTTAAAATTTGATATGCTACAGCGTGAATGCTGAATATTAGTATAACGGTAATAAAGAATGTCGTAATAACAGTTTCTTCTTTTTACTTGTATTTTACTTGATCTTAGCGGCTCATCACGGTAATTTTAATTAATACGCTTGCCGTAATTTCGGTGATCATACAGCTAAAACAGAAAAATTCACTTAATATTAGTAACATTTATACACTTTTAATTTTAAATTATAGCCTATTTTTCATACTTGGAAATGAATTAAGACCGATATTCCAGCAGACAATAATTCTGTTCTTAAATATATTTACAATATTTTGTTCTTAGTATTTTTGTATTTATTCCAATTATATCTGTTTAATTTTCATTTCACAACTTTATACCGCTTTAAGAACAATACAAACCGGTACTAAGAACAGTATTTCAGCGCAAAGAAAAATTAATTCGCTCATAAAATGAATGAAAGAAAGTAAAGATTCAAATTCATTAGTTTTTTGAATGAAAAAATCTTTTTATTTTCATCAAACACATTTCATGCGTGCCTAATAAATTCTGTATCTTTGAAAGCAACAGGAAAAGAATTAATTTTTATAGCACTTGTCAGAAAAATGCCTGATCATTTGGAAAGAATTTTCAAAAATATTAACGAAAAATAAACATATTAAGTAATTAGATATACTATTTGAAAACAATAGCTAAAACACCTTCTGAATTCCTAGAAATTAATAATTTAATTTTATAATTAGCAGCAAGAACATTAAGAAAGTATATACATTCATGCCTTGCAAGTGGTAAGTTGAAGTAGAATTCAGCAACTAGTTACTTCTGGGTTGGCAAAAAATTTGCAGTAAAAGTGTTATTTTTGTGCCAATTATGTCATTCGTCTGTTAATGGCTCCTTTTACCGGCCCAACTTAATTACTTGGAAAAGTATTGTTAATGAGTAAGGTTCTTGTAACTTCTATTGCGTTCCCTTAAGTCGAATGAAAGCTTATGGTCATGGCTGTCAAGGGGGCTGCGTGATTGCTATCAAGGGAAAAACCTACTTTCGAACTTTCTTGATTTTCGACCACTTTCATTCTCCTTTTTTTCTTAAGTGTAAATATGATCCTCTGATAATAGTAAAATTTTTTTTAGTAATTTCTGCGAACGTTTTCAATAACATCTAAGAAATACAGGCCATATGATATAAAAACATATTTAAAATAATTGAAACACAGTGGTTCTGAAAAGGCGCCTTGAAACATTTTATATTAACAACAACAAAAAAACCCCACCTAATATCACCTTTAATTGATTTTCACTTTTGTCAAATAGCTTCTAATAATAATAATAAAAAAAACTGGTTGAAATTTTTATGTAAGTGTATAGTTTTGGTTTGAGTATAATATGCCAAATTTTATCGCAATAATTTGGTATATATTTGTGCTACGTCGCTACATATATAGATATAAAAAAAAGAAAAATAATCAAGAACCAAAATTGATATACTTCTGTAAATGGAGTTTTTGAACATCGTAATATCTAAAACATCGAAATTACTTAAATTCTTGTTATCAAACGTTTTGCCGAATTGCCTAACATTTTGTAATATCATTAAAGGTAATGGTTTAGGCTGTTTTTATTTTTATTTGTGCTATTAAAAAGAAAAAGAAAAGATTACATCTTTTCTCTCAGAATAAATAAAATGCTTTCTAAAGCCACAAGGTATAAAAGATTCAAAGACCTTCTTTCCTTGCACACATACAAACTGTACTCTTCTTTTCTTGTACTGCAAAGAATTCTCATAACACAGAAAAGGCATTCTCTCCGTTTCTAAAGCATATGCTCTTGTAGGGAAGAAAGCCAAGATAAGGCGGAAGAAAATGCCACATTTCGCTACACTGATTCAGTTTTCCCATAAAAATAAAAGTTAAGTGAATAATGACAGTTCTGTTCATTTATGGTATGGAAGCCAATAGTCGACTAAAATTCGAATACATTTTATTGATTAGGAAAGAGAAAAAAGAAAACAGTGTTTAAACAAAATGGAATCTCAATATTTAGTTTCCATAAGACCTATGTAATGAATGGTCGAAAAAGTGATTCTTGTATTCCTCCAAAAATGAAATGTCACTTCGATTTCCACTCTTCCTTAAATATATTTTTGTTGACATTAGAAGCTTTACTGGCATCATTTTTTAATATTTTGAGAATAAAGTTTTTAACAAACTTCGAAGATCCTATTTTTGAAATGACAGATTTAATGCTTAACCAATTTAAAGTAATATGGAACAGTAGTCATTCACTTTACAAATTCAAATTGAGCTATATTTACTATTTCTTGGTGAATGAAATTACAATTTCACATTCTGTATGTGGTCAGTTATCGAAAAATAATATCATTGGATCTTACATTATTGGATCTTAATTATTTTTCAGGTTTTTAAAAATATTTAGTTATTTAAATGCTATTCAGCTGTAGAGTCAAAATTTCGTTTTGTAGAAATACATGGTATGCAAACATTTTAACGCAAAAAGTAACTAAAATATCTTATAGTTAATCCAGTGTGATGAATCTAAAATATCTCAATTTAATCAATTTCTGATAAGCATAGGTAAGGCTTTCAAAATACTATTTCAAAGATGCAATGTTTAGACAATGTATTCAATACTAATAAACGACTGAAGTTTCTACAATATGGTTCTTGATTAACACAGTTTTAATTAATAAGAAAACTATTCATTACTTTTTAGAATGCCAATTTCTCTTTTATTCTAAATTTCAGAGACACAGGGATGAGTTTCGATTTAAAGCTAAAACTATGTTTTGCTTACAATGAAAAAGACATGCATAACTGTAGAATTATTAGTATGTGGACCAAATTAATTTATATTCAACTTATTAAATTGATTTTCAAACTCAAAATACAACAGTTGAAATGCATCGTTCACGTTTCACAGTCAATTTTCCTATCTTTTAAATAAAAAAAATGCATAATGAAAGCGCATGATGCCAAACATGTTCTTAATTCTGATTAAGTAGATGGACAGTTATATTTTATGAGCCAAAATGATTTTATGATGAAATATGCAAAATCTGACTCCCTTAACAAAGCAAATAATCATATCTATGGACTGGATGTGGAGAATATTTGGCTAGAATTGTAAGTATAACTGATATAATTGAAATGTTATTAAATAAATTTTGCAAAGGGATAAAGGAAAGTCGCTCTGATCACTCTTGTGAACGAAAATACAACTTTCTAGGCTTTTCGCAACTTGATAGTTTTCGCCGTAGTTTTTAATTATTCAGCACTTGCTGCTTAGGAAACGCCAAGACTACTATCGTACATAATACTAATCTCGTTTGCATTGCGTAAAGTCGCCATATTTGGTTTTTAACAATTCGGTCTGTAATTTCAAATATTTGTTCCAGTAGGTAACTATGTTAAATTACATAAAATTGATAAAACATTATTCTTTAACATGTAATGTAACAAATAGGTCAAACTTAACAATGCAAAACATTATGGCAATTATTGGTGTAAAAAGAATGCGAAATAAAATACTCAAAAGATGATAAACCTTTCCAAAAAATAATAAACCTTTTTGGAAGGTTTTATTTTTCATATAATTAGAAAAGCTTTCTGTCAAAATCAGTCTTCGAAAGCTGTTATTATTTATATTAAAAGGTAAGAATTTTATTAATGGCTGTTGTAAAGCATAATATTTCATAGGGGAGATCATCAGTTATTTGAAAAGAATGAGTCAAAAGGAATTTTAAATATATTTTACAGTTATTGATTATTCGAATAACATATACCGTGGACATAACCATATAACTCTTTGGCATGTAATATAAATTTATAAGTGAATGTTTTTTCGTCAAAAAACCCGATTAAGTTTTAATATACATTGCTAAAAAGTGTTAAAAGTGCACTTGAAACTTCACATAATCGGGGACAAACATGGCTGATAGGAATAGTGTTGTACATCTGAAAGCCTAAGGGCTTGTTAATAGTTGTTCATTTTCGCTAATATTCGCCGTCAGTTTTGAACTTGTTGGTAGCGACAAACAGCGTCGTCATCAAAGACGGTCTATGCTAAAGGAAAAGCTGGGGAATAATCCGGATTCTGACGATTCATATCTTCACACAAAACTTCGATTTATGCTGAGTCCACCGTCCAAGATGCTGCTTTCATACGTCTCAAAATTTCGGGAAATTAATTGAAGCAGCCGAGCGTAATGACAAAGGCTGCGTTTCCTTGTGGATTCATTACACTTCAGATTCTATACTACTAGTTGGAGGAGCTTAAAAATAATGACAGCGTTAGAAACCTGAGTGGGAATGCCACTTAAACTTGCACAAGGGCGTTTCGAAGGCGTTGTTAGGAGAGCTGCAGTCATAAAGGAACTGATTTATGTCTAGAGCAGTGACTTGGACTAGAATGAATTCCCTAGAAAAGTGGACAGAAATTGTCATTTTTTATTTACTTAGCATGTTAATCAGCAGGATAAATTAAAACATCTTAAATTTTTAATGCAATAATTGCTCAGAAAAAAAAAGTATAAAAAAACTGAATTTTGAAATATTTATAGGTTAGGAATTCTCATATTTTATTTTTTATAATCAAGAAACACATGCTTGCAAATTCAGAAAAAATTCAAATAAAAAAAATTAAGAATTTAAGTAGCTAAGAAATATATATTGATAAATGAAATATTTTACTGTCCAACCAACCAAAATTTTGTGCATTAATAAATAACAATCTAAAGCATTTAAAGCAAAAAGTCAACTTTATTCACACCCGTCAAGACAAATATTTAAAAAAATTCATTTATTTTCATGTATAATTTTTGTTAGAAAAGGAAATTCTTTCCTACATTTATAAAAATGAAATTTTTTGAATGTGCGAGTTTTCATTAAGTGTATTTCCATATAAAAATAGAGTGTTTTAACAAAACAAAGATTATATATATATATTTGTCAATATTCTGTATAGTAAAATTCGTCTATAAGTTAAATGGAACAAAATTGCCATATTTGAAGCATTGTATTTGTGATTTGGTTTTTACATTATAATTAAATAAAGTGCATATGTAATTTAGAGGTTATAATTGTAAATGTGTATTTACTCAATCTTTTTTTATTGAAATTATTTTATTGATCATTTTATAATGATATCCATTTGGGACTTTCCAAAAAACATCAAATATTTTCAAAACATACTTTATTTGAATATAATTATACAGTTGCATAACTTTTTATTCATATATGTAACTAATCCGAGCAAAAATTTAAAAAAAAAATGGTAGTTAATTGATTAAACAAGAAAGGAGGAATAACGATCGTCTAAACGAAGACTGGTCTTTTGCTTTTATGTCATTTAGAAACTTGGCAGCAGAGTATAATCTTTCACGAAAGCTATTGTAAATATGTAATTAAATTCAGGAATGTAGGCATTTAATCTGTGAAATTATCGATGTTGAAAGCATTGTTATTAGAAGTATAAGTTATGCATCCTTATATGATAGGTCTCACATAAATAGGTATTACATTATATTCCCTCAGGGGCATTTCGTTTTGCTGTGGCACCATCCTTGAAGCCCTATTAGAAGCAGGATAAATTTAGACGTTAAAAAACTTAGGACTTCGGAACATAAGAGGAAACTAAAAATGAAAAAAAAATAATAAATTTTGATCAATATGCCAATATTCAAAGCATGTTTAAGAAATGCCTTCTTCTTAATAAAAGTTCGTAATTTGTATCAAGTCATTTCAAATATCCACCTTTGATCAGTCAATTAAAACTATTAAACTTGTTTCGGAAAGGAAAAAAATTCAAATAAATTTATCTGCTTCTTTGTCGAACAAAATTAAAACTGACACTATTTTTTTAATTAAAGGGAACAGCTCTGAAAAGAAATAGAAATTGCAAAATTATTGTGAGACATGAGCTCAAAAAAAGAAGGTTGTCAAGTGCCTGAGGCAAAGGAAGCATTGGTGGTTGATTATTTAGCGTTTTCACAATAAGTCTAGTTTGACTCCATTCCTATGATCAACTACAAAAGAAAAAAACTTTTTTGAACAGATTTCCCCTCTGGTCTAAAGCGACAGAGTTATGAGTGAAGAAATCTGCTTAAAGCGATAGAAGTAAATTGTTTTGGGCAAAAAAAAAAAAAAAGTATTCATTTTTGCAATTAGCGAAGAAATGAACAATTTAAAAAGAATGTTTAGAGACTTTAGAATGTTTTAAATTGCATGTTTTTATGCATTGCAAGTTATAAAAACCACTGAAGCTTATAATTTAAGAATTACAGTTTGTTTTCATAAAAATTTTGTAAACTTTTTAATGAAGAAATCTCAAAATCATAGGATGATTAAAATTACTTGTTTTGATATCTTCAAAATGTTCTTTGTTCTTAGGTGTTTGTAAATTTTGTAGCTTCCAATGAAAATTTCTGAAGTGATGAATCTAAAAGGAAAATATAATTTTTTCTATATTTGTTTCAGAATTGATACAAAATTATATTTAATTCAACGGATTTTATATTAAAAGTATTTTTAATTAATTAATTTGGTCAATGGCTTTTATAAAATGCATGGAGAGAAGCGAAATTTAAACAGCTATTTTATTCCACGAATACATTACATTCTTGTATAAACAAGGTGTTGTAAAGATCCTCTGCCCAAAGTTATTAGATGGATGGGTTAGTATCAACGGTTATTCTATTTAAAAAGCAAAATTAAAAATATTGAGTAAAAAAGTGAAAATATAAATATATTTTCAAAGAAATATTTTTAAAGGTCCAATTTTGTTTATCTTTGGAGCAATAAATAACTCCATTTTATACATTCATATTTAGAAATGATTTGACTAATGACAGTGACATTTTTTTCTATTACAATCGAATTGGACAATTTATTTTATATTTTTATAAATATGCAACCAGTTTTTAATTTATGTCCTTTGTAGATCCACTCGTTTCCTTCCTGCTGTTAGTTCAAGTCTAATTCAGAACACATTCTAGTTTATATTATCTACAAGCCTTTCAGGAAAATACTTATAATTTTCAGTAGAATACATCCCAAATTACTTCAGAATGAAATTATATTTCGACACATATTCACTTTACTTATATTTTTATGAATATATTTATACAAATTTAATTAATTAGTTCTGATAGACCGAGAACCAAGAAAAAAAAATATGGGAATTTCTTTATTCCAAAATAAGCAATTAAATTCTGTTTTGCTTAAGCATGGATTCATTTATATTTCAATAATTTTATACATTTGACTAAAAGAAAAAATTTGAATATTTGATTTTGCCTTTTGAAAAGTGCTATAAATATACTAAAATCTCATGAGAGACGCAATTTGAAAATCAAAAATAAATTTAGAAAAAAAAATCTGAACTTTCATTTAATTTTATCTTCTTCTGTAGAAATTGTCAGCAGAAAGTTTTAACATCTGAAATTTCCTATTCCAAGCAGAAAGTCGTATTTGAAGGATTTTCAGCTTGTCAAAATAAGCAATAGAATGCAAATTTCCCAAGGAATAGAACGAAGTATAAAGAATTCAAAATAAGAAGCAGATGCATAAAAAATGTTTATCTCTGCAATTTTTCTGTTGACGAAACAGGTCGCTTCATTTTATTTAAATATCAACTAAAAACCATAGGTATGAAAAATAGTTCTATCAAAAAGATCTTTGAGAATTATGGCACATTTTATCCTATCACAATAACCGCCAAAGAACCACATTTCAAAATAAATTTAAAGAAAAAATGTTTGTAAGAACATGCTTTTATTAGTGTTCAATTATATTCTTTATTTCAAATGTTTTCAAGTTCTGGTTCTTTAATTTACAATTCATCACTATTAATTTTTGCCATCTTGGAATAATTTATCCTCTAATTCTTTACCAGAAGGCGGTGTTCGAATTAAATTAATGAGTACTTAAATTAATGGAGTGATTGATAACCAGGCTCTGAAAATGTAAAATTGCATATTGTCATCAAGAACAAAATTGTGGAAAATTTCAAGCCTCTATCACCTCTATCACCTCGGAAAGTAAAAGAAAAATCGCTTGCACAATTCCATTTTTACAAATATGAAGCAACTGAAGTCAAATAAAAGTACTTAATAATAATAAAATGTGTTTTATAATTTTATTCATGTGAATTTTCTTAAAGTTCCTTAATAAAATATATCTTAAAAAGAAAAATTATAACAATTATTTCGTAAATATTCATGGGAAATTTAGGTAAAATAATATATCGTCTGTTTAAAATATTGATATCTTGATCCCATGTATTTTCATTAATAGGCCTTTATGTAAAATAATTACGAGATAAAAAAAAGGAGATTTTTAGAGAAAACATTGAGAAAATGTACAAAATATGTCTATATTTATTAAATTATATAAAGGAAAAATATAATACTTAAAACGTAAATTATATAAACTTTTTTTCCATTTTCATCTAACGATGCTTACTAGTGTTGATAATCCACAAGATACTGATTGTTATACAAAATGTTCGAAATTATTATTGGCATTTTTAAGTATCCGAATTAAATATTATGATTTTATCATTTATCGATTCCTCTGCGTTAAATTGATAGGAAAAATGATTCTCATGGACTTTTTTCAAGTACTTTTTGCAAGTGAATATCATGTTTTAGATATTAGAAAAAATAAGAATATTTCTTTTATGGAAAGAGATTCAGTTCATGGATCATAGTGGTTTAAAGAACAATAAAAGAAAATTTGTAAATAATAAAAAATAATTTATTTTGGTTTACTACAGAACAAATCCTCCACTTTTGGGTTTGTGCTCGGAAAAAAAGATTTCAAGTTCCATAAAATCCAATTGGTATCATTTCTAGTATTTTCAGCGAGTTACCCAGCTGGCTCTTCTATGGTATCTTGGGAGTGAAAGGAGACATTGTATTTTATTGAGCATGCATTTCCTTTGGGAGCATTTCCCTATCGTTCCCGAGATACATATTTTTGAGATTCAGAGGCAATATGTCGAAGAACTTTTGCATTAAGTTGATTAACAAAAATTCTATTACAGAGATTAATCAGTCATTTGGCGAAGAAGAAATTGTGACATTATCGATATTATGAATTTCAAGAAATGAAGTACGAACATTTACAAAAGAGAAATTAAACCATTGAATTAAATTTTAACTCTTTTAATTTTGACCTTATTTTTTGCTGTTATATGTTCCAAGTCTGGAAATTAATTGTTTGTATCATCTTTAAATTTACATCATTTTTCTGTACTTTATATCACTTTCTACACAGAAGTACATAGTCTGTTAATATGCTTAAAATAACAGTATATTATTTTAGCACATTAGATACTGTAGTATATAAAACACAGTATTCAGAAAATATATTATTGAAAAAGTATTCCAAGTATTTAATCCTTTAATAAGTCATTTTTTTTTCTAATCATGATAAATTAAAATATTTTCAGGATTGTCTTAAGAAAATGGATTCATTTAGTACATAAGACAAATTCAATTTATCTTATTAAAAATGTGTCAGAACTTATGCCAGCTTACATAACATCATACAGAGATTGATAAATTTGGAGTGAAGCATACTTCCCATGGTCCTAGGAAAGGGTAAATTAACCAAGTATTCTTCAGGAATTTTAGATGAAAAATACTAGAAAAAATATAGACCAAATAGCGGTTTAAGAAGCAAAATAAACATTCTTTCCAAAGAATATTATCCAAAATACCAAGTTTAAGCACAGATTATGCAAAAGATTTGGAAAATTAAATTGAAAACAAATCAAATGAAGTGAAATAAACCGTTCAATGAGTCCTTTTCTATAAAAGGGGCTTAAAATAGAGGCAATTTTACAAGGTGCATATTGTCGATGCACAGACCTCACTTTTCATCCTTGGAATGCATTTGGCACATTTTCTACCTAATAGTCTTTTCTTCATAGTCAATGATTATGGATTTTGTAATGTGTTTTTTAAAAAGAAATTCAATTGTGAAAATCAAGTGACCAATATGGCTAAAAGAAGACATAATTCGACAAACCCTAAATTTCCAAATACTGACCTAAACAGCGACCTTCACCATCTGCTGCACTTCTACCCACATATTCAATGGTAAAAAGATGTATTTCGTTTCTTTTAAGTACTTTCTACGTTTCGGACTCCTGTTTTCGGATCATACTGCAGAACATTTCAAAAGATAGTAAGCCAAGTATTCTGATGCAATTATATGGTGAAGAAAACTAAAGGCAATGAAATGAATAAGAAAATAGAAAAGCTAATTTTTAAAAAATAATTAATGTGTTAGCAAAAATTAATATTTCTTCGGGAGAAATTGGTGTGAAATTTTTTATAGTATTGAATGAGCTCTAAAGATTCAAAAATATGTATTCATGTATTAATTAAATATGCGTTCGCACTGTTGTTTCTAATGGAACAAATTTAAGAAATTGTGGCTTTTTAATTATATTGAAATTTATTTATTCTTATAAAAATGAAGAACTAATACAATTACGTAAAGATAATCTGATTAAGTATCTTTTGTAAATTCTTTACAATTTTTTAAAAATTTTCAAAATAAAAAGGTTTTAATGAAACAAATATACACATTTGATATTGTAAAACTAAATAAATTTATGTTAAAAACGATTTCAGCTTTTTTTTTGTCTATTTTTCTTCAGTATCTGATTAGAAACCTATATGTAGCGTGCATTTAATTTTATTTTCTGATATTTCTTTGTTAAGACGATTTATATTTTAAACGGCTTGGATCTAAACATCACACACACGGAAAATTTCAAACAAAACGTAAATGTCTGCATTATTTAAAGAGGAATATTTCTGTAAAATAACATTTCTGCTTAGTAATCATAACAAAAAAAAAATTAAGTATAGCATGCAAATGGTGCTCAAAAGGAACCTGCCCCAAACATATACTTTTTTGCAGAAAACAGATGATAACAAAAAAATGAAAAATGATACCTCCTTATCCCTTCAGTTTGCTTTTATGTTGTTTTCGTTCTAGTGATTTTGAAGGAAAACTCCAATATGAAGGCAAAACACACGCAAATGCTTTCTCTGCTCGTAATGTAACGTGATGTTAGCAAAAGTTTTCCATTTCCATCTCTTCGGAGGACGCCTATGTTTACAAATTTTGAAATTTTTCTCCCTCTCATTGTGCGTCCTACCTGTTTATTTCTGTTTGCGTCTATTTTCTTTGCAGATGTAGCAGGATCCTAAATTCTTTTATCTCCTGTATTTCGATTTCATTTTAATTTAGGCTACCGCATTGTTTCAGGATGGTATGCTACGATATTCTATTTTAAACTATGCATGTATTCCAAGAGATGTACAGCTATAAACGCACAAGCATTTTTTTTTCTTTACTTCTTTTCAGTTTCAGTTCGTTGTTCGTCAAAACTTCCTTTGTTTGGCCACTCCCTTCCCCTTTCGATTTTCTCGATTTCTTACTTTTCTCCTGCTCTGATGTATTCAATTTTTCATATTTTTTCGTTCCCGGTCGCTTTTTTTTCACTATTTATTTTATCCATTATTGTTCTTTTCTCTTACTTTTTTCGTCGCCAAGCTTCCTTTTTTGTTTTTCCAGGAGAATGCTGTTTTTCTTTGACACGCTACGCTTTGTCGAGAGCTGAGCATCTAGCAAGGAGTGACTTGATTTTCTTTAGTCGAAAGAGGCAGGGATGTGAAGCCCACTGTAGAGGGGGAATATGAAGAGTGAATTGTTAGGGTGCCAGAACGCTCTGCTGAACACTACATCCAAAACTTCGAGTGGCGGATGTTCATTTTGCGGTTTCCACATTTCCCCCCTTTATTTTCATGTTCTGATTTTTTTTTTCCTTTTCTTCAATAGTTTGGAATCGTGCCAAGGGATATTGAAGCATCGAATTTCAGTTTCAATCTATAAAGTAGAAAAATTACGGTTGAAATATGTTCATGTAACTCGGATCCATCAATCCTGAAGAGCTTCTATAGGTCAAGGAAAAAAATTGAAATAAAAGCGGTTCGATAATATAGAATTATGCAATGCTGTATTTATGAAATCCTTCCAATTAAATACTTTGTTCTATAAAAGCAATACTATCGGTAAATCTATTAGTCCAGAAAGATTCAAATTTGATTTTTTTTTCTGTAAAAGTATTTTGGGGAAAAAGCAAAATTAGGCTTTTATTTTACATTTTAAAACATTAAATCATAATAAAATCAGTTAAGAAGTGGCGTTTATTTATCAGAATCTTACAGCATTTACTATGTTATTACAGAACAGATTAAGGACAAATCCATTTAAAGAGCAATTTTGTATGTTATAATTTGAAGGTTTGTAAAACGAAGGAGCGTACCTAAGAATATATAAATAAATCAATATATGAAAGATAGATTTTTTGTAATTATGCCAGATATATAAAGGTAGAAGACTGAAAACTCTTTTAACAACTATAGGATCCTTAATAGTTCTGAAAATAAACATTAATATTCACCATGTCTATTGTTCTCAATTGACTGAATTTAAGATAACACTTTGATTTTTCCAAATAAGTAGGCACCCGACTTAAGAAAGAAAAAAAAATTACTTTAACCATTATTCGTAAAATTGCATCTAAAGATATTGATAGATTTTCCCTACACATGCAATACGATTCTGTTATAGAAAAGAGAATTTAGAGGATTTGAAAACGTTTAGATACATCGCTCGTATTAGATAGCACAAATAATACAACTTTCACGAAAAAGATAAAAAAAGTATCCGGAAGATAGATTTGGAGATAAAATCAAATTAAGATTCTGTGTAGTTTTGCGAAATAGAGCAAAAATACGAAATTATTTTAGACGACTTTGCACTTTTTCCAGAAGTAGTTTCTTCATCACCAACTTTTTATTGTAATCATTCAAAATGATATTTACAAATGTATACTTATTATGTATTCTTTTCTTAAATCCTTCTTTCAATATAATTAAGAGCTTATGACTAATGCAGAATTTGAAGAAAAATGCAGCAATCTGAATTTAGTCAATTGAAATAATTTATTTTAGTGAATAACATGAAACACGGCAGAAATTTTCTTGAAGTAATTAGCATTTTATAATAACATGTGGATTGGTTTTTCAAAACAAATTTCTTTATGCAAATTTACAGTTTAATATAATCCGACGTTACTATCCTTAAATCTAAATTCATATCCCACTTTTTCCACTTTCAATATAACGGATGAATAAACAGAACTGAAATAAACTTTATAATGATTTATTAGAAAGATTTAACTGAAATCAATTAACTGCGCATTTCAGTAAATTATTTTTTATGCACTGAAAGTTCATATCATGTCGTATTAATTTTCGTGAACTCATTTTAATAAGAAATACTTGTGCCTTTGCTTATAATTAAAAAATTGCAGGAAATTGAAATATTTTTAGTGGCAACTAAAAAGAAATTCATTTCAAAATGGTTATATAAGAAATTTTATAAATCAGAATGTCTTTTAACTATCTTTATATACAATTATTATAGAATTTCAGTGAAGAGAGTGAGATGACGAGAGTGTGAAAGATTTCAGGGCAGTCATTTTCCATAATATCCTGGCAGAGAAATGAGGAGTCCTTAATTTAAATCAAAAATTGAAAAGGCAGAAAAGAAATACAAATCTTTGAAAGTGTTGCATTAGTTTGAAATCATATATTACATCAGAAATTCCATACAATACCATAAACAAACTGAGCAATAAATGAATAGAAACTATAAGTATATAGCTATAACCCGAAGAAGAGTCCATTTTGAAAATTACTACAGCAAACAGCCACATAATGAATTCAAATACATGTAATGATTTATCATATCTGAACAAGAATGAAATAACTTATAATTTTTATTCTAATATTTATATCGCATGCTTAGGAACTGGAGGAAAAAAAAGAACTAAAATGTTTTTAGAAAGAATGGATGCATACATAAAATATTTAAAAAGTGTTAAGAAAAGCTTAGCAGTAACTGGAATAAATAAATAAAATTAATTTATTATAAATTACAGAATCGATTCCATTCATTATGTTGGTTAGCCTTGATATCAGCTTTGAAGTCTAGATTCCTCTTGAACCTTACTTTAATTTTTCGGGCCACACATTTCTTAAAAATTCTACTTTTTTAGCAATTAATTTAGTTGTGGATTTTCGTTAAGGAATTGAAGCAATGGAATTTGCTTCAATTCCATCATTCAAATTTGCATCGTCCTTAGGGCCAAATAAACTTCGGTTCTCTATCTCCATTGCACGTCTAATTAAATAGCATTACATAACTCTGTGGTTCTTAGCTAGATTACTTACAATTGTACTTTTAAAATAATTAAGAACAATTTGATAATGAAATAATTTTCATAGTGTATTGTTGATTTAGGAAAAATTTTAATCGATAAATTCAAATGAGGCATCGATTTTTATTTAAAATTTTAAGATAATTTTGAAAGCTATGTTTACATATTACTATTTAGATATACTCATTGACAGTGATTTCTTTCATCAATTTGTCGAGAAATTCTTCATTCTAATGAATAACTGTAAGCTTAAATATATTAAATTAAAAATTTCTGTTTCAATCAAAATTTTATGAAAAAAATCAAAACAGCATTTGTATAGATTTTATTGAAAGTCTTATACATATTAAGGTTTAATTCAAATAATTAAAAAAATATTAAAAATATCTCTAATCCTCTTTCACGAATAGAATTGCAGTCGAGTGTAGAATATAAAACTGAACGTGGAAATTCTTTTTACTATACAAAATTCATATTTTTGTTTTAGATTGATATTCTTATAAAGATTTTGGACGTGAAGTATTTATTAATTAATTTTAAGTATATAGCAATTTGTTTTGTTACTTATTTTTATTGCCAATTTAGAAAAAAATATATATATATTTCAGTTATTTAACGAAAACTCAAAGGCATAACATAATATTTTTTATCAATGATTTCATCTGAAACAAAGCTATCAAAAATTCAGAAGTGGCATTATGTGTGTCTCCTTTCTCAACGTTTTATTTGTCTTGAGAGAAATGAAGAAATAAATGTTTTATTCAATATACTAGTCTATTTTTCATCTGTGCTCTCTTACATTTTTCAGTTTTTCTCAAAGGAATGACAGGTTTTGAGAGCTCCTAAGATTAAATGTTTTATTCAGTCTCTTATTATATGCCTATCACTCCGTTAAAAACCCGTAAATCGAACATCGTGTGAGATACACATATGAAGAAAGATGGTTTAGTTGGCCATTTTTCTGATCTGTTCAGCAATTTTCATTTAGTTTATGTTGTTTTGGACTTCTTCCTGCTAAAATTAAAATATTGATTGTAATAAAGCCTCATTCAATTTCTTTATTAACTTATATTATTTCTAATTATTTATGTTTCGGTTTTAGCTTAATTCAACAATTGCGCCCATTTACAAGTAAAAGTTTTATTAATTTGCATCACTAGTGTTATGGGGAAAGACGCTTCTTATTTCATTATTACTAAGTTTTTATATATATATATATATATTGCAAAACTTTTTCGAGCTTAATCATTAAATAAATTATTCTTTTGGCTATGGAAGTATTTAAATGGATTAAAAATAATTAATATATTGAAATATGTCATGAAACATAAAACTAACCAAATATACAGCATAATCAAAGGCAAAAACGATAATTTTCTGTGGAATATACATACGAAGTAAAAAACGAGTTGTAGAAACAATTGTTACTGCTACTTAAATAATTCGAATTTAAAGAATTTTCATAGGAAAGGGAATAGAATATTTAATTCTATTAAGGCACTGAAATATTTCGGAAATTGAGTTGTAAGAAGTGAAAAGAGGGTTCGAATTACAATTTGTTTTACGTCATTGATGGTGTTTTCAGTGAATAATTGCATTCAATATTGGATTTATCATTTTATCTGGTAAATTAATATTTTCGGCTGTTGAAATACCCATTCATGGTGGAACTCGTAAGCACAGTTGACTTGAAACGACTCTCGATTCATTTGACGTCGGTAGAAACAAATCGGGACGCTAATTGGACTGAATTAATTTAAGCCTTCGTTAACTTTTTCAAATTCATGCCTTCTATGATTTAGCAACTAATTATACATTTAAGTATTTCACAGGAATTATTTAAAACTCTTCATTTTTCTTCATCGTGTTTGCCAGTTTTTGTATTTGTTGATTTTTTTTCTATGAAAAAGTTAACCTAATTGATCAGATGTGTAGCGGGGGTCTCTTATTTTATAAGAAAAGTTGAATTTAAAGAAAATACAAATAACAATATTCAGATATATTGAAAGAAAAAATACATTGTTTGCTTTTAAAATCTTTTCAAAGAAACTGTTATTATATTTTCGAAAACATTTGTACTACAATTTATAAAATATCATATAAATAAAAATACAAGTATCTATGCAAAGTTATCGACTTTTCTGGTCATGTAAGTTTCCTCAATCTTCACTATGAGGCTCAAAATAATCAATTACACTGTATAATATTAAAAATTCAGATTTCTTTTAAACAAAATAATTAGGATTTAAATATAAATAAAAAATAATTATTTTTACGGAACTTCCTCCACTAAGTCCATAAATTATCAGGTTCGCATGTAGTGGGTGTAAGGAGTAACGCAATCAACAGGCCTCAGTAACAAACGACGTCTTTTATTAACACGAAGATACGAACAGACAGATAACAAAAACACAGCCGAGACGCACACAGGCAACACATAGCAGCATGCTTAGTAAAAAGTAGTAAGCCCACAAGTAGTAATCGGTAGCAAGCAAGAATCACAGAACACAAAGCGGCCAGACAGAATTCAGCAGGAGGAGGAAATTTACGTAGCTGCACTCTACGGTCTCTCCAAACGCCTGGAATTCTCCTCTGTCTCCTCGCTTCAGCTTTATCCAATTGCCGACTCACTACTACACGACTGCTACTCCACACACGACTCGATGCTGCATCATAAGCTCGATAAACTCCAAGGTTTGACACACAGCTCAATTCACCAATCACTTGAGCTCCACTCAATTCTGGACTGATCCAACTAATTCGCTATTCGACTCTAAACCTCTATACACAACTGTCGTCGGTCTTTTATAGTTTCCGGAGCAGGGCAGAGAAGGTACTGGAACAATCAAGCATATCTCAGCTTCTATTGGCTCCATCGCCAAATTCGTCGCCAAGTCCCAAAGCCCTGGGATCACTGATTCGGTATTCGATCAGCATCTAACAGAACTGATCGTAAAATGGTCTTTCCAATGATTGAACTACCGTGCTGGGAAGCAACATGACAGATTTGTAACATTATTAATATAAATCTGCCTAGAAGAGTTTAATCAAAGAGTAAATAGATTTAAGAAAAATATTTTCTAATTAAATGAAAATTATATTATTCTCTATTATTGAAAATTGTTATTTAAAAATCTCTTAGAAGTTAGTAGAGAAAATGATTAAAATAATTCGTCTCATGAAATATAGGTCAAATAAATTCAATACTTCATTAAGCCTTTCTTTATCATATCGTGCTGATCGTCAAATAAATATCGAAGAAGAAGATGTACTGTTTATGTGGACTGTAATTGAAACTCGGTTGAAAAAAACATTTATGTCACGCATTAAGCGAAAACAATTTAAAGAAATTATTCAACGGAAATACAGTTATGCACATTCGTTAAATAAAGGAGAGTGTTTTCTTTCTCTTGAAAAAATCGTGATGATAACAACTTGAAACCTTGAAAAATTCCAAGAAAAAGACCTGGATAGAAGCCAAAATTGTCTTAAGTACCTCTCAAAACTACCTTTTGTTTAAACGTACTTTTGAAACTCTCAAATTATTTCCATTAAATATAAATGATGGTGAGTTTTTTCTCCCAATAAAACAATAAAAACCACGTGCGATGGCAAATAATAGCGTTTCTTAAAAGAAAAAAAAAAACATTTTTTTTGTGTTAAAAATATATACGTGAGAGGTATCTTTTCACATTTTGTCTCAAAATATCAGTTTAGACATTGGCTTGAAATAAATGCCTTCCGCAAAGAAATAATAAAATACATTCTGAGATTAGAAAGAAATCCTTACATGAAGGACGAGAACACCGCTGCTACTTTAATTTAAAGTAAAAGCTTGGTGTAACTTTTCAGTTACGGATGACAATTCTTTTTATTTTATTTCTTTGTTTTGATTTAAAGCTTAATGCTCTGAAATCGACAAGAAGGAAGTCTTACTTAACTTAGAAAAGGAAATTCTATCCATTTTGACACCCATGTGTCACGCCACCAACTTAGCATATTGCCGAGATACTAATCTTAATAATATATTACTCTGGGAAGGAAATAAATAGCAATGCGATGGCCTATGTTTTGAAAGAAACTCCTCCTTTTCTCATCAGGATCTTGTCTGTGGTGGGAAAAAATAACCCCCTTGATGGGAAAAGAATTTGCAGTTTCACTTTGGCTTGCAACAGCGTAAAGGAGAAAATAAGAAAAATATCAAATGAAAAAATGTATCACGGATATGCATTTCTGGTTATTTAAAATTGAAAGTATGAAATCATTCGAATATGTTCCATAAACAATGAGGTAAAGCTGAATAATTTTATTTTTCGTAATGCAGAATATGCAAGAAACTAAAAATATTCCCAGCCATAGAATTTTGAATGAATTAATATTTGAATTCAAGTTTCAATGGTAATTAAGACAGAACTAGAAATATTTAATATAAACTTCTCAAAATATGGATTTTGAAAGTAACTCCTACAATTTCAATTTTAATTTTTACTATATCTTTTTCAAAACTAAATCACATTCAATATTTTCTACTATATTACTGTTTACCTCTAAATTCATTAGATTTTTTCCCCTATCTTAGTAGAATGTTGATAATAAGATGGACTTCTGTAAGAGTTGATTCTTGTTAATTGGTTGCAGAATGAAATGAATTCTGATAAGAACGGTTGAAAGGCAGTAATAATTGCAGAAATCACTTTCTCAATCGATTCAAGAAAATAATTATTTATTCATTCATTCAATTTGAATAAGTCAAATGAGTATAAATAAATCTTCAATGAATGCATTTAATTTATGTGCACTACAGAAATAATTCCGGATGATCAAAAAATGTAGGTGTTCTAGATATTCCTAATAAACCCAGATTTTTTACAGGTTATCAAAACATGATCCAAGTAATTCTAGCATTAAGATTTCTTTTATTTATCATTAAATTGTACAACTCCGAATTCAAGTAAAACGCAAAATAAAATCAGTGGATATAAAAAATAAATATAGAAAATATGAAATAGAGTTATTTCATAAAACTGAAGTTCTGAGTTAAATGAAGGATTTTGGCAAGGTTTTTTTTTGTTTTGTTTAATAAATCCATTTCATTTTAAGAAACTCTTGGTTTCCATGAAAGATTCCTTGAGCAAACAGTGATATATGTCAGATAAAATAAAAACTAGCTTAAGGGAGGAAGGAAATGAAGTTCACTGTAAATAAGATTTCGAAAGAGGCGTTATGTATCGGGACAAAGATTATTAGATCAGTAAGTTTCCTAATGGTTTGTACTTTTTCATCTTTTTTCTTTCCAGGAAACTACAGTTTTTAGGTGCTCTAAAAATGGAACGACCCATTTCTGAAAATGTGATGTTGCAATATGACCGTTTAAGCCACTGTTAGAGAAATAATGGTCAGTTTGTAATCATCCAGTAAACTTCTCTGAAATATTTGTACTTTCTGTGAGTATTAAGAGTTCTTTAGCGAGCACATATGAAACATACGAAATCTTCGTATTTTATTTCATTCGTGATCTGAATAGAAGATATTCATACCCGTTATATGTTATTTAAAGGATTCAGGTAACTATTATCTGCTTAAAACAAATCTACTATTAATTAATCAAATATTTTTTGTTTGCTTTCCCAAAGAATTAACTGAATCCATTACCATTTTCAGTAATTTAGGATCACTCATTTGGCAATGTGTATGGCTCCAGACTATCTATTATTCCAGAACCCCATTTGCAGGAAATCTATCTGGTTGACTGTTCGAGTAAAAATGAACTTAATACATTCAAAATGCAATAAGATAGGTAAATAAAATTTAGTACATAGACTTAGAAATTAAAATATAGATACTTATTAAATTTTCAACCAAATTTACAAATGATTGACCGTTTGTCGTTCTGTACTTTCCCATACATGTAAACGAAATGACTTATAAACGTAATGATTTAAATCAATGAAATTCGGTCTATTATCTTATAACTATAACTGTAGTTTTGTGTCAAAAAGAAGTTCAGAATACGTATTTTCACGATAGATTCAAGCCATGGATCTATATTTCGTAATTATCGTTCACCAATGCCATACAAGATATTCTCGGTCTTTTTTAAGATCCACAATTTTATACGGAGGATCTTTATAGGAGAGTCTGCAAAAAAGTTTCGTGGAGCTGGTTTGCTTACAGCATTCAGAGTTTTTAAGTGAAACATACAAAATAAATTACAATGCATCGTTGAATTATTGCATTAAAATTTGAAATAAACACTTGGAATATGAAAGGAAATAATAACATTTGTAGTAAATAACTTTTAATTGTTGGTGCACGAAAGTACACTTTTACTTTCATTCAAAACCCGATAAATAGGGCAGTTTATACAAATCCCAGTTAAATACTATTAAAATTCAGAAAATATCGGCATTGCAGCCAGATGAAAATCAGTTGATCTCTAAGAGAAGGTAAATGTAGAAGATTTTCAATAAAGTAAATTTTGGTATTCGAATAGTTTTATTGAAATATATGAAGATTAGAAATATGCTAAATAAGTATGAATATTTATAAATTAAGTATATAATCTGAATTTTAATGCTACAAATACTAATAAATATTATTACATTTTATGCATAAGCATAAAAAAGCATTACACAATTCAATAGTAATATATAATTAAAAGGATACCGACACCTTTATATCTTGTAGATGCCATTTTTAATAAGGGAGACCGACTTTTGCTAAAATGACTCTACTTGAAATTCCTAGAGAAACATATCTGAAACTAGATGGCAGCCTTCTTAACATGTATTATCTCTGTTTTTTGAAAATTTATTGTTAGGATGAATTTTAATTTTAAGAGAAATAAAAATTTACTTCAATTAACAAGCATTCAATGATAATATGTGTAAACTAAAATAAAATGGTATTTAATTAATTTTAATCCTCATTTACAAACAGAGTAAAATGTGAAACAAAACCTCTAAAAATTACAGCATTGGAGGGAGCTCTTTAAAATAATTACCACGATATGCTTGAAAACACAGAGAATAAGAAGTTATGAATTTGATTTTTAATCAGGGTGATATATACACGTATTTGTAAGTACTATTGTCTTCTATACATGTAAACGAATAATTTAATAATTTAAAATGCATATATGTAGCTTGGTCATTGGTTGAATAGTAACAACAAGTAATACATAAAGACAATGGAGAAAAGTATTTTAATAATTCAACGAAAAGAGATTGAATTAAAAAAGTTTTTTATTCTGGAATATTATATTTCATTATTTATTCGTACGCTTTCAAAAAGCTTCAAATTGCTACAAGAAACTGCTACTTTGCACTACTTATCATCATATTTGAAATAGCAACTTCAAACTGAAAAACGTTCCATTACGTATAAGGGTAACTATGTATCTTTTCATTACTTAAATATTTTCTGAAATTATGTTTCGCACAGTATAACTTGTTATTTCTCATTGTAAAGGTGATGGAATTCTTACGATACATTTTAATAGAGTTTAATAGAACAATGATATTAGAAAATGAATTTGTCCGTTCATCAAAATAATCCTGTTTCCTAGATTAAACAATGTTATTTTACAAATATCTACAAGAGTGTTTTATACATCTGTATAAACTTATATTAGACTGATAGTTTTGCATTTCTATCAAAAGTGATTCAGGCTTTAAAATACAGGAAAGTTAAGCCCAAAGCAAAAAGTAATTCAGTTTATATAAATATCAAACAGCATTCTAATAAACACATATAAAAAATATCACAGATCTTAATCAATATGCCTCTCCAACCCACATGATTTAAAAATGAGCCTTTTAAAGACATCTTGTTTCATGTCTGCTTTTCCAAATTTGAGCAGAAAGTGGGAACAGAAATACAGCAATGCTCGAAATTTGTAAGAATTGTTTTGTAGTTTCCGTTGTCTTCTACAAATAGCTACAGTTACAGGACTTTCAGATTATATTTTTGACGTTTTGATGGTAAAGAATTGCATTTCATTTAATTTTAAGAAAAAAGAGAAGCGAAACAGAAGCAGCAATTTATCGGAAATGATTCGAGATACGAAAAGAAACGGAGAGTTTCTGAAAAGAACGGAAAATGACATTACTGAAAAGAAAAGGAAATTCTGTCGCTTTTAGAGATAGAAAAATCTGATGCAGGTTGCTGATATTCTATCAAATACCTCCATCTTTGGTAACAATATTTGATGCTATAAGATAAAAGAAAATATCTTTTGATTACGAGTCAAAATATTAAGGAACTTTTATTTCTTTATCTGTATTTTTCTAGATAAACATCTATTCATTTTTTCTCATCAGATATTTGTACAGGATTTTTTTCAAAGAAATTCATTTTCAGATTTATGGCAGTTATCCTGTTATTAGAATTTATTACATCCAAGGAGAGATGATTTAACTTTACATATTGCTATAACTTTGCATAAATTAAAATAGATTTAATTTTATTACGATAGCTTGTACTATGATAGTACGTTTGTGACTTCGTACTTTGAATATTAAATTCCCTAGATGTATATTCACATGACAAGCATTATTATAAAGGCTCATTTTGGCTTTAACTGCACTTTTTCCTTAAGAAATTCTCTGACGTCCCTCATAGATGAAAAATATGCTTCAAAAAAAGTTTGTAAAGCGATATTGCTGTCTACAAAATGAATTAGATTGAATAGATTCTGTTAAGTGTGAAACCACAAAAGAAATACATAAAACCATTTTTGTTTCTTCAATAAGTATAGTGAATATAAAGAATTTCATTACTTTTGCAAAACACTTGACCTCCTCTTCTGAAAAATACAAGCATCTTATTCATAAAAAAATGAATTTTATCAAATGAAGTAAAATTCCTTTTGATTTCTTAAGTAAGTAAGCAATACACAAAAGTTCTCTTCTTTATTACATTTGATAAACATTTTTATTATCCCTATTTTTAATTACGTGGTCTCATGAAAAGTGCAGGCTGAAAAATGACCCTATATTTAGTTAAATTGAAACCTATTTTCTAGAATATTGTATGACCTTTCACTACATAGCAGAATTAGGAGAGAAAAAAAAAACGATCTATATAAAATTCGATAAGCACCACACGTCACTTTACACATTAATCCTTAAGAAATGGGTGTAAAATAGGTTTTGCTAGGATGCGTTTGACTCTAAACTACTATCTCTCTGGTAAGCAGGAATGCAATAGACTATAATTGTTCATCGATAATATAAAAATTAACCCATATATTACTAAGTGTATACGAAACATGCATGCATTTAAAAATTTTACATCCCAAATAATAGCGATTCAAGCATAAATACTCTTATTTTCATAGTTGCTCTGAAAATTGTTTCATCAAATAGTTTCTTATTCTTATTCTTAGTTACACTAGTGCACAGATAATTTAATTCCAAGTAAACCATCTTGTCAACAATTGCGTTTAGTTCTGTATTAAATTTTCGACGCCTAATGTTTGAAATTATCTCGTATAAATAAAATATCGAAGGAATATTCAGTTTAAACTGCCGGAACAAAAAGACCGAGTTAAAGAAAAAAGAAATTTGATGGAGAATTGCTGTTCGGCATTCTCAAATAAGTCCAACCAACGAAATTCCGAACACGACAAAAGACAATGAAATTTCGAAGAGGCACGTGGTAGCAAAGACTGGTAAAAAGAAAGTAGGTTCAAGAGGGATGCAATAATTTTAAAGTTTTCCTTTTTTTTAGTCCTCCCCATCGCACTCTCATCTGCAATTCTCACTGCGTGTTTCGATCGAAAATTTCAGCCGTAAAGAGTGACGAACTAAAATTCAAAGAAAATGTCGATGATAAAGAGAAGACCTTTCGATTTAAACATTACACGTCGATTTCGGAGCTCATCTCTTCTGTCATTTGCATAAGCAGAGAGTCAAGGAATTAGATGAAAGAGGAAACTTCTTTTCGGATGCTTAGTAAAAGGAAATGTCTTAAGACTCCAAGATGTATCAAATCCTCTAAAGCAAGAAAGTGGTTAAGTGCAGTCTTGGCGGAGGGCTTGTGCAAAGGGAGGACGTGACTGGACTAAGATTAATTCGAAAAGCAATGGGAAATAAAATCGTTTGACTTTCTTGAGGGAATTTCCTTTTCCCGCCTATGAGAATAATCTGTTATTCTTTCAAACACTCGGAATGATACAGCCTTTTATGAGATTGCTATCCTTCAGTTAAGTAAGGTTGAGATGCACATTGGTGTTTCACTAAAAGAGCAATTTTTTTTTTAAATTTTGTCAAGCGAATCTGATATACTGCTGGAGACAGCAACTTGATTCCGTTTCTGTATAGTCAAAGCATGCCAAAAGGAGAAAGTCACATTGAGTATTCTTGTGTTTTTAAAATCTTCGTTTGAGAAATTAGTAGACTGAATGCTCAACTAAGCGAAGTTAATATTTTGCGATCCAGTTAAGAGGACGAAAGTTTTTCTGAGCGAAAAACCTAAAAGTTTGCAAACCCAGCAAAAGCTAACGTGGCATAAATCTCTCCTGTGTATTTAACATTTTCATTACAAAACTTGTAAAATCGTTCCTCGCTAGAACAGAATATCGCTATATTACGCTTCAGATGACAACTCTGAGAATTCCCTCTGTTTGTGATATTCTGAATATGTTCTGTGCTATTCCATTACTTCCCATGTATGATAAAAATAATTAGTCGTTCTTGTATTAATGGTCTTCATTTGTAGCCCTTTATCTTCCGAAAGTCATAAATCTAAAACTAACCGGATATAAGAGACTAACTTATTGATGAATTTCCTCATCCGTAGATAAAAATTGCAACTAAATTTTTTTGAAAAATATTTGCTATGCTTTTGGATAGTCTGATAGAAGAGGTTGGAGAAAATATTTGATTAAGTATATAAACAGAAAATCGCCATTTAGCAGGAAATTGAGCTGTTACACAAGTTGTTTGAAGAAATTCCAGAAAAAACTAAATGAAAATTCGAATTTCTATTAATTAGAATTTTTCTTAGCTTAGCTCATTAGAAAAATTTAAAAGAAAGTATTTAATGGGAAAATATACTCACTGAATGCAAAAATTGTTTTCAGCATTAAGTTTCTATTCAAACTAAAGATATTTTTCTCTTCTAAATAAGAAACATTTAATAAACTTACTTTATAATCTTCTAAAAAATATTCAACCAATTATTTAGCCCTCAGTTGAGACCGTGTAATAAATAAGTTGAAATAACGTCCCATTTTCACTCAATAAATTTCTTGTTATATTTTCTACGAATCAACATATTTCTTGATCATCAATAAGAGTAAAAGTTCTCAAGTGCATTGTTTTGAAAATTTTAAGTAAATATATTATAATTTTTAAAACTGTAGTCGTTATTTCACAAACTTTTTTTGTTGTTTAACCAAAAGGCAAACATAATGAAAACATCGTAGCTCATTTTTGTCCGAAAAGAGAAGGAATTAAATTTTATGGGTTTCCTGCATATAAAAATACTACTTCTAATAGACTTACGGATTCCTATCATGTCAAATAATAAAAATAGAACAATATTTTTTCTGAAAAATGAAAGGACTTCGATTTTTGTATTGATTTTTAATTTCTTGCTTCAGTTCTTGAAGTAAACAAAGTTTGGCTGATAAAAATGATGGAATGTGTTTGATTTTTGATTTTCAATTCAAGGAGCTTAAGCTGATGACTGTTTTCCGTCCCAGTCACCATAGAAATATATGATGCTAATTATAAGTTCAAGGGAAGCATTTTCAACTGTTCATCTGCACCACTGGATTGAAGATCTTCATCGGAACTTCATTAAGTTTTTTAACATGCTATTTCACTTTCTTCGATAAAATTTAAATCCGAAAAAAAAATCATATGTGTGAAATGGGTTATGTATATGTGTAACTTATTGTTTTAAGAAAAAACCACCTCGGCGTATCATTTTTCTAAAAAAATATGCTCATTCAAATTTCTTGAAAGCCTTGTTAAGAAACTTAATTTGATTAAAAATGCCTTTCTTTTGAGATGTCTCTGTTTACTTAGAATGTCAATAAATAATTGATTTATTGACGCACTGTGCGAACAATCTCTAACAAAATGGCAATTTAAGTTATAAAAGTATTAAAGTACGACTGATTAATCTTTCATATAACATTTTAATAAAAATAAGGAATTTGCTTGTTGTGTCCGCATTGACTAAACAAATTGATTCGATTTTTTACTGTGTTGCCCTATCGACTTTTACCTCTTCCAGTGCATTCTGAAAATGAAATTCGAGTGTTATTTTGCGACTGTCAAAGAGCGAAAGCTCTCATACTTTGCAGTTGTTAACTTAAGAATAGAGTATGACTTATTACGAATCGATACATGCAAATACGTTCATAAAGTATCTCGTATTCACACTAAATATCTGAACTCTTTTGTTTCATTATCTATGCAATCCCCGTTTGAACAAAATTTTAAAAGTCTCAGGATCTTATAACCAATATAGCATAAACGTTGAACTTTGTCCTCCTTGGGCAGTTTTTCTATTATTTTTTTAAATCTCTTTCGAGTCTAAAAGCATACATTTATCTATCGAAGAAGCAAAACAATTTACTTTTTACCAAGTATACATAAAATTTTTCTTGAGAGTTTCTTCTGCACTAGAGATTGATAGTGTTAATTTTACTTTTAATTTGTTTTCCACGCTTAGGAGGGGCCGTCATTTTTTAAGGCATTGCGCAGTTAGTTGCAAATTTATAAGGAAAGGCATCATTCATCAAAAGGGATTTTTATCGGCGCATCTTTATAAATAGATAGTTCTTAAGGTTTTCGGCAACAACTTTTCTCTAGGAACACCAAAATGTGCTATGAAATAAATATACCGTTGAGAAGAAAAATATGTTTAGTATATTATTAATAATCTTTGACTTCTCTCGGTTTTTCAGTGTAAAAGATAGTGGAAAGAATAAACAAAAAAGTGGGGATAAAGAAGCGAAAGGTATTTTTTGCTTTTTACACATAAATTTTCAATCTATATCCTTTATATTTAATATAAATATTTTGTTTTTATTTAAAGAAAAGAGCAAAAAATGCTATCTTTTAAACAACGCCGCAGAAAACTGAAAGTTCACGGAGTCTTTTGACTCTGAAAAAGACTTAAGAACAGTTTTAATGCCTTTATATCAAGATATTTAATGATCCACCAAAACACTCGATGAAATTCTGTTGGACCTATTTATGGTCAACTGATATGATTTTTTTAAATCCAAGATTGTTCATATTCGAAACCATTTAAAAAGCATTTGAGAAAATCATTAAAGATGCAGTTAAGATTTTTCTTTACATCTGAAATAAAATTTTATTTTTCTTAAATGTATAGAAATATGAAACGTGCATAAAAATTAACCTAGTCATTCATTTTTTAATACTTATTGCAATTATATAATCGAATTCCTTATACTGAAAATTTGTAATGGTATTTTTGTATATAACTTAGGCATTATTTTAAACATTTAAAATTACTTAGGAGCATAATAAAGAAAATTTTGAATTTTGAAATAATACTATCTGTGAATTAATTTATTGGGAAAATTTTAGGATAACCATTGCACTGTACAATTTATACCGTTTATGTCATTCATTACATGGGATTATATGATTTTATTTTCTCTTAGAAGGATTTCATACTTCAAACACAGAAACTGATTCTATTCCATACGATTCTAATACAGTAAGAAAGCAAATAACATAAAGCAGTACAGATGCAAATATTTTTCTTTTCAATATAATTATAATATTTATTTTCAAGAAAAAAGGTTTCTGGCCCTGCCGTGTAAATTGATTTTAGAATTAGGTCTTAATATATATGGTAAGTATTCATACTAAACTTTTAATAGAAAATAACTATCAATTGTATCCTGTCATACAGAATGAGCATGATTTCATAAACACTGAACTCCTGAATTTCATTTACAACAAATAAAACCATGTCTTTATTTTCTATACATTTCCAAAACCCACTTCTTTCAAAATACGTTACCTTGATTATATTTATTTTTATGCCAATGATGCGATATTTTCTTCCAGATAGAATAATTTAAATATTTCATTAATTAAAAAAATCAATAAAATATAACTAAATGCCATCCGTATCTCTTAATTGATGTCAGGCAACCATGAATTATTAGTTAACTCTTTGGAGCTAGTTGAGTTAAAAACTTCCTAATCTATTCTTAGCTGTTTATATATAGTGGAATATATTTTAATCCATCTCAAAAAATTGAAATTACTCGTAGTCCTAGAGTTTAATATTTTATCTAAAGTTTTTCACTCAATTGGTAATGCTATGAATCACCGGTAAATGCGTAATTAAAAGAAAAAAAAACTTATATAAATTAAAATGTATCAGTAAATTAATTGTGTGTGCTGCCGTGATTAAGGTTGGTGCATGACGTGATGCAGTGAGTTTTGTCGTTCATAACAGTCTGTTTCACTATGGGTGAATAAATTATTTTATAATTAAAAAAAACATGTTTTTCGTAGTTTTATACAAATTTTGAGGTTTTGTCACGGTTGTCCTATGTAGTGAATTATATATGTCCTCTCTGTAATAAAGGACCTATTGAAATATTTTTTTTTCTCATTTTGAATAATGCTTATATTAAATAATCGAAATGCAGGTTTTTTTTATTTCTAACATAACAAAGTTCTGTGCAGCTAGGGTTTTTATTTCCTTTAAAATCATGTGCCTTAAAGGACTTCACTTTAAGCGATTACAGAGAAGATTGAAACTATTGTTGATAGTTATTTATTTATTGTGATAAATTTTATAAGCCTTTGGATTTTGTCCTCATAATATCGAGGCATCAAAATAATTTTTAATAAACTGCTATTATAAAACGAATGTCATATGAGAAACGATTCCTATTTATACGAATTTCATTTATTACATTATTATCAAGCTTCATCGAAATATTTTGAAATCCAATGAGGAATGAATTTTCTGTCTGAGAAATATTCGCATTTTATGTGAATCTGCTGATTGGTCTTTTAACAAATCTCGTTACTTTTTCCCTTTATTCACACCCTCACAATGCTTTGTAGCATGATTCAATAAATTGCCGTAGCTTCTTATCCTGCAATCCTATATAGTCAGAAATATGTTGATTAAAACATTCCAATCCCACGTTCGGTCAATATTTAATTGAGTTGGTATCTGAGTTTTCCACAATTTGTGGCTTCCGACCAAATCAAGAACACCGAATATTTGGCTGACTCTACAATCGGATCGCTAACAGCGTTACGCTGTGAATCCCTCTTCAAGTGAATCAATTTAGATTGAAGGAAATTCCGAGTGTGAAGCGATCAATTTTCCCGAAGTAACTTCTGAAAAGTGCTCCAAGGAGACTTGCTTCATTTGCTAGATCGCTTCATTCAGTGGAGTTGCTAGATAGGTAGTGCACACGAGAATTCTTCGCTAGATTTCCGAGGGAATTCAATTTAGCCTGCTTCATATTATAGGATACCAGTTCTCATACAGATAAAAAGAGAAAATGCACCAACAGCATAATATCTTAGCAGGATCAAATTCGTCGTCATTACAAAACTGGGATTTAATGGGTGAAAAAGTGGAATAAAATGAAAACACAGAGTTTAGATTTCCTTTTGAACATGGTCTTTGCTTTGGTTGAGTATGATTTCTCTTAGAAAACCTTTTTGGAGTAAATCTTCAAAAAAGGATTTCTTTAAATTTTGTTATTATTTCAACGAAAATGTATGTAGGAATATAATTAAAAATGAGAACTTAATCATCAGTATCTTATTTATAACAAAGCTAACTGTAAATATAAATATAGAATTTAAAAAAAATAATTGAAAATGCGACATTTGCACTAAACTTCTTCTTAAAACGTTCTTATTTAAATTCAAAAATTAAATAAACTGATAAACTAATTAATGAAAATCAAGTTGAAAGGACAAGAATCATGTATCGCATAGTGACATGTATGCATAAATTAGTGTTTATCAACTGAAAAGTTACTGTTTTCAGCATTTTGAAACGTAGATGCCAGATATCCATCTCGAATGAAACAGAGCAGAAGACAAATGGACAATTTAACAATTTTCTATCAACATTTGTAATTATTAAGAATTTATGATACATTTAGGAAGCTAAATAGATGATTTATGTTATATGACTTTTATCTAGGGATATGTGAAAACTAATTAAATTAATGCGCACATATGCTAATTTTCTATCAGCAATTTTTTCTTTTGTTAAAATACATCATGTGTTAATTCGTATTAAAAATTGGCCCAATATAATTCCTTACTACTTCAAATAATGGAATAAAACCAGAATTATCTAATTTTCAAGCAATAATCAGATCGTAATACGATTCAATTTAATATATTATGAAGAGGTTTTTCTTAAACATTCTACATCAATTATTTTCTTCTTAATTTATAAATTTTTGACAAGTTAATTAAAGTATTATTTCACTCGTCAGTTCTTACGTCTTATTCAATTATATTTTTCTGCTAAGAATTCATTCTATGAATTATTCAATGACTTAATATTTACGCCTGTTACAATAGCAGTTTTGAAACATGTTATCATCCTTCGCTATTCATTCATATGTTGCTCTTAATTGAATTTGCATAAGATACATCAATGCACTTATTAATGAAATTACTAAACATTAGATTTAACGTCACTATTTTGTGATTAATGATTCTTTTGAGAATGCGACAAAATATATTCTTAAAAGGATTTTTGATATATTTACAGATATTATATTGAAAAATGCTTCGTAGATAAACTATTGGAAATATTTTCTTCAATATAGGCATTGATATATTTTCTTGAATATTTCTTGGAGGCAAGTCTTCTCATTTTTTGAAATTTGGATCAAATTAACCATAATGTGAAGCATACATCATTTATTAATAAGAGAAACATGGTTATTGTATTAGTAGGTACATTTGCATAATTTTTGTCGTCAAACGTTTGAAAAATATTTCTACTATATTTTTGATATTTCTCATATAATTAAATAATAAAAAATCTGTAAAATCCCATACTTCATATTTAATGACAAAGCGATAAAAATTAAAATTTATGCATGTTATGGAAGTACAGTAATTTCATATCAGTGAAATATGTTTAAGTTTACAGTTTATGCATGTAAGTAAAAATTTGTCTTGTGATTCAATACAAAATTTTCTTACAGAAATAAAGATAGGAACTTACTTCCATGAATTAATTGTGCTATTATTTAATAAAGTCTCATGATTTATCAAACAGTTTCCAGTCTACAAAAAGCCAAGTTTCGTTATTCTGATATGTTGTTTTATTACCGAATTTCTCTAGCACAGCAGGGCGACGTGTGATAGATACACATAATTTGCATCAAAGTGAAGGATTAATACAAAACACTGAATTTGATATCAAGAATGTATAATTCTAGAATATATATGTATTATACTGTATTTTTGTTGTATCGAATACCCAGAATTCAGTACAACGAAACTGGAAAAATGAAGTACTGGGAAAAGGTTTTTTGTACGTTTAAAGATAAAGGTTGTGAAACAACGCTTACATACATAATGAATAAAATACATAATGAAATACATAATGAATAAAAAGGATGTTATAATGATTTCGAATAAAATACTGAGCATCATAGAAATTTAAAGAATTTTGTATCGATGAATCAGCTGTAAATTTCAAAATTACTTTGGAAATATTATTGCTAGTGCTGTTTCTCCTCTTTTTGAAGAATTATTCAATGTAAAGTCCTCGTATGTGTTTCTTCATCAGAATGTCATCTATAAAAGGTATTCAGATATTATTACGGAATGATTTGATTTCATACTCAAATGACAAACGCAACTGCACCTACCATTTCTAATTTTATCTGCTAACCCTTTCTTCTTTATTTAAGATGAACAGTACATATATATTCTAAAATTAAATTAGCTGGACAAATTTGACTCTTGCAATATGAATTTGACATCATGTGAACATGAATCGATTCCATTCAATTCAGTTATTTATTATATCCCCAATTAACAATTTCTATTTTAAATTATAGTATGCGTACCAAAAAATTATTTAGAGGAGAAACTTGATTCCACTTAACTTTTTTTCTGGCGCTAAATCCTCAAATGATGGTGAAGAAACTTGTACTGAGTGATTCAGTCATTTTTCCTTTCACTTAATTTTTTTTTTCCTGAAGTGTTTTTGATTTATAACACAACTGATAGTTTTTAAACTCACTACCTACTCAGCGAGATGTTATTCAGCATTATTTAGTTAATGAAATATTAAACTCTACTTTTCTTAAATATTCAAATATCAGCAAATCGCACGCTTGAAAAATGGAATTACTAGAAGCAATTAATTATTTTCGAGTAACAAATTTTAGTTATGTTTCTGAGAAGGTTATTAAACCATTTCTTTTGCAAAATGACTTTTTTCTTTATAAGAAGTGAGCATTTGGAAAAATTGACTCTGAAGCATGTGTTCTAAATGAGAATTTATTCGTGTAGTTTTATGAGAAAATGAGTTCGTCATTTTCTATGGCAGGAGACGTAAGAGAATAAAGTTTTATTCCTCTCAAATGTTATGTCATAGACACAATAGGAGAGCGTAACTAGATTTATAGTTTCGGTATATTTATTACAGTTATGGATGCAGTAAAATAGAGTGATATAATGCGAAAAGATTTAAGTTTCCCCATTCAAATGTCCCCCATCACGATCAAGTAGAGGGAGTATAAGAGTCGTGACATTAGAATTTATAAGTGAGGCATAGTCTCCCTTTAATAAAAGGGAGGCAACTTAACCAGATCTGGGAGGAAACATTCAAATTTCAAAAGCAATATGCTAGAGGCGTAGAAATTTATCGCTTTGTTAAAAATAATGTTATTACTAGAATCGGTTTCATATACGCAATAGTTTTTCATTTTTATGGAATGGAAAATGAAGTTTTCTTTCGATGAATTCCAGTTTGTTTTCCGATTTATTCGAAAGAGCGAGAGAGCTATGTAATATTTTTTTTTAAAACTTATTGCTTGCTGAAGGGGAGAAAACGCTAACGATCAATTTTTTACCTTTTAAAAATGAATATTTCTTGTTTATATAGAATCAATCCTATTTTAATTTCAGTTTTTTTTTTCCAAATTTATATTCTTTCCATATATTTGTATTACTTACATTCGCTGCTCAGTTATTTTTATCCTAATATTTAATTATAGCACACATTGTATGATCAATAAAATATATATTATTAGTGCAATTGTTTTCCAAAGAAATGATTGAATATTCTATTTTTTACTGAATCAAGCATTAACTGCTTTTATTTTTAAATATCACTTGTTTAAATGAATTAATGCAATCAATAGAGGGCAAAGATAATTTCAAAATGTAAAAAAATATTTATAAAAACAATACTCGATCTATTTATGCAAATGAATATATATAAATATCATAATCATAGACATATGCAATAAAAATATACAATTGCCCTTTGCATAAACTACACATACTTAATTGTACTATTTTTCTAAAAATTATTTCACTAACAAAATAACATTCATTTGTTTAGAGAAAATTTTGTTAATAATGAATATTAAAATTGAAAATATTCTGCCTGATTAATATTTTTAATGACTAATGTTCATCTTGAAAATGAGTATGAACTTTATATACGGACAAAAATTAAGATTATGTCAACATATATAACTGCAAAACGTAGGATTGATATCGTCGTAGACAAGCGTAATATTTTAATACTTAGCAAACTAAATTTTTAAATTATAAAACAATGTTTAGAAAATAACATTACATGTAAACATTGTCTTGAGTACACCGTAGAATGAAAGTTAGAAATTAAAAAAAACAATGGAACGATTTTAATAAAAATATGGTATGAAAATTTTGTATGTTGGACTAGAAGAACACTAAGGACAAAAAGTTTCATTCCCATTCACTCGACTGTCAGGTTCTGTTATTATTTTTCTCTGTTTTTACACATATGCTTAAGTCTATTGGAGTGCTTCGAGCCATAATAACATGTGATAGAGTTTTTAATTATTTCTAATGAATAAATTAGTATTTCTCTTAAGTATTGGATCTTTCACATTCTATTAATATATATAAAGAGGTGAGAGGACTTTTGGCAATAGAGTAAGTACCAAGCATTTTTCATTTCGATTATGTGATAACACTTTATACTTCACGTAAAAATGCATTTTTCACCTTTTATTGTAATATTTCACTAAAAATATTTTATTTTGGAAATCCATAGAGTTCTAATTAGTTTATCTTGTAACTAAACAAAGTTAATAAACATTTTATAATTAATTTAAGATCGACATATATTTTAAAATTAAATCTTAATAATAATTGAATAATCTTAGTATCACGAATATTAAAGAAGTACTACATTTTAGAGAATGTGAAAGATATTTGTCTGCATAATAAGAATGAATACAGTTGGTAAACTGTTTATTTCTCCATAATAATTCACAAAATTTACAAAAAATGAGATAAAAGTGTCTACAACTTGGATAAAAATAGAGGCTGTTGGTTTTAAAATATATGCTACAGTTTGATACATTAAGATTTCGGCTCGGTGGAGCTTTCTTTATTTCATTTCTGACATAAATGAGCAGATTAAGTTCTTTCTTCATTCATTCATTTTCTTTCATAAAAGGAAGTATAATTTTTCAAATTATCGATAAATCTGTTAATGTTAAATTAAATAATCAATTTAACAATAAATGAGATTTTTATTGATTAATTCTTGTGAGTGTTTCTGTGAGTGTGTGTGTGCATTTTAGGAAGAATTAAACTTCATATTTAAAAAAAATTACAGTTTCTTAACTAGTTAACTGTTCTTGTCAAAAAGAACATGAACAATCAACATTTGTATTATAAAGAGTTTCTTCGTCAAAAGGAATAATTAATCAGGAGACACAAGTATATTTCACACAGGAGTTACAATTAATAAATAATTAATCAAGAGACACAATTTAAACACGCATTTTCCGAAGAAGTTATAGCAGTTAATTGATTAAAGAAACTATTTGTGACATTTCACAGAAAAAAATAATGTCATTTCATAAATTTTTGTATTTTAATTTCAATATCCTGAATCTGATAATAAAATCACTAATCGAACTTTTCAGGGATTTTCATGGAATCAGAACTTATTTAAGATTAAACAGGTACACAATTTATAACGTATTTAACTTGAATAAAAAATAATGTATCTAGGAAAATATGCGAGTTTTTCTTCAAATAAATTTATGAATTTCTTGGCAGCAAATAAGCTGTCATTAAAAACAGCAAAAAATTATAAATCATTTTCTGCAAAATTTCCTAACTTCTGCTCATTACTAAAAGAAAGGACGTATTAATTTGAAAGAAAAAGACCTCATCAGTATGTATTTATCGTTAAAGTTCTAAATTATTTATAATATATAAATTTGCGATAGTTTTAAGCATATAAATCTCGATATGATAAATATGCTTTTCTGAAATATCCATTTCATATTATTAATTCTTCTTTAAAAAATATATCAAATGAATATTCTCGCGATTACTTGACGTCATAATCTGGGAATCAGGAATTATCTACTTCAAAATATCTGCTTAATTCAAATTTGCTTAGTTATACAAAGTATAAATAAATATTGAATAAAATAATATTTATGTTCATACTATTTTTAATATAGAAAATACATTTTAAACATTTACATTTTATACATTTTAAAATAGATTATTAAACGCTACTTAACTCAAATATCTGCTTACAAATAAATAAAACTAAATCTAAAATTTGCAAATATAAAAAAAAATTGTATGTTTGATCTTGCATATTATCAATACATTATATTTTTCATCTTATGCAATGCATTGTTTAAACAATTAAGTGAGCCAAGGAAACAAATTAATGTTTATTTTCTTAAGAATGGGTGAACATTATTCAAATCTCTGATTAAAATCATTTCCTTTAAGATCTACAAATTCTGAAATCTGCGCATTCTGCTACAATAGTACTTTTTTTTTACTTATGATACAATGAGAATATTTTGCAAAGTGAAGACTCGTGAAGAGGGTTTGTATATATTTTTGCACGCTTTGTGGAAAAATGGACAGACGCAACAATACTTATCGTTTTAATACTAAACTGTCTTAAAAAGCCTAAAATATTTTGCTAAACCAAGTCTTAAAAAAATGTATAAAGAATTATTTTTAATGTAATTTAAAATTATTTGTCCTTCAATTTGGGACCCATATTTTTTCCGCAAAAAATGGAAACTTCAAGCATGCTTGAAAATATTTAACAAAAAAGAAATATTACTTCTATTTCCTAGGTAGAATTCTGGTAGCATATTTTGTATTATTCAGTCATAGATAAATTTACACTGACTAGATTTATATAATTGTTATATTCAGATTTATTGAAATATTCTCTTTCCAATGGAGCGATTCTATTAAAAGAAAAAAAATGAGAAAGATATTAAATTGTTTACAAGGAGAGCTTGCAATTAAAAAAAATTATCATTTAGAAAAATAGTTAGGAAAACATTGTTAGGAAAATTATTATTCTCCTTAAATTTACAATAGCACTGACGTTTTTTTTTTTTTTTGAAAATTTGAAATATAAAAACTTTGCTTACTTTGTATCAAAAAGAGCTTTATTTATTTATTCATATATTTGTTTTATTTTGCATTATTAAGTTTGACTCTTATTTGTTGTGTTTTGATGCCCATTTAAATCAGTCAGGATGAAACTACGATGTTTGAGCGAAATACTACACATTTAAATTAACCAAATAGTCACGTGATCTCATTTCAACATAAAAATGTTAAGCTATTTAAAATATTCTAGTCTATTTTCCATTAGCAAAATCATTGCGAGTTGATGGTACTATTTGAAATGAGAATGATTTTTCAATCAGCCTACGAAATAAGTGTATGTTGGGCTTTCAATATAAAACTTCACCAGAAAATTCGACATTTAAAGTATAGAAAAAAGGAAATGAGAAACAAAATAATCAACAGTGAGAACTTTGAAATAATAATTAAAGATAAGTTTAATTTAATCACAGGAAAAACAAACTCTTCGAAGTATTCCCTTTGCTTTCAACAGTATGAGACTTATGATAATATTATTATCTGTTTTTAATTCCAAGTAATTTTGTTTCGACCTTTTTATCAATACTCAACTCAAATATACTTTATTTGTAAGAGTAAACTTATTAAAACCAAGCACGGTTAACTTTTTTTTTTCATTTTTACAAACACAGAAAACATTCTTCGAGAATTATTTATTCTCTACTTTTATTAATATCTAAAATATAGAAGAAAACTCTTCATATTTTTCTTCTGTTTAAAATGAATAAATTTCTTCCAATTTATGAGTTTCGATAAAATTTATGCTCTTTCGCAAACATGCGTACCCCTCACAGTGCCATTATTAATTATCTTTGTTCCTTTTCAAAAGGCAACGCATTGCTTGTGTTTATAAATAGCGAAGCATTTTACGGTTCATTTGAATTGCTTGCATTATCGAATACGCATTTGAAGAATATAAAGAAAAAAATAATACTCTTCTTCACCATCGCACAAAAGAAAAGATAAAAAATTTTGAACATCGGAAACAATAATCAATGCATAACGAGCGAAATGATTATAATGCAGAGAAAGGACAAAGTTTTGATTGATTTTTCTCCCTTGCAACTTAAGAATCGGAATGACAAATGTTCTTTTGGAATTGAATAAGCCCCAAAGAAATAAGCGAGAAATACATAAACGTCACGAGAAGTAATCATTCAAATACATCACACCAAGTATTTCATAAACCTTTTTTTCTTTCTTAGATACCTATAATAGATCAAAAGACGTCCGCAGGCAAAAAATTATTCTAGTCTGAGAAGAACGGTTATAATTTGGTTTTGTGCATAAAATTGGCGGCAAGTACGCGAGACTATGCATTTAATCATAGTTTGAATTGCGTTTGATTTACAGAAACGCCTCGCGAGGTAACATACTTTCAATGAGAAAATGTTGGTAGGAAAAATAATTAAAAAAATATATTTATTCTGAATTAATTTTTATGTATTTCCTCATTCTGTTTAGAATTTTTTATGCACATATTTCAGATCTACTTTCTTTAATCATGGTAGTCTGGAGGTAAGTTTTCATCGCTCGCCTGGAATGAAGAATTACATTTCAAGATCCTATTTCATCGTGACTGGAGATCCACTACACATCTAGAATAAGTAAAATTTGCTGTCTTAAGATAAAAAAAATTCACATTACATTACGTTTACACCTGCAAAGTAACATTAAAGTTAAGAAAGGAGGATCCCGCTTGAAGTAACCTGACAATTATTCATCTGATTTTTACTATGTGACTATGGAACCACCAAATATATCTCATTTTGATTCCACCATATTCTTTTTAATTAATGCATAAAATTATATAAAAGCCGTCAATTCTCAATCCAGAGGAACAGATATTAATGTGTTGTATAGAGCATTTACTAGTAATTGCCATTTAATTAGTACTGCTGACTAAGAGGTTTGATTAGCATTGGTATGCACTAAAGAATTTCATGTGATCAACTTTTCATATTTGGTCTATGACGAAACTTACAACTCTCGTTTACTTGTTACCAATGAAATCTTCGCACATTTCCTACAAGAGATATTTTGAAGAAAATAGTTCAGTATTAATGTATTTAGCTTCAAATAAAATGTTAACCATTGTCTTGTCTATAACGCTCAAAATATTCAAATTACCATTCCTACTACCTTATCTCTTCTCTGCCATAATAAACACAGAAAGTATTTATAAGAAGCTGATTATTCTGTTATTTCTAAATTACTACGAAAGATTCTCAGTCTTTTTAAGAGTAAATTTCCCCTTCCATTTTTTAAAATATGACCCATGTACTTCGACGAGTTTAGTGAATCGACCACATAATCAAAAATTCTTAATAAAGTGAACACATAGAAGCAATAAATGAATGAGGGAAGAAATCATGTTTGGATCTGGACAAGGACCATTTTCCTCCCACCTTCATCAATTTAGATTAAGAAGTTCTGACAAATGCACTTGCGTTGACATTGGAGATCTTAAACATTGTACTATATTTTTAAATCTTAAGCTTTCATGAAGATATTACAAGAAAGTAGTTCAAGGGAATCAATGTTAATTCGAATGCAGGAACGACATTGCATTATTTAATTCATTTTTGACAGAAAATGAAAGGCCACGAAATAAAAATAGAGGTGGTTCTTTGGATATTGATAACCAGTCGACTAGCGTTACTGATTGAAAAGAAACAAGTTGAACAAAATGAAAAAAATAAATAAATAATGCAGTTTTTATTTCTTTTATTCAACTTTAATTTGATTTGAATTGGATCTTAACCTTGCATATTTCCATTTACTTGAAATAAAAATACACTGCTGGCCATTAAAATTCCAACACTGTGAAGAAAATCAAATACAAGAATATGGTTATTCTACGCAAACAGGATGGCCTGAAGACAAAATGGTTACATTTGTAAGCAGTTTAGGTAGTTACAAGGGAGCGAAATCAGTAGAAATAGCTACCATCCCTGGCAGCTAAAACAGCCTTTACCCAGTTAGACATAGAGTAAATCTGGGATTGGATGACAGAAAAGGACAACTCATTGCATGCTGATTCAAGTCTATGCCACACTTCATCAACCATATTAACTGGATAGAGTTGACGAGCCAGTCTCTCAGCAACCCATGACTAGATGTTTTCAATAGGTGGCAAGGCTGGAGACCGCTCAAGCCAGGGTAACAATTGAATATTCTGTGTATCGATGAAGGTTAAAACAAGAAGTGACACATGTGGTCTTGCATTAACTTGTTGGAAAATGAATTTTTTCTTAGGCCTCGAAGATAGGGCATAACCATTGGATGCAAGAAGTCAGAAATGTACTAATCTGCTTTCAAATTACCTTTGACCCGAATTAGAAATGTACCCAGTGTCCGCCTAAACTCCTTTACACCAGGTGTAGCAACCCTATGTCGATATCGAATGTAAGCAGGCGACATGCGATCTTCACGAAGCGTCCAGACACGTATGCGGCCATCAGAATATTGCACGCAGAACTTGGACTCATCCGAAAAGACGACATTGGAAAGCTTTGTCGTTTGACGCACCAGAGTTGTCGTCTCTCTCTAAGCTGCATGTCAAGGGAAGCCAAAGTAATGGCCGCTGTGCTGACAGTCCATGCTGCTGCATACGTCGTTGCAATTTACGAACGAATACTGGGTGTGCTGCAAACATGCCCATTTCCTGAATAATGGTCCATGATGTGGTTGCATGGTTTTATAGGGCCGGCCTCACAATATGTTTGTCCTCTCAGGCGTTAGTGATGGGAGGACGTTGAGATTCTGCATACCGTTCAGTATGACCCTCATTGATTCCCTATTTGCATGACAGGGGTTGGATATCGACCAGTGTGACGGGCGATATCACGGAACGATAATCCACACTCTCAATAGGAAACAATTTTGCCACTATTAAAATTCGACACTTGCTGTTAAGCATTTCTTCTTATTATTCGAGGCATAAACGATATTCTGAGCAAAATCCAATCTTACAAAGCGCTCTCCAAATGAGAAATCCACTACAAACTTTTCATTTATGCAGTACTTCAGATGTCATTTCTCCCTCCTGTGCTCATCTAAATGTGCTGAAATACTAATAATTTACAATTCCCAACCTCTTCTTCTTTTCATGTAATTTTGACGTTCTTTAGAACATTCCTTCCTGGTGTTGTAATATGTACAATGAGGAATATCTCATACAAAGAAAATATCCGAAATTTGAATAAAAAATTTCGTCCACTTAGTGAATCACTTCTCACTTCTGGCGACACTGATTCAACCGGCTGGGGTCTCCACTTTAATACTAATCGCTTTATTATTCATCATTACATTTTATATTGGTAAACGACAGATGCTATTACAACCCTTCCACTTTGGCCAGTTTGTAAGATAATGTGAAAAAAAATGTTCTCAACTTAAATTCATGAAATTAAATTTAAAAATAAATATTTACTCACACATTACTGCTCATAATGAATAATATTTCTTAAGTACGTATATTAGTTAAATTTTCATTCAAATTCTGACTGTTAAGATTTTGTTCACGCTATTAAAAAACTTGTGTATTTAAGAAGTATGAAAATTTAATAGATCTCAAACTTGGAGAAAAACGCTATAAATTGCGTCTTCTAACAACTTTTAATTTTGCTTTTAAAAGTAAACTGGACCCCATTGAGATCAAAACTTTGTTATATTCTTATTAAAACAGATTTATGCTTGTTTTGAAGGGAAAACAGATGCAACTGCAAGAAATTTTAAGTTTACAAATTCACATTTAATGTTAATTCCCTCCTCCAGCAATCTATTTAAGTAAAAATATATAGTACATTTTATACAATCATTATCAGAGGGAAACTGTATAGCCCAGTTATTCTGATTTAAATACCATTTCTTTTTCTGGTATTTGCAAGAATCTCCTTCATCATAAAATCCGGAACTTCTGCAAACTCAGTCAAGATGTCTGAGGAAACATCAAGCTTTGAAGCTAAAACTTGTAATCTTTCTTTCGGCAATGTGGGAACCATTTCAGCAGAATAATAAATCCCTGGACAAATCAGCGGTTTAATAGATCTCCTAGTGATAGATTATGGAGGATTGAGGGAAAATTGAAGCTGGAGAGTGCTGCGAAGTTAATGAGTTTGAAAAGAGAGCAACTTTTCCCAAGCATGTTCTCTTAAAGATGATCCTCTCCGGACGTAAATGTATTTATTGAAGAATACTGATTCACTCACACTGCATGATTCATCTAGTGATTGATATGATTAATTTCGTGTTGGAAGAGAAATTTAGAATTACTTTAAAGGGACACATGTTGATTTTTTAGATATTTAACGGAATTTTTTAAACTTGAAATCGAATGGTTGTAAATAATACTTTGTAGAATGTTTAGTTATAATAAAAATGACACATTACTTTTTATGTGGTATATACACACACATACACACACATATATAATGATTAAATATTCTTAAAATTTAATAAACTCTCTTTACCGATTACATTTACTGAGTTTAGAACGTACTAGATTCTTAGAATTTAAAGTCATTTAAATTCTTTGAAATGAGTGCTTGATTTACCAGGTATTATTCTGCATTCTATTCGGCGAATGAATATTCAAATTGGAAAGTGATTTTTGAATATGAACAAACTTTTATGATATTCCTACAATGAAATAAGATTCTTCTGTGATTTAAAATTGCTCAGTATTCTTAAAGCTAAGCAATTTGCTTAAGCGTAATTCTGATAATGAATGACTGTAATCCATAACAATCATATTGAACTGAATAGACATTTTTATAGGTTGATAACATTTTAAACTGCAAGTAAATGTATTAGTGAAGGCAAAACTTCGAAATACGCTTGATTAGCTGTGAAAACTATTAAACTAAGATTACTTTATGAGTGGTATCATTACCAAAATAATTGATGGTTCTTAATAATTCAAGAAACGTAAGAGTTCTGAAAGGCAATAAAATTCTAATTTCTTTTAAATAAACTTTCAGGAAAATTTATTTTTGATGAATTTGATCTCTGAACATACACTAAGAATATTTCATCAATTCTTCTCCCCAAATTTATAATTTATGAAAATATTTATTATTTGATAACTTTCTGACATTATTTCATCGTGATGTTACTAATTACAGAACTTTTTAGGGAATTTCATTATTAATATAATGTTAAGTAATTGTATTTGACTTATGGTTTCGTGGCTGATTTCGGCAGCACACATCCATGTGTATTTTCTGTCGATGTACCTTTTGCACACCATATATCATAATTACCTAAATTATTGCTGCTGTATAATGATAATGTTCTTATATGAATTATTAATATAATGTTTCCAATATGAGTAAAAAGTAGCACTAACACATGAGTTTATTAAAACTATCAGTAAAAGAGCTCCAAAGGCATTAATATTTTAGTGAAAGAATACATACAACGATTTTCTGCAACTGCAATAGAATAAATGTCCTTTCCATTGAAAAAAAGTTCGATGTTTTGAGAAAGAAACCCCCATTAAAATAATTAAAAACACACTTGTTTTCCTTCTAAGCTTTAATATTCCACTTGATTTCTTTTGCAGAAAAATGGAAATGGTGGTATTAAAATGATTTGAAGTTGAGGACTACCGTGAATAATATCATAACTGCTCCGCTAACCACACCAGTTTAATTGTCTGAAAACGGAAGAGTTTGATAGCCCCATTCCTCAGAGTAAGCCTTTAGTTCTTTGTTATCTTTTATTTGCAACAATGATATTAAGGCCACTTTTCCCGCAGAATGAACATTGAGCGGGTAACTCGCGTGTACTAATTTTACCTGACAAATACTACACTCACTGCCCTGAAGAGCAAATTTCTATCCGGAAGCTGTAATAACTTATCGCGACGTATATTTAACGGTGATTTGAATCTGAATTTATGCTCCCTTACCGAGTCATTCCCGTTTATTGCAGCGTATATTTTAATATCTCAGGATTAAAGTTTATAATTTTCATCTTATTTGATACAAAAGGAGTTTTAAGATTCATTCAAATGTGCGCGATCGAGAGAATGAAAGAGGTCAGATGAATTGAAAATAGCGTGTCATATTTCTGCTATTAATCTTTTGATCAAAATCTGTATTATTCAATGAAAGCAGGAAATTCTGAAAAATAGAATTACGATTATAGCTATCTGAAAGAATAATTTTCTTGGCGATTTAATTGTATCGATAATTTGCAATAACATATTTCATGTAATATAGAAAACAAATTTCACTTTTCTTTTAAAGACTTTATTCCTGCTATTCTAAATTTCTTATACATCCCCGGGAGTTTTGATTCAAACTTTGCCATTTTATCGTGACTTCTACTCTAAATTGAAAAAAAAAGGAAAATAATGATTATTATTCTAATTTTAAGCCGAAAATAATACATAAAATAAAGAAAACAATAAAAATGTTTAAAATTAGAGTCATATAAGAAATTATATCCAAAAAAAGTATGTTTAATGAAATAGAAAGGCTTCTCCATATTGAAACAGTAGTGCCTAGACTAAAGCGGACAAATAAAACTTGTGACAAACATTTATTGGAATAATACGACTTCATATATTTGAGACTGCTTTATATTTAAGATATTGGAATAATACGACTTCATATATAGAGAGACTGCATTGTATTTAAAATTTATATGTAAAGGCATAGCAAAAAAAATCATAGTATGCATTGAGTTTTTTCCATTGACACAAATTTCTCATTGTAATTCTAAATATATTTATATATACATAGCATGATCAAGTTTTCAGTAAATGCCATTTTCGAACACATTGTTATCTTTGAAATACAAAAGAAATGTAATTTTTATATTGTGTAGTGCTTTTAATATTGCTTTAAAATTTCAATATATTCTTTCGCGCTATTCACAGTAAAAATGGAAATCAAAGCCTTAATAGGTCTTTGCATTAAATCAAGAGACAAAAAATTATATACTTTGCACGAAATGCTTTAAAAATTTCATTCAAATAAAATACTGAAAAATGATTCTATCGGTTGCTTAAAGGGATTTTTAATAATTAAAATGACTATGAAAATATCTTCTTTGATTTTTTTCTTGCACATTTTGTACTGTTCAACAATTTTCATCTTAAATGAAAAAGGTATGTAATTGTTTATTATGAAGCACTGGAAATTTAGTCATTGATGTATATTACAATATTTCATAAAGTGTATATTTAGCGTAAAGTATCAAATCTTTATCCCAAATATTTTGCTTTAAATTTATAATATAATTTTGCTTTTTTGAAAATTTGACAATAAGACGGTGAGATATTTTTATCTGCTCAAAATATACACGTCACTAATAATATTTTTTAACGGAAATATAAAGAAACTCACAAACATGCAAAACATTAGCTGATTTATTGGGTATTTTAGAACATTTTAAAAGATTCTTTTACAAAGAAAAATTGTCTTTTAAAATAAAGCTGAAAAACGTTAAACAAAAAAGAAATTCTAATCAATTAGTACAATTGTTTATTAATGATCTTTCGAGTCGTACTTCTCATCTCACTAAAACGTTCATGTAAATCGAAGAAAATGTTGGTATGAAGGAATGTAAGTAATTTTGATGTGAGATCATAACATTCAGTAAGTTATTTCTAATGAATTTTATTCTTAAAATTTTAGCGTTTGTAACAAATTAACACTACTTTTCCTTCTGATATTTATCATAGTTTTATCTACTGAAAAATTCTTCAAAAGAAATTTATTTTTTGAATAGAAGGATTCACAGGTTTTCTCCTCCTACGTGGAAGCGGAAAGGTAAAAGAAACAGAGGAGTCAAATTATTGAAGGTAGAAAGAATGACTGACACTGAATGGTGTATGGAGCAGTTCATAAGAAGTGGATTCGATTTGAAGTTACAGAAGAAAAGAAGAGCTATCATCATGGACAAAAGACACTTCGGATAGGGGATGCTATTTGAAACTTTAACTGATTTGAAAATAAACCATTTTGTTCTGTCTTTGACGAATGAAACATATTACTTTTGTTATTTTTATGTTTCCTTTTCTGCAAAAGGGTCTAAATTTGTCCCTCGAACAGAGTCAAATTAGTTGCAAAAACAAATCCGATAACAAGTTATGCTTCTTTTCTTGCAGATTTAACTTGCTTCCCTTTTGTTGCATTATACGGAGGAAAAGCAGGTACACACATCATATAGAAATACCGAGTACTTAACTTTTAGAGGAAACCCATAGTTCAGCAACACATTAAATAGATGGAGTCACAATGCGTAAATTTCTAAAAGGCTATTTTGCATAATTATGTTCATAATTTAAGCACGTTTCCTCGTCGTAACGACCGTCAATATGTTTAAAGTTTGTTTTTGTAAGAAGAATATTTAGTAAATAAGGCCATTTTTTTGGTAAAACAAGCATTTCCATTATTTGATCACAGAATATAAATAACTATTTCTCTTAGAACCATACTTAAAACAAAAATAAAAATGAGAGTTTAAAAAAATGCATAAACAAATTGAAATTATGTAATATATGAAATAATATACGAATATATGAAAACTATAATTCCTTTTCAGGTCCTCACTATTTTAAACAGCAACTCTTTTAATAATTCATTTGGTTTAAAAATTACTTTCCGCTAAATTGAAAAGCACAATGTTAAAAATTTAGGAAGTTTCCTTAGCTTATTGTATATTTATTACTTTTATATTTAACAAATATAATCTCTAACTTTAAAACAAAAAATATATATATTATTTTAAAGAAAGCATGTTTATTTCATTAGTATTACAACGGATTAGTCATGAATATAGACGAATTATTAATTTTCTATATTACTACCAGGTTTTGAAGAAAACAGTTCTTTTTTAAAAAAAATATTTTATTAGAAAGTGCATTTCATAAAACTTGGAAAGATTTAAATGTATTTATTATTTATTAAGCTTGAATTTTTTAAAGTAATGAAATATGTTCTAGAATAAAATTAAATAATGAAAATTTTTTGTCCATATGAAAAAAAAATATTAATCTGGATGAGTGGTCGTAACATTTTCCTCCGTTTTCCATTGATATGGTAAAAAATACTTGTCGGAGTCTAATATAATAAAACCGAAATGCACCTACAATTTAAACTCATTTTGACATTGTTGTGTACACTTACAAATCAAATCAATGAATAGTATATATAAAAATGAAGAGACGGAAGACGCCTTGTAATTCTGTATGATGAAGCAGATGGTGTCTGAACCAATTCTCCAAAATTCTTTGCCATATCATAAGGTTCGACAATTCCAAAGATGGAAACAGATAGTACTAACTTGCACCTATTATTAATTACCAGTACTTAATGATGGAACATGAGAAATGTTTTTTCCTCTCAAAACTTATCCCATCATGGCTGTTAGAGCTTAAGACAATATCCTTATAAAAAGAAGGCAGAGATTCTAAAAAAACGGTAAAATAAAATATATTATGCCATCTACTAAGATTCATAGCGTATACGTGTTAAATTTCTTATCATAAAGTGGCACATACACTTTACATTTTTTTTTCATATTTCCTCTACTCTTGAAGTACGTTATTGTTCTTTCTTGAAGTTTGACAGACATTAACATTTGTTTAAATATTTTATAACGATAAGCCTCCGAAGAAACGTTCAAAATGGAAGCACTTTGCATATGCACATGTATTGTGAATACATTTCCGTGCAGTGGCGTGTTATTGTAATGTATTTGCTTCCTTCGAACTTGAGATGATCCGTCGCACACCCCGGCAAGAAGAGAAAATCTCATTTATTTTAGCATAGCGCTTTCTCACGACATTGTCTGCTGTATTTTTGCTTCCAATTTTTTTTTCTACTCGTAGGTGACAAACGACGAACGACAGCTACCGATGCGCTAAATCTTATTCCTTTTTAAAGCCGAAGAAATGAAACAAAGGGCGCAGTAAATAATAATAAAATAGGAATTTTTTCGAGCGAGAAAAATGTTTTTCAGTAACGGCTTCTTTTCGAAAATGCAGTTTTCACTTCGTAGGCGGAACTGAGAAATTGTTCATCATCTCTGTTTTGTAAAATTTCGCTTGAACGGAGATTGCTTGTCAGTAGCAATGCAAAATATGGACAGAGAAAAAAAACATTCTTATATTTAATGGTGAATAGAAATATTTGAAATAAGCGTTTTTTATTTTACCCTTTCACTTATTTCATAAATATGTTAGATAATGCAATTATAAAACTGGCTTAACTATTTCGATAGTAATTTCCTTACCTTGACTCGCCAACTTTTAATATGAACAGTTATTTCCTTTAGTCAAAATGTATACGATTTGGATCCAGGAGAAAAAAAGGACATGATGTTAGAACTGAGTTAATTACATTTGTTGACTGGACGATTTCCTTATACCATTAACATTTATTTAAATTAGGAATTCTTTCCGTGAATTCTTACTTCCACGCGAAAAAAAACCCCTCAAAATGAATGTAATTCATAATACTGGTTCGAAACTGAGAAAATAATAGGATTATAAGCGATGAAATGCATCTTAACAATAGGATTACTTTTTGGAACGAAGTTTTGGAAGTTGGAATAGGAAGTTTCGGCATAGGAAGTTTAGGAAGTTTTAGCATCTTCTTAAATGTCGCAAATGGTGAAAGGTTTAAAGTAAATAGTCCATTTTAT